>CM056996.1:116335596-116935596 GCA_029891345.1 Dryococelus australis
TAAGCCCCCTTCGCACGTTAGTCTGCAATGAGCTAGCTGGTACCTGTAACTACGGTTCGTCCGTTAATTGCAAGTTATCTCTTATTACTGATTTACTTCCGCTGCGGAAGAGGTCCACAACCCTACCAGTTCCCATCCAAAAATTAAGCCGAGTCCTATGAGAGCGAGAGCTACCGTGTAACTCAGATAAGCCAGAGTTGTTATTACACGTTTTGCTACAGGACCGTAATTTCCATTTGTTCTGGAAATATTAATAAGTCGCTATTTTGATTTACTTAATGAGCACATAAGTCAGCATTCAGTTACCGTGAATAACCTAATACTGAGTCTAGTGTTTTCGCCGAGTTTAACTGATGGGTGTTACGCAAGTTTTTAAGTACTTTCTGAAACAGAATCAGTTTTGTAATTTTTATTTTTTTGGAGGAATATTTTAAAGACCATTTTCAAGTTATTTCACACTTGGTTAAAAAGGCATAGAAACCCTCACGAACGTCCACTACCTAACGGCTTTAGATCGCTCTTCATAAATTTCAATTACTATTTGCCACCAAGGATTTTAGATACAATTTTCTCTCGGTATTTTCAACATTGAAAAGAAATGCATCATAAAATTTTAAAATACTGGATCTAGACGTTGGGTGTTACGTTCTTTCAGCAGTGAGGTGTTTCATCCCATTCCTCCTACGTTATTGATAACTAACCTTTTTTGAGAGTGACTATATGTAATTTTTGTTCCTGTCCGCATACAAAGCGTATGAGCACCAGGTGAGATCGACGGAGTGTGTAAGTACTGGAAGTGTGTGTTCATCCATCGCCTGCGGGGTGCCGGACAATATAGTTTCCCCTCAGGTATCAAACCGATCGTTGTTAAGTGTTCATATTTGTCTACACATGCTAAATCGCCTCACAGAAAACAGAGTAAAAGTAACGACTCAGTAAATGGCAGCTATTCATGGGAAAGACGCTGTGCAGCAGACATGCTCTCTCTACGGAACGACCTGGTACGGCGTTCTAGTTCATGTCAGTGACTCGCAGGGATCTGTTTTCCCCAGGCCTAACACAGTTTCATATGCAAATTAATATTTTGTTATCGAGTATTCATACCTACTCACAGTATATCCTGCACAGAGTATTATTGTACTGTGCACACAAGGTGTTCCGGTACGTACACAATTTATGTGCATATAGAACCATACACGCTGCGATCTGTCTACTGAATTAACCTATGCATCAACATGTTTCATTTAATAAAATTTAGCTTCCCAACGTATGGGCCTAAACACATGCCTACTGATTCTTGCATTACACTACATTACAGTAATTTGGATTCCCAATGGGGTGGCAATTGATACGCGTCCCCTGCATGTTACATTACAACATACTTCCATATTATAAGCCATTACAGAATGAGGGTGAGCATGTGTAGTTTTAAGCTTGCTTATATTAACTAGGTCAACGAGTCGTCTTAACACATATCAAGGAATACTTAGTCTATTTGCAAGAAAAATAAATTGATCAGTGCATTTTAATAGTTCATCTAAGATCAGACCTAACAATTTAACTTTGGAAATCCTTGTTATACTTGTTAATATTTAATCGAGTACATTTATCTAACATTTTATTTCCGTTTATAAATTATATATAGTTAGAATTAGTTCCATTTAATACACAATTAATTAGTTTGTAGTCAATAAATTGGTATATTAAATGTTTAGTTGTTGATTACAATATGTGTTTTACTATCGTCTTTAACCAGTAAATCGTACTTAACTAATCAATCTTCTAAATATTTGTGTAACGAAGATAACCAGAATATGTGCGGTACCATCGATTCCAGGGAAAAGGGGACATGATCGTAACTCAATACCTTTCTCTGATTTAGAAACTATGGACCACTGCGGGAAACATTCTTCCATCGGCGACTGCACCTTCAAGTACCTGCGGAATGAAAAGAACAGGATACATCTTGCAACGTAAAAATCAGAGCGATTAATGTAGAGCTACTATTTAGAATATTAAAAGAGGATATCGTTTATAAAATGCACTCTAGAAGCCCCGCCTCTCCCTTATCTTTCATTACTCTCTCTCTCCCTCTCCCCCTCTCTATATCCCTCCCTCTCTCTCCCCCTCCCCCTCCCTATATCCCTCCCTCTATCTCCCCCTACCCCCTCTCTCCATCTCCCCCTCTCCCTCTCTCTCCCTCTCTATCTCCCTCTCTCTCTCCCTCTCTCTCTCCCTCTCTATCTCCCTCTCTCTCTCTTCTGTCACTCCCAACTGCTGACAAGTATCTGAGCGTCGCTTAAGTTATTCATCCTACCTGCTAATGCGGATTATTTCTCTATCGCCGACACCGTTTTCACGTTGTCTTCTATGTTGTTCGTCAAACCAGCCAAAGTGAATTATTTGTTTATTGCCGATACCTTCTGCACACCGTCTATGTTGTTCGTCCTACCGATCAGTATAAATTGATTGACCATCTCCGACAGTGTCTGCCCGTTGTCTCTATTGCTCGTCCCACCTGCCAGTGTGGAATATTTGTCCATCGCCGACGGCATCTGAATGTCTAATGTTGTTCGTCCCACCTGCCAGTGGGGATTATTTGTCCATCGCCGACGCTATTTTCCATCGTGTTATGAACAGCCTCTCTGGTGCATTTGCTGAAACCCAGTACATTGGTATCCAAAATGTCGCGCCAGTAGCTCGTATTGCCATCTGTAAACATAGGAAACTTAAATTACAGTATTTTCTGTTAGTAAAGGCTATTTTGATTTCTTGTTATATACATATGTATTGCAATCACTTTCAATGTAAGAATCTTAAATTTTATCCCTATTTTATTTCTTTGAGAACTTAAATTATTCTTTTTATTTCTGCAAAGTTATTATTCAAAAACTCTAACGAAAGAAAATCATTTGTGTACTTAGTGGCATATGCGAGAAATTTGTAGTTACTTAGTAGTAAACATATGTATTTTTTTCGGAGTCTAGTACGCATACAAAACGAATAGTAGTTTTAAGTTAATATACTTATCATTATTCCCAACACTTAGGTTTAGGGTAATCGAAATGTTAGTATTTGATACATACTTATTTTAAACAAGCATTATTATAGCATGCTTTTGATTTAGAAAATATGTAACTCCAAATCAATTTCCCAAAAGTAGCTTTAAAATGCGAGAGTTTATAATGTAGGCGGTTAGGTAGGAATGTATGAATGCAGACAGGTAAGATGGGTAAGGAAGCAGGAATGTGGGTAGGTGGGCACTAATGCACTAATTCGCTTTTAGTGAGCTTTCGACCACACGGCAATACTATAAATTGTTCCATTTCTTGAAATTGCCTGACCCAATTGTTGGGTTTTCTAATGTTGATTTTTAAGTTACAATAATATTGCGTGTCCTACAAACCTTTGCTATATGTGCGATTTTCATATATTAATAAGCAAGGACATCAATTAGTTGCCGTAAAAAGATACCCACAACTTACGTAATTGAGAACAAGTTGTTTATACATGTAAAATAAAACTCTCTCTTTCTACCAACTTTAGGTTGTGTTAATTCAATAGGAATAATTTAAAGTTTATTTCTGGGAAATGTTAAAATAGTGTACGTGAATTTAAGCCAACGAGAATAGATCCTTTCTCATCCCATTCCTATAAATTTAATATCACTATAATGAACAGTTAACATTAGGCAGCAAATTTTCCTTTGTTTAAGATATACCTATAACAACAAATATGTATAATTTTTTTTTCTTCATAACAACTTCATACTTACTGTCACCATTGCCAGTGACCAGTTACCCCCTTCGGGAAGGATTTTAGGGACATACGCCCTTGCGGTGTATTGTAGTTGTAATTTAGTATGTTCTTGTTTTCCAGATATTACGACAATTTTGCCATTTCCGGTCAAGATGTACGTCAACAGGTTTCGTAGACGTGGAAGTTCTTATTTTCCAAGGAAGGTCTTTCGTAATATACATTGTATTGAAAAGGACGTTAACAAGGATGATACTGAATGGACTGTACGAGTTGTGGACATAGAAGAGAGTTACACTTTATTGCCATTCAGATTTGCAATACAAGGTAGTACTACAAAAGGTGGCTCTGGATTCTTAGAGTTCTGTTTTTTTTCTTCAGACGATCAAATAATTCTCCTAAACTAAAAGACATTAGTGAAATAGATTCTCGAGAAAACATTCCCAGTTAGTGGAGGTGTTACAAGTAGTATATTGATTCAATAATAATAAATGCGAGGCTTTCTAGCTGGGATCCGTAGTTGCCAGTCATCCCCGAACATGACATGAAGTGAGGCCCGACGATGGAGCGGTTGCGGGGGCGGGGGTGCCCCGAGGGGGCCCGCCGGCAAGCGGCATCGTCCAGCGCGATTCCCACATGCTGGCCCGCCGGGGATCGCCGTGGTGGGAGGCGAGTGCGCTAGCCACTGCGCCACCGCTGCCCCCAGTGATTCAATAAAGCACAGCTACAAATCATGTTTCCTGGAGCCGCCTGCATGTTCGAAAGCGTGCCATATTTCGCATCAGATGAAACTTGTCTGAATACAATAATTCTTACCTGCCTGAAAGAACGTTCTATCTGCGAGTTTGCCAAATTTCCGAGAAACAAAAGTTACATTTCACAATTGAATGTATGCTGTTCATAGTATCATTATGTCACTGGTTACATAATACCAAACTAAAACTTTCAATGTATCAGTGTTTGTAAACGAAATTATAATTTTCGAACAAAATTAGTTGCAAATATTTGTTTTGCAAGAAAAATGGCATATGTAAACTATGGTTCTATTAAAACATGTTCTGAAGAATTTATGGAAGATTTCACGTTCAAGCCGACCTCCCGTGGCGCAGTCGGTTGGTGCGCCACCAGTCTGAGGGGCGGGAGGCTCTGGGCTCGAATCCCGTGAAAGGCACGGGCGTTAATTTAAGTTAGGTTACAAGAATTTCTGAAAGCCGTACCTTGCCAAGCTCTCAAGCACGCCTAAAAACTCTTTACAATACAACTACAAAACAATTGTACGTTCAAAAATATATGTTTGCTGTTTATGTCAAGGAGTTCATTCTTAATGAAAAATTCAATTTTACACAGAATTCGTGTGGATTAAAACTCTATAGGGGCTGCATTACTTTAATTTACTTCAGTTGCATCATCTTCTTCTGTATCATATTTAGCATCTTAGCCAACGTCTTCGTATTTTCAGCTTCATCACAATCTTCATATACGTATACTTAATTTTTCAACATAATGTCCTTCATGAATTAATTTTCTTCGCAATATTTTTTTTCTTTATCTGCACATTTTTATCGTCTTTTTTGTCGTCATCTTCATTGTTCTAGTACTCGTTTTTTTTTTTTTGAACCCGATTCTTGTGCGAAAGCGTTTGATAGATAGTTATTTTTGATATGGTTAACACTCAATGTCTTAGTCATCAAAGGTGTTTGAAGTAAGAGATGGAACAACAGCAGTAGATTGCATGGTGTGGTAAATGGGAGTGTTCTGAGGAAACGCCACAACACCCACTACATTTATCACATGCGAAATTCTGATCTTTACTGCAATGGAAATCGAATTCAGTTCTTAGTGAGACGAGCTGCAGCACCACGACATTAACATGGCCCCTCGGAGTTTTTGCAGAATTCGTTGTACCGAGATGAGAAAACATTGTCTTCAGGTCATGTTTTTGGCAATAATTATTGGGGGTTGTACTTAATCACACCAAGGGATTATTAATTGAAAGGATTAAATTTATTCTTTAACAAACTTAGTAAACTTATACTTATTACACTGGAGCTAAACGATCTGGCTGTATCTGATCCCCACTGTGAGTACACTCTAAATAGTAATCAGTAATTTTTTACTGATTGTCAGTTGAAACTGCTCCATCCGGAATCTGTAGAAAAAATATCACTAATTCATCAGTTAAAAGAAGTCTACTAAGTCAAGCAGTAGCAAATTACTTATTTATAGTTGTTATTAATAAATAAGCACGGAGCATTCCTATGTGATGTAAGTTAGGTACGATTTATTTTGTCGCAGAACACCAATATTGTTTACACAGAAACGTTTTTGGAGGTGGTTGGGCTCGAACCTCCACCCATAAAGCAAAGCATGCTGAAGCTTTCATGATCAGCCATATCCACTGCCCTACTTTACCACTGCCAAATGTGTGCTCGTATTATGGGTACTGAACCACAAAATGTAGTGTCAAATATTGCTGTAAGTTTCGTGATGTGAAAGTATTTCTTGTTATCGAAATATACATATTTTCTGCGCAAACGTGTATTTTAAAAGTTCGAAAGTCGATCTATATTTAGTTTAGTTCCGATTCTGTGCTTTAAAAGATGAATTTAGTGGTTTCAATGTACAAGGTTATCGATGTCCACTAGTATACGCCATTTTACAATTCAACAAGACAATACATATTTAAACTGTTATTTATAATAACAGATAGATCAGTGATAATTTTACTGACTCGATAGTGCGGTGATTTAATAAGAAAGGTGGATTTACACCAACAACAGTTTTGTGGTCTCTGCAAGGTAACAGATCAAATAATGAGGAAACGACAAATTTTATAAAATATTGCATTGTTTCTAACGTTCCACTGTCTAATTAGCACAGTTATTACTTGTCAATCTGTCTCTTCAAAATAAGAGTTTCATTCTGTAAAATCTCATTGCATTGTAAAATGGCAGATACATAGAAAACACCGACAACACCGTTAAAAGCACTATATTTCTTTTTCAAAGCACACAATCTAAACTAAACTTAACTTAAATGCCTTTCGAGCCTTACAGAGATATGTACCTACCTACGCATAATATGTGTGTATTTCGACAACGAAAAGTACTTCCACATTACAAAACTCAGTCATTCGCCATTGTAAGTTTATGTTATTACGCAAATGCGAGATAGTTAATCTCACTGGCAAAGTAGCAGAGTTCGTAGAACGTCAGCTAAAGAAACAAGAGAACGTGTTGCGTTTAGGTGTGGCTGTTCGATACCAACCACTTCCAAAATATCCTTGTACATGTAATAATTTTGTTTTAAGGCAAAATAATTGTATACCTAATTTATTTCAAACCGTAATGCACGGTTTTCAATCCTTATGCTTTTTATGGATCGACTATAAGTAACTTTTTTCTACTGTTTGTATTAGTGGATTTCATTTAACTGAAGAGATTAGTAGTTTTGTTGTTCTGCTGATTCCGAATGGAGCAATTTCAACTGACAATCAGTAAAAAATAACTGATCCCGATTCAGAGTGTAGAACATCATAGGGCAATTGCATCGACGTACTTTTTAGTGATTTTCAGTTCAGCGTACTTTTGAAATCACACGTATATTAAAACCGTACATACCGCTCTGTTTTTGAATTACTACTACCATCAACTTTGCTATTTAACATTTCCTATTTTGTTGTCACATGTCGCGTATAGAGAGACCAAATCTGAAGTGGAATTCAGAGCAAAATATGTCTTCTCAGTAAATGGGGATGGTTGTCCTGTTGTGACTGTAATAGCTAAGTGCCCTCGTGGGAAACATTTTATTTGTTGACGGGCGAGTGAAGAGATTTGGGCAGCTCCTGACAGCGAGGTCTTGAGAACTGAATTTGTTGAAGGATTAAATATTTTTGGCTTTAAAATATGGTATGTACTCTATTGGTATGATGAAATTGTTAATAGTAAAAAAAAAATATTCGTTGATTTTCGGCTGTTGCACGTGAACTTGCATAAAGCTAATTAAATAAGTTTCACTCATATTTATACTAAAATCTTTTCATCCGCTGTGCTCTGCAGTAATTGTGATGACATTTCAGTTTGGTTGACTGAATTCGGTTCATTGGTTTGGGAATGGTTGGGTTTTTAGTTTTCGAGGTTATGGACTTAGAATATTTATTATGACACGCTGTGTCAGGCTTTAAAATTGCCATTCCCTGACGCGTTCAAAGTTGACCTATATAGAGTAGATGTATAAGGAGAGTTATAGTTCACTCCTTATTTTCATAGAAATGTCGAGGGTTTTTTTGCTCCAAAATCAAGGTTTTTGAGGCTAAATCTAGGCCCAAAAATTTTTTTAACAGGAGCTCCCCAAAACAAGAAATTTTCCTTGAAAATCATGTAAATCTAAGTCAAAATCATGACAATTTACAATTTTGCCAAAAATACCGTGTCAATATGTGCCACTTAAAAAACATAAAAATTTAAGCAAAAACCATGCAAATTTCTAACCTTTCAAGCAATTTTTCACGTTTTTTTAGAAATGTCAATTTTGCAAGCGAGCAATCTAAATCAAGCAAGTTAAAGTAAAAATCAAAGCGAATGATACAAATTAATAGAATTCAATTTATTACATGGATACTATATCATGCAGAGTTTTTCCAATTTTTACAATTCTTTTAAACCTTTATATGCCACAAAAAATTGTTTCTCATTTATCAATTTTAAATCATTTTCATTCATTATCATTGCATAGCGACCTGGTAAAGTAATTTTATACCTGTAGTCTAGAATACAATTTATTTTTTTACTGAATTTAGATTCATCAATTCGAAAATCTGTGGCTTCATACGATTTATAAATTTCTAGATCCGTTAGTTTAGTGAATTCATATTTATTGTTAAACTTGTTGAGTAGAGCCACCATTTTTGTGTTTATTTGAAAGGAAAAAAATTATTAAAGAAAAAATATTTTTTTCGCTCTGTTAATAAATTAATTTTGTTAATAAATAAAATTGAAACTATCCTCTAAATGGAAAACACCACCATATCTAAGCAATGTAAAAAAAAATGTGGCGAAGTATTAAACATAGAAAGTCTTGTATCCCATAAACACACAGAAGATAAACATATTAGCACCTGTACAAAATGTTGTACTGAATATGCAAAAAATCAATATGAATTTTTAAAAAAAGAAGAGAGAAGGTGCTATACGAATGTGGAAAATATGTTTCTAAACTATATATAAAAAGCATAATAATAGTAAACCGCACAATACCAATGAAATTCGACATGATTATTCAACTAAGACATGCATAGTATGTAATGGGAATAAATCTATCGATTCATTTTATCATCATAAAGCGACTATAGACAAACATACAACAAAATGTAAAGAATGTTTTAATGAGAAAATAATATGTGAATTTGAGTACACAGTTGGCTGTTCACACACGTAACAATCAATGTCAAAAATTGGTAATTCCACATCTGAATATATGCTTTCTTTGTTGTCACTAATTTTTGGTCGTTTGGTGCAAAGGCGCTGCTAGGGGTTGGTAAAGTCCCTGTTTTATGGTACGCAGCAACCTGGTCTCACTATTACCTCCCTGGGTCCTCTGTTTATTAAACCACCAGCTCTAACTGGTATGTTGTCATTCAAGTCTAGAACTCTGTGTAACCTTTAGAGCTTTAGAGTTAGAAAAATTTAATGTTCAAGTTAAAAAAATCTGGTGAAAGTTATAAAAGATGTGTTGAGCTTCTGTCTTCCTTGTTTAATAACAGAAAACCTATGTGTAGTATTCTTAATGTTGGTAATAACACTACTTTGAAGTAGCGTCAATTATGACGATAAGGTCACTGTTGACCCTTACAATAAATTATGACGATGGGGTCACTGTTGACCCTTACAATAAATCTGATAAGGTTAGGTTTATATATTTTGTATCTCCTATTGACAGTATTGATATGGCTAAAAACGACCGGCGTGTGTCGACATGTAAGATAAATGATCGTAAGCGTTTACGTTTTGCTTTCCTTCCTCGGTGTAGGGAATATACATCAGCTTTATGTGACAAGTTGGCAGATGGTTCAGCTAAATGGTCTGATTGTGCAGCTAATTGTCATAGTTTAAATGATAATGCTTCATTTGGTTATGGTTTAAATATTGCTTGGCCTGATTTGAGCATAAAAAAAACTAAATCACACAATACATCAATAGATATTCTTAATGAAATTCAAAATGATAATTAGCCAACAAAAACATGCACTGTTTGTAATGAGAATAAATCTATAAAATTATTTATATTAATAAAAACGCTAATGACAAACATTCAACTAAATGCAAAAAAATACTGCAGTGAGAAATATTATAGCAAAAAGAAGTTAAATATTTTTAAAAATTACTATCAATAATTTAAGCACTTCATTCCAGTATTTTAATTATTTGTTACATTTCATAATTTCCTTATTTTCCAAACGTTTATTAATTTTATTTCTTATAAATAAACAAATATAGCTACATATTATTCAGTAGTAGGTCTGAGCGAAAGGAGTGAGAACCGAGTTGAGAATTATAGCTAGAGAATTAAACATAAAAAAACTATCCAAATTACATACAGATGATCTTATTACAAGCATTATTACAACAATTCGTTAAGCAGGAGAAAATCAATATGATTTAACAGTTGCGGAATTAAGAACTCAAGTTAAAAGCTTTAACATAACAAATATAAATAATTTAAGGAAAGTAGATTTAATTACAGTTATTATTAATGAACAAGTGAATTATATGCCAATTGTCGCAAAGAATAAAATAATCAAGTAGAATTATACAATATTGAATGAAAGAGATATTAAAAGGATTTATAAATTCATATACCAAGAAATAATTACACAATTATCTGAATCTCAAAGAAGAGGCTCAGGATGGACTTTAGATAGAATAATTGAAGTACAATTAGCAATGAATAAGTATAATCCATTAAATGAACAACATATATAGAACTACCAGAATTTTTTAAGAATTAAAAGCCCGCATAAATGTAAAGAATAATGGTCAAAAATGCATTATATGGGCAGTAAAATTTGCATAATTTCCAGGAGACAAAACTTCAGATAGAGTAACCAAATATAAAAATTTGGGGCTTGATATTAATAAAGTAATAGATAGTTATGAATATCCTATTAAAATTGATGATATACCAAAAACAGAAATTCCAATCCATACTTCTATAAATGTTGAGTTAAAGACGAAGGTAAGAATTCCATAGTATGTCCACTAAAACTTACAAAAAGTAAAAAAAAAGGATAAGCATACAAATTTACTTTATTTCAAAGAAGGTGATAACTCACATTACTGTTGGATTAAAGACTTAACGAGACTGCTTTCAATGCAAAATATAATAAGCATGGTAAGACTTATATATGTGATATGTCTTCAATTAATGTAATTCGCAAGAAAAATGAAATAAACATACAGAACACTGCTCTAAAAATAAAGCAATAACAATCACTTTACCCTCGAAAGGAGAGCAAATATTTTTAAAGAAATTAAACCTACAACGAAGGTTACTTTTACAATATATGCCGATTTTGAATCAATTCTAAAGAAAATATTAGCAGTTGAACCAAATCCAAAGGAAATAACTAAGTTTAAATTAATAAAAAAATATCTACTTTTAACAGAAGAGTATATCGATAATGGTCTTTATAAGGAGGTACTTAAAGAACGATATAATATTAATAATGAACAAATAAATAACATTGATTTAAAGTTGAATGACCAATTATATACTAAGAAATATCAATTACACGAAGCATCTGGTTTTTGTTATTATATTGTATCTAATTATGGTGTTTATAAGCTACCAGTGCTATATCGAGGCCCAAATCCTCATACAATTTTTATACAATCAATTAAAAAGGCAGAAGAAGAAATTTGTGAAATATATTCACAAATTGAACCAATGCATCTACAATAAAAAAAAAAAGAGTGACATATAAAAGATCTAAAAATGTACTGTATGTGAATGAGAATATACAGAAGAGAATAAAAAATGTCATCATGATCACATAAGTGGAAAATTCATAAATCCTGTATGTAATAAATGTAATCTACAATTAAAATTTCCCAACTTTGTATCAATTTATTTCCATAATTTAGCTGGATATGATGAACATTTATTATTATAGAGAGAGGCTATGATGACAAAAAATATGATTTAATAGCAAATAATAAAAAAAAAGTTTATTACTTTTGGGAAACAAACAGAAAATTTTAAGATGAAATATAAAGACACATTTAAATTTATCGCTAGTAGTCTAGCTAAATTATCATCAAATTTAAGTAGAGATCAACTGATACACACTAAAAAAACATCTCCCAAAAGATAAAGTAGATTAGTAACTAGGACAGGTGTTTATCCATATGATTATATGGATAGTGGGAAGAAATTCGAAGAAAAAGAACTCCCACCAAAGAGTGAATTTTATAACAAATTTAATGAATACGATATAACTTTCGATGAATATGAGCATACAAAATTTGTATGGAATCATAATAATGTTAAGAATATTGGTGAATGCCATGATTTATACATAAAAAGTGATGTATTATTGTTAGCAGATATATTCGACAATTTCAGAATAACATATACAAATGCACATGATTTAGATCATGCTTGGTATTTCACTGCACCAGGATTATTGTGGGAAGCAATGTTTAAAATGACCAAACCATCACTGGATTTATTAAACAATAGTGATATGAATTTAATGGTAAAGAAAGGTATTAGAGGCAAAATATCGCAATGTTGTAAGCGATATGTTAAAGCCAATAACAAATATTTCGATGATTTTAATCGAATATGGATGGGCAATGTCTCAATATTTATCATATGGTGGTTTCGAATGAGAGAATTATACAGCACTTCATTAAATTTGGAGTATGAGTCACCACGTGGTTAAATTATAGATGTTGATTTAGAATATCCACAAGAACTATATAGTTTACATAAAGACGTACCATTTTGCCCAGAAAATAAGGTATTTCCAGGAACAAATCAGTCTAAATTGTTAACAACTTTATATAAAAAAGATAAGAATGTAATTGACTATCGCAATATGAAACTATGCCTAAAGAATGGATTAATACTTACTAAAATACATATAATATTAAAGTTTAATCAATCTGATTGGCTGAAGATATATATATATCTGAATACAGAGATGAGAACTAAAGCTAAAAATTACTTTGAAAAAGATTTTTATAAGCTCTTGAATAATGCTGTGTTTGGTAAAACAATGGAAAATATATGAAACAGGGTAGATGTAAAACTGTTAACAGATGAAGAAAAGTGTGAAAAATTAATAGCAAAACCAAATTTCAAAAGAAGTACTGTATTTAATGAGAATCTTGCAGCCATTCATACGAATAAAACAAATGTAAAATTTAATAAACCTCTTTATGTTGCCATGTGAATCTTAAACATATCAAAATAATTGATGTATGATTTCCATTATAAAGTTATGAAACCAAAATATGGATAAAAGTGATTATCCAAAAGACAATATTTCTAACATACCTCAAATGAACAAGATAGTTTTAGGCAAAATGAAAGATGAATGTAATGGCAAAATAATGAAAGAATTTGATGGTTTACGAGCAAAAATGTATGCTTATAAGATTGATGAAAAAGAAAATAAAAGATCGAAGATTGTAAAGAAATGTGCAGTTAACAAATGAATGTCATTTAAGGACTATAACAATTGTTTGCTTAAAGAGAAAATAGAATATAAAACAATGAATTTAATAAGGAGTAAGAAACATGAAATATATACAGTAGGGGTTAATAAAATAGCATTAAGCCCATTTGATAACAAAAGGATTATACAAGAAAATAAAATAGAAACATCACCATATGGGTAACAAAATTAATTATTTTATTTTATATATTTCTTAAGAGGGGACCAGCAGACCCTCCATATATTTTCTAATAAAATAGTATAGTATTTTAAACTTCTTTAATCTCCAAAACAATATCAATATCAGCACTATCAAAATCTATCAGTTTACCATTTTCTTCTTTAATTTCCAAGAAAATATTATTAAAACATTCATTATTGATTTTATAAAAAAAATTGGATATTCGGGCTCATAAAGAATACAATCTCTAAAACCAAACGTTGTTTTTGATGGAAAACTGCCTATTATGTCTGTTTCTAAATGATTGGATTCATCATATTTGATAAACATACCATATGGTAAGTTACAGTGGGCCTTTATTGTTTTAACTGGATTAAAATGAGGTAACTTAGAACCTGCAACAATTTTGTCTTTTTCAATAATATTTATTTCGAAACCAAGAATATCATATATTTGGTCATCAAATATAGTACCAAACTTAGATTTGATAGATATTCTACTTTTTTTTTTCATTATTTGCTGTTAATTCAATGTTATTTCTTGAAAAGGGATCAATCGAACTTATAGTTTCTTATAACGATTCAATATTGTATTGACTTCTAGGAATAGTTGTAACTTCAATTTTATCAGCATTAAGACTCATGTGTTCAATTGTCATTATTGCATTGTTGTTTATATTTGGTGATAAAAATTTTGTACGAAAACTAACTAATGTAATCGATTCATCTTTATGAATTATATAACAGTGAAATTTTTATTTAAGATAGAACTATAATTTGTTAATTTGAATAACTTATTGTCCATTTATTACAAAAAATATCTTCTTAAAATAAGAAAGTTAAATGGGGTGTCGGTGTTTTAATTCATGAAGATAATTCTGAAATTAAAAAGAATGGTGAATTATTGCCTGATAATATGAGGGCTATAATAGTAGGTCCAAGCGACTTTGAAAAACTAATTAGATGATAAATTTTATTTATAATGTAGGATGAATAAATTTTAATAAATTGCATGTTTGTTCAAAAAGTTTAAATCAGCAAAAAATATATTGAGTTACAAAATTATTTAAATATATTACCCAAAAGCTTAAAGTTTTCAAAATAATACTGCGGAAATTGTCCCTTTAGTCCAATGTGAAAATGATTCACTAATTGTATTTGATGATGTTATTTTAGACAATTAAGACATAGTTCGTGATTATTTTACTAGAGGTAGGCAAAAATTTAGATGTATTTTATTTACCTCAAACTTATTCAAAAGTAACAAAACAAAGAGATAATACAATTTTTTTGTGTATATTTACACAAGATGATACTAATTTAAATCACATTTGTAATGATTTTGTTGGTGGTGATATGTCTTATGGAAAAATCTAAAGAAATTTGTTCAAAATGTTGAGACAAAGATTATGGTTTTATTACAATAGATTTGAGTACAGAAATAAAAGAAGGAAAGAATGGAAATAAAATTGAAGATTTTATTATATTTTAAAACTATTTGTATATAAATGAAGACATATAAT
Source organism: Dryococelus australis (assembly GCA_029891345.1). Lineage (NCBI taxonomy): Eukaryota > Metazoa > Arthropoda > Insecta > Phasmatodea > Phasmatidae > Dryococelus > Dryococelus australis. The sequence goes on from CM056996.1 coordinate 116,350,777, forward strand.
TTCTCTTGCTATCACCAATATAAACGTTGCACTGTCCAAAAAAAAAATCAGACAAAATTTGTTATCAATTCTTAAAATAAATACGGATATCTATATGGTAAACTCTGTAGAGAAACAATTAGTTTAAGATGCGGTGTTAAGGACGAGATACATGTTGGTCTTTCATTAACCACAAAATTGACTAAAAAACCCATTAAAATTGAATTTTGCATATGCAAATAAATCAAGTACAAAGTTAGCTGAGAGGCTATCGGCATTTTACAAAAATACACAAATTTTAAATTTCTTTATGATAGTAATTGTCCAGATATAACTTTTATCATTCAAAGGAGGTCAAAATAGAAATCATAAATTACAAAGAATATGTCAGACTAGATCATATCTGCATGGTAGTGTACTAGCACATGCATTTTTTCCAAATCATCAAAACAGTATTGTCGAAATTCATATGAATATTGCAGGAACATTGTTATAATGATGGAAAAAACACTCCTGAAAATAAAGTTAATTTATTTGCAGTTTTGATACATGAAATCGGCCGTGCATTAGGTCTTCAACATACAAGTGATAGAAATCCGGCCTTGTATCCAATTCTTAACAATTATTTGTTTGATTTGCAACTAGATTACATCCAAAGCATTCAGAACTTTTATGGACCACCCCAACAAATAATTTTAATGATTATGAACCAATTGATTTATGCAAAGATGGACATGTAAAAACATTTTAAATTATTGATGATAAATTGTATATTTCTTACAATAAAAAAGTTTGGACAAAAAGTTTGAATGACAATAAAATAATAAATAAACCAATTTTGATAACAAAAATGTTTCAGTTTTTACCAAGCAATTTCAATAATATTTTTTTATATATCAAAGACCATCAGGTGAGTTAGTTCTGTTTGTAGATGGTGAAATTTATATGGTTAATAACCTACTTATAAACTTATTAACAGATATCCTAAAGGATTTTCTTCCATTGGAATAGATAATGAACATGAAATAAATGCTGTTTTTAATTCATATTCAGGGAAAACTTTCATCTTTTATGAAAAGTTGTATTATGCGGATATAGACGAATGTCATTTCCAGATAAGAGAGTGGTCATATTAGAGACAAAATTCCTTATTTACCAAATACGATAAAGTCTGTTTTTAGATATATAAATGGCTTATTGTATTTTTTTACTTGTGAAACTGTCAGTGAATATAATGAATTTACAAAAAAATTGACTAGAGTTGGTAAAAATAGCATTTCATTGTTTGGTATAAACTGTGAATCTTATAACGAAATCATAAATAAAATTAAATATATAATTAATGACAAAGAAAATCCAACTACTTAAAAGCTATACAATTAAATGATGTCTATATACTTCAATATTATTTTCTTTAATTTTTTAATTTTCTTTATGAAAATGAATACTAGTAAAAAGACTTATTACAACTCATCAATTTCACTTGTGCATAATTTCGCATATAAAAACTGAGGTAATTCTAGACACAAATAATAACAAACCTATTTATAAAGGTAAACAAGTTTTTATGATTATTGATGAGGAAAATAATCCATGGTTTAAAGCCAAAGATATTGCTGAAATGTTAGAACATAATTATATTCAAGATGTTATCAAAAACATGTAGATGTGGAAGATAAAGCTGAATTAGAAGCAGTTAGTAGTTGCAAAATGCCTCCCTTACACATAGTGAAAAAAATTCCATTTTTATGTAGTCAGGAGCTCAAAATTCCATATCGCTAAAAAGTTTAAAAAATGGGTTACACACGAAGTTATCCCTTCAATTAGAAAACATGCTGAATACAAGATTCAAAAAGATGTAATGCATTTATACCAAGGTCAAATAAAGCATTTCAAAGATATAAATAAAATTAAAGGTGATCATATTGAAAATTTAAGAGGGACTGTTGATATGGCTTTCGATGAAACAGCTCGCAAAAATGAGGTAATCAGAGAAAAGACCTCTAATGTTGTACCACAAACTTAAAATTCAAATACAACTTTCTTTCTTTTAAAGTTATTTGATAATAATATTCAAAATGATAATATTGAATATGATGATTATTATGTTATTAGAACTTAAAGAAAGTATGATCAAATCCAATTGAGTAAAATTGAAGATAGACATCCAAATTGTGAAATATTATTGAGGTTTGATTATGTTTCATATTCTATCAACTTATACCAAAGAATGGAGGAAACATTGAATTATCAGATTGATTGCTATCACAACTATTTTAGTATTGTCTGAAAGTATACTGAACAATGATTGCTTAATGATATAAATAATCTTTATCGAATTGCATAAGATGCTAAATTTTTTAAATTTTCAAAACTGCTGTTTATTAATCCAAGCATTATGGGAACTATAAAATCTAACCATTTTACATACATTTTATTATTTTTAGTTTTTAAAGACTTTTTCAACCAAATATTAATTTTGATAGTCAGTTTTCGTAATTTCATATTCATAAAAACTACCCATTATTTCTTCTCATTTAGTGCCTTTCAGCTGGTAAGTTGGCATATCATAATTTAACACTTTAACAATAGTAAATAATTCTGTTGATCAATTAGCAATATATCCTTTTTCAAATATTTGTTTCAGTTTGCTGATACAGACATCACTGACTGTGTATTTCGGTTTAGTAATCATGCCTACAAAATTTGTTTGCATTAAATGTTTTTCATTGGTTTTATTAACATCAATTGGTTTCATGCCACTAGTTCTATGATTTGTATTGTTGTATTATTTGACTAAATTGTCTAATATATTTATCAATTTATAATTGCCATTTAAACCAGATTTCTTCCACATTTTATTTTTATTGTCCCATTAAATATTTCTGCAACACTGGTTTTTAGTTCACTAAATGTAGAATAATGATTGATGTTGTATTTGTGCATAAGCTCTTTAACTGTTTTATCATAATAATCTTAACCATTACCACTTTGTAATTATGTGGCTTTCTTTGCTTCAATATAGATTTTAAAGCATTTACTACATTTTTAGCTGTTTTACCTTTAATAGCTACAGCAAATGCAAACCTTGGAAATACATTGATAATTGTCATAATATATTTATATCCATTATTTATATGCGATATGCCTTTCAAATTGCCAGTATCTATTTCAACAAGATCGATTTGCCATAAATGATCTATTCCATATGATATTAATTTCATTCTGGGGAAATTTCTTCTTGCTGGTTTATATAATTAATTAATTATCCCTTCTCTTACTTCGGGCAATTTTTTTAATGTTGATTTTTTTTTAGAATTACATATCGAGCATAAGCTTTTCTGAAGTAATCGTCCATTTTTTGTATTTTCAATGTTTATATTATTGTTTTGGTGATTTTCCATCTCCATTATATATATATATTATATATATCTCGAAATATCTTTTATTGACTGTGTTTTTAGTATCTACAGGTTCACCTATATTAGCAAGTCTATGTCCTAGAAAAGTAACATAATATTTAGTGTAATCAAAACAGTTGAATAGTTCACTTTGTAAAGAAGAAACACTGGAATTGCATTTTGAATCTACATATGATTTTAAAACAGAGGCACAAGTGTAAAAAATGTTATTTAAAAATGTTATCAATGTATCTGTCATTTAATAACATAGAAATTATATCGTTAAACCTAAATTCTATTGGAAAAAATATAAAACAATTAAACTTATTGTTCCACACATAACTGAATTAAAATTCTGAACTCGATTATCATTGTAATAAACATTCCTGTTGGTTAAATTACTAGGAATATTACTTACAAATGAATCGAAATAGTAAACATAATTATTTTCTTTAAAATAGCAAACCCAATAAGTCCTGGAATTTTTTGTGATATCAAAATTAACCACTGCACATTAATTTTTGTGCATATTTTTTGGTAATTCATCAATCATATAAATATTTCTGAAATATTTTATATTCAACATTTTTACATATTTTTCAATATCGATATTAGATAGTGGGTATATACTCAAAATGTTTTGGCCTTCCTCTTTTTAATGCGCTTCCAAATTTATTTTCCATTGCTAGATTATGTTTCTTCTATTCTTTTTTTTTTTTTTTAGTTCAACAGAATTCGAATTTGCACTAGCTCCTCCAGCTAAACCACCAAGTGCACCTAAAGCAGCCAATATAATTGGTAGAAATCCTCCATGATGTAAACCTTTGCCAGTTTTTTCTTTGGCCATATTTTTGACTGTCGGAAGTGCTAAATTAAATTTGATACTTTTACCTTCTTTCAATTTTTTATTTTATTTTTTATCTTAATTTGATCTTTTGTTAAAAATTGATCCATACCCAAATCTTTTAAGTCGTAGAAGGAAAATTAAAAAGTTATATTAGTTATCTTCATGTATATAAGTGTGTGTATATAAATATTCAATAAAATATTTTAATACTCCAACCAAATTTTCTTTCTCTAAACATTTTTGAGGCAACAGTAGCAAAAGCAATTTTTCTCCAATCGGAGTATTTATCAAACATAATTTCTTAAGCTTCTTTTCGTAAAATTTTATCAGCATTATGTCTGGGTTCTAAATCTTTGTTATCTTTACATGCAACATCGTGATATTTACAAGCTTCGTCTAATTTATTTATTCCTGAGTCTCCTCTTCATAATCTTTCATTTAATTATAGCCAGGCAAATGCATTTCGGGCAAATTTAAATTACTTAATGCCCAATTTATAATACATTTGCCATGGTGTTCATAACTCCAAAATGTGTGTGAAATTACATTTAAAACTTTTATTAGATAAGGAATTCTTTTGGATTATTAACAACAAAATCAGAAAATTTATTGTTCAGTATATTCATTATGCTTACTTTTTCATTGTAATAATTTTTATTTCCAGCATTTACTTCACCATGATTAACTAACAATCTGTTAATTAAATTTCTAACATCATCTATCCATACATATTCTTTCGGCAAACTATTGCGATCTCCAAGTTTAAAATCATCAAATGTAAAAATGTCACTTTTGGGTGTGTTTGCTGCAGAGCTTGATTGCGGTTTTATATGTCGTTAGTAAATTCGGTCATAAAAATGTTGAATTATATTCTCGTACTTCCAACTATGATTCGCATTTATTTGTTTATGAGGATCATATCGTCGGAATGAAACATTTGTATCTATAACAATATCATTGTATATTTCATAGCCATCCTCAGTGTATTTATCCTTGAGATCTGGTCCTTTTTCTTTTGTTAACAAATTAGAAAGGCCTTCTGTTAATATATATTCTTCACCATTAAAATATAGAGCATCATTATTTATCTTTACTTCTGTATCTCTTATCTCTAATTACCGATTTTTTGCTCGTAAACCATTTTGTGTTATAAAAGCTTTTTTTTTTTTTTTTTTTTTTTTTTTATAGTAGAATCAGATGCATGCTGCGTCAAATTTTTCAATGGTACAATTCCCATTTGCTCTTCCAAATTAAGAGATTTTGGGAATAATTCTCTTTCAAATGATGTTTCTTCAGGAGGAGGTGGATAATCTAGATTTTTTGCTACACCAGGAACTAGTATTGTTATTAAATTTTTTCTACTTTTTTTTTACCAATATTTCGTAATTCGTCAATTAATGGCAGCTCTTTTTCTTATTTCTTTCATATTCCACTTCATGGTGTTTTTTTATAATTTCTATACCTCTCGATGAGTAATTTAACTCGAGAAAAATCCTTTGATTCTTCCATTTATATGTAATTTTTTTCTTCTAAATGAATTAAAGTATTGAAAGCTTCAAGAGGCTAACTTTTCCCCAACTGATTAAACAAGGGGGAATTTAAATGTTTACAATATTAGAATTGAGTTTGATATTCCTATAGGAGATGGCTTTTATTTCCCAAATGATGCTTATGTTTTTGAGAAATTTAAGTTACTAAAGAGAGATAAAGTGGGGTCTGATGCAGAATATAAAAAATAAGACAATATTGATGATCTAACTTTTTTCTATTTCAGTTTTCTAGTGTAGAACTCTCAAAACATGGTACTTTTATTGAAGCTCTTGATAATCCTGGATTAACTTCAACAATGATGAATGTTTTCTTAAGATCCCCAGGTGAGTAAAATTATTTATAAGCTACTGGTTTTGATAACAAATACCGAGTAAAATATGTACATAGTGATAGACCAAATGAAATCATTTACCCATTGAGATATATGTTTGGCTTTATCAGAGATAATGCTGAAATTTACTGGAAAGGTAGTATTGAAATCTTTTTTTTTTTTTCGTAATTCACCTGATAGCAATTGTTTATGTGTATATGAGGACGAAGTTGCCACACCTCCAACAAGTTATGCCGATCCAGGTAGAATTGATATGCAAAAATTAGAAATTATGTGGCCTTATGTTGAATACGAATCAAACACAGCCATTGCAATTGAAGAAACATTTAAAAAAGAGCCTAAAATTCCTATTAGTTTTAATTATTGGCAATTTTTAAAAAAAGAAGTGACCCAAAGGAACAATTTTTAACATTGATATAAAAGATCAGTTCAATAATTTACAGTTTGATATGCCTGATTTTGTAATTGCATGCTTTCAAATCAACAGAAAAAATCGTGCTCAACAGTATTTCCATGCTTCTATGTTTGATCACTGTAATGTGAGAAATATTTGTGTTAAAAATGGGCGAATTGAGATTTTTCCAAAGGAAAATTGGAATCTAGATATTGAACATGGTCTTTGCAGTAAACATTTTCTTGCTTATAATTATTTTATAAATTACTGTACGGGAAGGTACAATCTTGCTGTTCCTGTGATCGTTCATTGGGAGAGAGTCATCGATTGCTGAATTGTTACACGCAAAATGACCACAATCTTCTGCAGTGAGATACTTGATATCGGTAAATGGGCTCTCATTGCTATGTAAGAAGCGAACTGCACACACACATCAAATACACACATTTCCTTTGCCTTTATAGATTGATGATAATTAAACTTATTCGTGAATTGTAGTCTCCAGTTCAAGACATTTACGTCCGTGGTCACTGCCTAAGTGGTTCTCTTAGTTCTACGATGTTGAAGTGAAATTTGCTCGCTTCTGTCATACTGGCAACATACTGCCCGTGCACGGTATAATTCGCATATTGGAACAATTTCAGGAATAAAACTTGACTTGTACTACAGAGTTGTCGGCAGGTTATAATGGCGAGTGTAGAAATATGAACCTAACTGGCCTCCTATAGTGGACGCGTGTGACGCTATAGCAAGTGCATCGTAAGGTCGACAGTTCAGACTCTTTGACGTTCTGTGGAGTCCTGCGGTGTTAGGTCTCGTCAAGCGATATGAGAAGAATTATCGTAATCGCTTCACTAGTCACTGTTTCAAGCGTCGCTGCGCGAAGCAATGGGTTGTAGCTTGCCGTACCATCACAGTTTTAAAATTTTTCGTTTACAGGTTGTGTTACCCAACTTTGTAGTGTGTTTTTCTCACCCATGAAACAAACTTGCACTGACCGAGTATAAAAAAGGCACGTATTTGATTATAAATATGGCCAACAACCACAGATTTCTCACTAATAAAGTATTCTACATTAGATTAGCCGTAGTATCATTTCAACAAAACATGGTCGAATAAAATAAACACAACACTTGATTGACATGCCGGTCTCAAATGTTATTGTGGCTGATAATTCACCATGCAAAGAAGGTAGGTTTCTAGCGAGTTTTCGTTGGATAAAATAATATTTTGAGTTTGGAATTATAAAAACAGGAGCCTTGTGACCTTGCGCACGATCGGTGCCTGCCAATTGTGTCAAATTCGCGGAGTCTTCAAACTATAAACCAACCTTTATGCACACTGTACTTCAGGCGGTCGCCTTACCTGTAGCTTAAACTGCATTTCAACATGTTTGAAATACTTGTGTTTTGGCGAAACTATCAATCGTGTCCCCAACATATTTTCCTATGGAAAGATATATCCTAGATGAGGACTGAATGGTACTTTCAAGACATCTCGCGTGCTGTTAATATCATTTCAGAGTCCTCCAACATCGTTAAAAATAGCTTTTGAGACTGCCGTATCTTAAAACATACTACCTGGCTACGGAGCGAATCTACGATATGAACCAGTATCGAACCCTGCTGCAAATAAAATGACGTGGTTACCGCTTAGAGTCCTATATGTATACACAATACGACGAGAACACTGCACGCCAGTTCAGAGCCTTGCACATAGAGACGATGGCACACTTGATGCCCGGGCCAGTGTAGTCCTTATCGCTTCTGGGCCTCAAACTATGTGGAACTATTTGCCACGTCTGAAGGCGAGAAGCGCGGCAATGATCAGATTGACGGTAGAACTTTTGCATGCCTTCAAGAAAGTTGAAAGTAACCGTGAATGTACAATAATAAAGGCTGTTCACGATAAAGTGAGCACTTTTGAAATCAACCTCAGAAAAAAGTAACTATCCATGTCTGCATGTATTTTAACGGGCGAATTGAGTGGCATGCGCCCAGTAAAGTTGGTAACCATGAATGAATAGTAGTTTCATATCTTAACATCAAATAAAAAGTGTCAACTGACCATTTGTTGTAATTTAAATTATTTATTACACTTTATGTTTTTTATGCATCGAAGTATAAAATGGGCAGATTTGCAAAACATTTTCATTTGTAATAATTTCACAGTTTCACCTGACTGACGCATGAATAAAGAGACCAGGCCTACGGCAATGTTAATTTTACATAAGGCGGAAGAATACATAACGTACATACAAGTTCTTAAGCAGGGCTTTTAGAAGTGCTAATTTTACCGTGAACAGCCAATAACCTTGTGTAGCATAGTGGATTTGAGTACCGTCGTAGCGGCCAGCGCATTAAATATTCTTCCAGTGTACAGAGATTGTATGGTGTGTATCTAGTGATTATGATGTATCTAAAAGATTAAGAAAACTTACCACATTATCGGCCTATACTCGTCAGTTAGCAAGGTCGAAATACAGAAATCGTATACGGTTGGAAAGAGCATCTCAAAAGCAGTCCAGTGATACCCATAAAACCCCATATGATCGAGTGGAACGATGCCGGAAACGTAAATAAACATCGAGGCGTCCGAGCACATCAACGTAGACGTATTCACGCAAAACAAACTGCGTTGTCCCCGACACAGCCAACCCCAATTTTTTGAGGCGAGGTGGACCAGGTCAACAGAGAAGCGTTTGAACCCCGCGTTTTGACGACGCCGTCTTTGAGAGTGCAGAGTAAAACCCTTCTACTAGCACCCTTGCTATCGCACCTGAAATTGATGCATAGAATGCGACCGTATGGCGTGTATACATGAAAACTACTGCGACAGTATAGTGTGAGAAAAGTGCAAGCGTTACAGCCAGCTGGTTGTGCCATTCAACGAGACTTGCCAGTGGTTCCTGCATCAGTGTGAAATTGTTCCTGATTCCCCTGCTTTTCTTATGTTTACAGACTAAGCCGTATTCACGCATGAAGGGTACTTCAATAGTCGAAAAAGCCACATCTGGGATGATTAACTCACATGTAACTGCGATGAGGGGCTACCAGCGCCGATATTTGATCAACATTTGGGCTGGAATACTTGGAGACAGTGTTATTGGGCTGTACTTACTGCCAGCCCATTTGACAGGCTTCCAGTGTTGGTATTTTCTGCAGTTCACGTAGCCAGACTTCCTGGAGGACGTTCCGCTCTCCGTCAGACTACGGATGTGACTACAACACGACGGTGCTCCAACCCATTTTACGATCATTGTGCGTGGCCATATGGGACGCCCTATTACAGCCAGCATGTGTTTACCACCTGGTGTTATACGTGTTGCCTACCCATCAGGCCATAGTATTGCTATGACTTAAACCATTGTGTGCGTTTTACACGAAAACGGTGGGTCCTAGAGAGTTCCAATGAGAGTGATGTTTTGGCTAATTACGACGCCCTGCTTAATACGATGACGTCATACATCAAAGTTGTATGCAATAACAAGGTACACACTGCTATTTTTTACGTGATGAATTTGAGTACGACGTACCATATCTTCTTTGAATACAAGATCTTGTTTTAATTAATTCGTATACCAAATATTTTCCTGTAACGCAAGTAATTTTCATAATATACCACATAATGTCTTTCGGACTCCTCCTTTAAGGGCTTCTACAACCCTTATTATTCGAAATGGACCATGTGTGTCATATCTAAAATTCCTTATTTTCACGAGAGCAATCCTTTGGTACAGTTTGATCGCATGTTTCCAAAATATATTGGCTTATCAAAATAATAATGATGTATACAAAAATAGACAATGATAAAAATTTCTATCAAAAATAATTTTACACTTGCGTCTTTTTAAATGGGGGAAAAAAATCGCAATTTCTCTAAACGTTAGTAGTTTACACTTCACTTGTTAGGTGAAAAATATATTTAAAAATTGTTTATAGGAACAGTATTTTTAACATACAACTAAGGATAGTTTCCGATGTCGTTAGAATAGCACAAATATCTTATTGGGAATTCATTATTCACGTGCCCGCACCTTTAAGTTCTCCATTAAAATTTTAATTTTAACTACTTCAAAAATAAAACTCTAATTGTAATGCCGACCTACGTATCTCAAATAAGTTAGTTTCTTTATTGCAGTAAATACGTGGATCTTGGTCAAAATGAATCTTTAAAATTTTTCCTTAATATTTATAGAAGCAAATTAGTAATTTTTCTCTTTGTGACCTTAGTTAACATTTTCGTTGTATTTGCCTTTTCCAAAAGATAGAGTATTCAAATATAAATAATTATTAAAATAATTATTAACTATAACACCGCTTCAAAGCCCCTTACACTCAAATGAACGCTTTTATCACGTGGGAAATTGACTGTCACAAGTAATACATTTCGAGTCAGATGTTCTGGTTTCTGTCGTGTTCGGAAAACCGTCTGCATGGCAGCGATATTCCCTTCTCTATTTTTGGAGGTTCAGTTCATCAAAAATAGAAACCCGGACCTGCTTTCCTTCCATTGCCGTTTTTACGACGAGTACTCCATATTAATTTCTCTATCCTCGGACTTAAGAAAAGTTAAAGAGATAGTGTATCTCGTAAAGCAAGATGTAGAAGGACGCAGACGTTCCTAGTCTACTTTCCCCGGGAATTTCGCTGAGCTCGAGCAGCTGTTTGCACCCTCCCGTGCCCCTTTTAGTGTAAATCTTCAGACCAGGTCGAATGGCGCCAAACTGGACATACAACGTTGCCTGGAGTAGACAAAGCCCGACCTATGTCCTTTTCAAAGATATTAAGTTTACATTCAAGATTAAATTTACGAAATGCCAAGATACATCGCATATCTAAAACTAGTCAATATATATTAACTCTACATATTATCTAGAGCTAGCTCCTGACGAGAATACAAGACTTAGGATGGGCTCACAATAGTCCGTTGCATCCGCTGATCGTCAGTCCGTCCAGCGGTAACGGACATACGGATAAGCCATCGCCTTCTTACGACATTTCTAAAACGTAAATACGTACTTTGAAATAAAATGCAAGATGGTGGAATCTGTGTTTATTTATCTTTTGTGGTAAATTCAGGGATTTTAAATATAAAAACAAATTCAGTATAAATTCATATCACATGAAAAAATTATTCCCCCAAAATAGTTCTCTCTTAAAAATGTATTTCTAACCATGATGTATCTCCAAATAAAGATATATCGCGATGTTAAGTTGTCAAGCTGAAATTTTTCCGTACAGAAGATTTGACGAATGACAGATTGTTGTGAACCGCTTTCAACTAACGGACGATAACACAGCCGGATGACTGTCAGATGGACGGACGACTGACGGATGTGACGGATTATTGTGAGTCCACCTATGAGCTACTACTAAGCGAGACCCACATGTAACACATCTACCGCATGAAAGTGACCATGCATCTGCTTTCCATCCATGCCATTCATATACCTACGAATGATAACGATGTTAATAAAATTTTGGCTTCAGCGAAATAATCTAGAACTAGTCCGCCTGCGTACAGACATCCCGCTTAATTTTGTTCTCTGACCTCTTGCATCAAATGATAAAAGTTAAACGTCCCCCTGTTGCTTGTTATGTTTATGGGAACGAAGATCACGTACTGTTTTACTGCCCGCTTAAGAAAACCCTATAGGTGTGGGTAGAGTTAAATTTTTTGGGTCTAGTAAAAATAGACCAAGTGTATTGTTTGTTACTATGCAAATAGAGGTTTCTACTGTGAATGCGTTAATATATTCAGGTACTTATGCATCTTTGGTGAGCCACGAAATGTGTAATCAGATAATGTGTGATAAAATTTTGTTGGAGTTATTAAAGTATCTCAAGGCCAGACTGCCGTATTTTCTCTTGCTGATGGTGGATTAGTGATATCTTAGGCTGTAGCGACCATGAAGGCCAAAACTCATAATTTTTTATGGGAATTACAGTTTCAATTATTTAAGGAGTTATTGTATTCTGTTATTATAGGTTTTCTTGGGAAAGCTCGTGTTGTGTGGACATGAATAATAAGTGTCTACATTTTGGTTTTTCTCCGGAGTTTCCTGTCCCATTGGTAAATAATCTGTCCTATTCTCGACAAGTTCAAATGGTTCCATTAGAGAAGCAGTTCCAGGCAGAAATTATGAAATTAAAAACGTAATTTTTAACGCTATAACGACAAAATTGGATCGGTACAATAAAAGTCCCATTTTTTTTAAGTTGAAGAATCATGAACCTGTGTTTTCAGTCCCATATTGTGTGCCACTGCTTAAAAAGTTCCTAATTTTTAAGCAAATAATAGCTGAATAGAAGGAAGAAGGTATTATTGATAATTTGTGCACTGCTTATACGAGTCCCTCATTTCTTATCCCTGAGAAACAGCCAGAGAAGTGCCATTTAATTAATGATTGTATTTAGTGAATGATAGTATTTATATTGATCCGTACCAGGTACCAGTACTAGAGACTGTGTTTCAATATTTGTGCAGGGCTAAGTTTTTCACAATTTTAGACTTGAACTAGGCTTTCAAACAATGTAAACTTCATCCAAATTCTAGAGAACCTTTAGCATTTTGAACCATTTGGATCATATTGGATCATATATATATATGCTGATGAGAATAAATAGCGGCACATATCACATATGAAATGTCGAGAGCATTATTTCATGTGTTAGGTAAATAAGTACATGATTTTGTGTTCATGTATATATTATACGATGTCTGTATATCTAGTAACATCATAGAGGAGCGCCTTGCACACATTCATCAGGTATTAGAGGCTCTGCGGCAAGCAGCTCTGAAGATTAATCCCGGTACGATAAGTTGGGCATAATCACATGTCAGGTACTTAGGATTTATTATAGCTGATGGTCAATCACGCATGGAACCAGAAAATTAAAGCTATTGTAAATGTTTCTGTGCCGAAAAACGTGCGGGGTGTTCGATGTTTTTTGGGCATGGTTGCATTTTATGGTAAGTTGATACGGAATTTTCCCCATAATACAGAACCTTTGAATTTCTTGAAAAGGAAAAACACCGATAGGGTCAAGTGCTGCCAACCTACCTAACATTGGGCATTAGTGAAATGGATCCGGTCCTGCTATACGCTGTGTATCGTTATATTTGTAAGAGAATAAAGAAAAGAAGATTGGATGTTCATCCAATAAACTCTGCAAGACATGTTGATAGTGCTTTCCGTAATCTGCACGGAATACTCAGAAAGTATGAAGACAAGTTCTTTAATTATTTTAGACTGTCCACGGCTTCATTTGATGAACTAGTTGTATTATCCCAAGTAACTATGCAAACAGAACAAGATCTAGTGCAAGAACTATATTTGCCTCCTCAAGAAATGTTAACGGTCACTCTCTGGTAAGAACGAATAAGTTAGTTTATATGTGTAGTAATAACAAATAAAATTAAATAATATTAGTAAACGGTCGAAACCTTTCATCTCGTAAATTTGTAAACGAATTAAAATAAATGTAGCATGGCCCATTCGTACTTGAACTTAATTATCTTTAACATAAGTCGTAGACAAATTTTAAAACTATGTACCATCCTGATGAATCGGGTAGTTATTGTACATTTTCATAATAGCATTGTCCAAGTGTGAGGCTAGTCCTATCAAGGAATGCAGAGCGAACTCTAAAAAAGCACAGTTGGTACGTGATTTGAACTTTTTTTTTTCATACTGCAGAATAACACTGAAGAAGACAATACAGTTCACCCTTAACCAGTTTAGTAAAACCGCTAAAGAACCCTTTTACAAAATGAAATCCTCTTCTCCGTAACTTTCTGAATATGCCTGTTGGAAAACCAAGATCCTGAGGTCTGATTTGAAAGAGGAGATGGGAGACCAGGACTGACTTGCTCCTGGCGTTTTTCTCGGGTTCTTATGCTGGATTTACATTGGCGCGACAGATACGATGCGATAGGTGTGACGCGACAGGTGTGACGTCACTGTAAATGTGGTTCTAATGAAAACACTGTGACGCGACACGACATAAACACTATTTTGACCACTCATGGCTGAAAATACGAAAATGTCTCAGAAGGCCATCTGCATATTTGCGAGAAGGAATGAAGAAGAATTTGAAACACAAACAACCACATTAATGTTTATATATTATTTATAGTTTTTCAGCTGAAAAAATAGTATGGTCCTAACCATATCAATGTAGGATATTATAGCTAGGTTGGCATTCCAAGTTTTAGTTTTGCCGAGTTACGTTTATTTGCATTCTGTTTATTTTATTTCGAGAGAAAAAAGGAAACCGTGAGGGGATGGGGGCTATAGTTTAACGTCTTTCGTGACATGGCAGTGGCATTTTGAGTTACGTATTGTTTTGAAGGAGCTCGTATTGAAATAACGTTCAAATTATTGTAACTTCGAAAATTTCAACTTCAATGAAAAACAAAACGTGATATAGTATACGTCGCTGTTAGAATTCGTGCATATGCAGCAATGCACACACACACACACACACACACACACACACACACACACACACGCACGCACGCACGCGCACGCGCACTTTGTCCGAAGTTAACCTTACACTCGTTGAATTCACGATACTTAGAGGTAAATAAACAAATAATATTTACACACTACAAGTGTTGAAATTGCAGCTTGTTCAGGCACTGTTTCCAAATTCGCAACCCTTTGAACACGTGTTTTACTATGGAAATCCTTATAAGTGTACTTCACTAAAATCACGTTTGTTATTCACTAGCATTAAATAATTTATTTGCAGAATCGTTCAGTAAAATCAACACTGTACACGTTTCCTGAAACCACAGTTTTACACTTCACTCGAGAAAACACACTACAGCGGTACCTACAACCAACTATGATTAAAGAAAGAAAATTAAAAATAATTAATTACAGATAAAATATTCCGACAACACCAACAAGATAATATCTTCGCATGTTATTACAAATGTGACCAACATAACATTGCCACCACTCTTGCAACAAGAAATTACACTCATTTATTGACGCTTGTCGCGTCGTGTACGCGACAGATTTAGAAATAATTTATATTAAGAAAATCCGTCGCGCCCGAGATTTCTGTCGCGTTGACGTCACAAAATACTCGTCTGTGATTGGGTGAAGCATTCCTTCCGTCCCATCGCGCAAGTGTAAATTCAGCATTAGAGCCTCAAAACATTTGGGATCTTCACTGTTGATGCGTGTTCTTGTGTATTCTTGGGGTTTCCATAAGCGTTGTTGGAACATGTTGGAAGAGGAGAATGTATTGGTTTTCAGAGCAGTGTGGTTGGTGTTGCTGGCTGTGAGACTGATGTCCGTATAGGTTGTAATATTCTGGAGGAGATGGCGACGGAATTGTTAATGCAGGAGCAGGAATAAAATGCTGCAGAGGCATTTGTTGTTGTAACTGCGGTTGAAGCTGTGGTAATGGTGGTTTATTGTTGAATAATCCATAACTTATCAAAACATCCAGTTGAAGTTTCATTTTTTTATGTATTTGCAGGAGCTTTATAATGGGAATAAGGGATAGTAAAAATGCCATATCATCACATTGTGGAGCCTCAGCCCAATATTCTGTTCTCCCTATTTCGTCAGGTCACACATTGTCGAAATTATCTTCCATTTTTTTTTGTTCTAACATTTTTGAGGCTCTTCGTTGGACTGTGCTAGCCGAACCACTTCGATCATCCAGTACAGATCGCCTTTGATGAATTCCGATTGCAACTGCAGGTCATCTTCGGCCGTACCCTCAGAAACTGCATGGCCATCATTTTCCAACCAAGGGTGACTCGGAATAACCGGAATGTATAATAGCATTCAAGAACCATAATTGTGGTGCATAAACATAGGTTTTTTCCTTTTTCCGAGCCTAACCGGGCTTTATCTTTCTTGTTCTTTCACTCCTAACATAATAAATCGAATAGTAAATCCAAGTTGTGGACTTTTTTCGCGTTATTTTTAAGAAATACACGAGAGCTACCGTATTTTATCACAATAAGCCCCCTCCATTTTTGTTAATAACAATCCAGGTTATGTTCATTAAAATGTTAATAAATTAGATATCTCTTCATTACAAACATTTTCTTTGAAAATACGTTAAACAATTCTTTTCATCTCTGAGTATGATAAATCATTTCTTACGTCAGTTCAGGTAACTCATATTTGTTTTACATGTGCATTGCCATCAGTGATTGACACATTCAAATTTGGGCTATTGTTCTGTGCCAGTTTAGGAAAGTAGGGAAGAGCCATCGCTTCCAACGAAACTCATTAAAATATTGATATTTTAAAACAGTTTCCGAATTGCAGCTGTTTTGCCTCTCCATGGGGAAATAAAAATTTCACACATCAGCCTCGTATTTCCTCACCCTCACTTGGAAAAGTTTCCATTATATTCCACGCTCTCTTTGCAACAATCAAGAGTACCTCTTTGTACGGGTGCACTGCAGATATTTTATTCGAAACATACGGGTCACAGTTGTCACACAAAATGGAAAGAGAGAAAAAAAAGCGCTGAAATGACGGAAAATTTGCAAGACAGTTCTGAAAGCCATTTCATGTTCTGAAAAGAGGCAATGTTGAAGAAAGAAGAAATAAAGAAGAAAGGACTTTTGGCCGAACACTTTATCGTGATGCTTTTAACTTGTGCAGGTGTGTATAAAAATATTTTATTCGAGTCTCAAGTATCTCAAAAAACCAATACATCTGATTTTTTTTACATTCATCCAAGAGCGTCTATTATAAGTAACTTAGAAGAGTGTACATGGATAAAAAATGAAGATCACTTATCTAATGGTATCTCGTAAACACTCCAAAAGCAACCCTTGTAAATGTTTATGTATGGCAAAAAACCCCGTTTCTTAAAAGCTGTTTTGTTTACAGTAACACAATATTGCTTTAATCCAAAGAGTAGGTTACAGAAGCATAGGTTTGCTGTCAATAATTTTGTTCTTTATACATTATTGTTTTATGGTAACATTACGTTCCTTTATAAAAAATAAATAAAAATTCTTTGAGCTGCTTTTCTTCACAGTAAATAAATATTACTGTGTACAAAGGTAAACGTTTAGCGATGTTAGTTCTCTGTCATTCATTGCAGTTTTCAGTATATAACTTATCCCGACGCAAACATTCATAAGCCAATATATTCTGCAGTGTATTCCTAGGTGCAGTGATTCTCCAAATAACGTACCTCAATTCCTCCCTAGTGTTGACATATTGACTGTTCACGGTAAAATGAGTACATTTGAAATCCCTGCACAGTATGTATTCAACCGCCTTATGCAAAATTAACATTGCCATGGGCCTCATCACTTTATTCATGCGTCGGTCTAGTGTAAGTGTGAAATTATTACAAAAGAAAATATTTTGCAAATCTGCCCATTTTTACACTTCTGTGCATTAAAACATTGGAAAGTGAAAGGAATAATTCGAATTGTCACAGTTGGTTTACCTGACACTTTTTATTCGACGTTAAGATGTGGAACTACTTTCCATTCATCGTTACCAACTTTACTGGGCTCATGTCACTCAGTTTACACGTTCAAATATATGCAGATAAGGATAGTGACTTTTTTCTGAGGTTGATTTTAAAGCGCTCACTTTATCGTGAACAACATTTAACAAAACCTATCTGTCAACAGCATTCCGAACACAAGTCGTATGGAGATGGTCACCTAATAGCGTCTCTTTATGATGTCTGGAGCCAAAGGATGTAAAGAAAAACAAGATTTATATTATTTAGCGGTATACTTGATCTCACAGCACATCTCACAATCGTACGTACCGCGTCGGAACTCTACTGGCCGTGATCTTTCGTAAAGAAAACACTTACTGAGACATAACCTACAAAAGTTCATGACGACGTCAATTTTCGCTTAAAATACGCAATAAAGAACTGAACAAAGATGAGTTCGTACAAATAAAGTTATAATTAAAGTTCTTTAGTGCCATAACGCCCAGGCAAAATCCACGAATAAACGCAGAACTCCGCTCAACAAGTAAAAAACTGTTTACATGTCTCCGTGTATAGTATATTGGCGGTTTCTCCAGACATTTTCGATCAAACTTTTAAAAATTCATCCCATGAATGACGTTTTTGGGTATTCCTAAAGTATGTTATTTAACACATGCGTTTTATGCTTTAGTTAACATGAAAGTATCTTTTTTTTTTGTTAAATTGAACGTTTTCATGTATTTTACTTTTTTTTTTTTTTTTATGAATTTGGCCGTCTATGGACCACAGTAAACTTAAGACTTCTGGTTCGTCTTCTTCTTTCTTCCTTCCCAGAACTTCCTCATTTTCTCTCCAACTGCTCGTCTCTGTTCTTCAGTCCACACTCTCTTGTGTCTTGGTTTCGGTCAGTCTTCCGGAAATCTTGCGTTGTCGATTAGTCGCCTGATGTTCTCTCTGTTGAACAATTCTTCCGTTATCCCAACTTTTTCTGCCTCTCTCCTGGCCTCTACCATCCATCCTGTTGTGCATTTAACTTTGCGGTGTGGTTAAATATTTTCTTGGTGAGTCTATTCGCATTCATTCTTTTTAAGTGCCCATAAAATGCCAGTCTTCTTTTCCTCATTGTGTCTGTAATTTTTTCGGTATTTCTGTATATGACTTTATAAATTATAAATTATAATAATTAATTAGTAATTAACATAAATAAAAAGGGAGAAAATAGATGAGTCGGCAATGCTTAGAAAGAAATAATTCTTATGTAAAATATTATTAAAGTGAGGGTGCACGAATGCGGTACGTTATCCCTTGTTGTAGTTTTCTACCCTAAGCTTTGTTTGAGGTGTACGAATAACCTAACAGTAGAATTTCAGAATGGCTTCAGAAAAGCTGGAAGTAATCTTGAATGGACTATAAAATAAGTATTGAAACCTGTGTACTTGGGATTAATTCGAATATAAGCCTTCGTGGCACGTCTATGCATTGTGCGAAATAACCTGATACAACCTTCCGTCATCGTTCGCACAATTTCCTTCCAGCATAGTCAAGTATACGATAACACCGTATGAAGCACCTAAGTCTGGCCACCTGAAAAACACCCCCAATTGCAGTGGCAGAAGAAAATGTTTTAGATAAAAGATTCTTGGGTCCAAGGCGCTAATAGCTTGATAGTGGTAACTACCCCGTACGTGGGAGGGTAAATAAGATATAAAGGTCAACTTAGTTACTTTAAATGTAATGATAATTTTTATTAACATCCCTCGACAGTGCGTATGATGTAATAAATGGTTCTTAACAGAACTTTCGGTGGTCGTTTAATCGCTCGGTTTGGAAACACGAAAATGCCTGCACATTCCCCAGACTTAACGCCTATGGACTTTTATCTGTGGGGAACATTAAATTAACAGGCTTACAAAGACCTATCGACGACTCCCGAAGACAATAAAGACCGTATAACACGAGCTTGTTCTGTGACAATTTCAGATGAAATTCGACGTGCGGTATTGTCCGCTCATAATCGCTTTACAGTATGTATCAATGCTTCCTTTGTTATTTTATTATAATATCAGGTGTTTAAATTGATGACCTTTTTCCCATACAAAATAATTTTTTTTTTTTTATGATTCCACCAAAAAAATTACACCATATGTCATGATGGAGAGTTCTAACGATTGCTTGTCTGTATGAAGTCAAGCGAATATTATACAGGAGATAACCCTTGCGGTTTAACCAATTTGTGAATGAAGAATAGAGTAACAATCCTTTTCATCTGACGCCAAGCTCACTTGGTTAAAAGATACTGTTTATCAACCCTTTGTTATGATCCAATAAAATGCAACTAATATTTTACTACTATACGTACTTAGAAGAAAATTAAAGCAAGTTATTTAGTCTAACAAACAAACACGAAAGACACGATAAACAGTAAACTGAACACTATCAAAGCCATGAAGCTGCTTGACATTGAGAACAAGAACATTCTGTAGTAATACGGAAATTATGAATGAATATGGAAGTCACCCGGATAGAGAAGTAGAATATTCAATTTAGAATGCACATCAACAGCAACGGTCGGTTTCTGGTCCCTACCAGATTTACCGTATAGTCTTAGCATGCTATTAAAACCGCACCCATTTAATTAATTGTGTTGATGTCCGTCGTCAAATTACGAAAATCTAGTAACGTCTCATGCCCAACAGAAATAGTTAAACAAGTTCGTGTGGCTTCCATATTCTCCACTTGTACAAAACTTCCAATATATATTCTGTCTGTGATGTAAATTATAGCTCAGTGTGAATGTCAGAATTCGTATTGTGAATTACGCAGACGATCTCCCCTGTCGATTTAACAGTATTGCTTACATTCTCAGCGCATGTATTTGCAGTGGTTTCAATATTTGTTGTTTATGTGGTTTATCTTTTTCATGTCACAGTCAGACCTTCAGATTCAAAACAAATACTCGTTTCACACATCTTTCGATATGTTTATTTTTCGAAAACAAATATTTTGTCGTTATTAATCTTTGTAAATTTCCTCAGCTGCTTTACAATAATTTACTGCATCATATACTGCGACCTGTAGAGTGCATGTGAGCTTTGTACATGATGAAAATATGTAAATGAGAAAAAGGGAGGAGCGAGAGCCGATGGCCGTATGTTCGCTACTAATATAATTAAACAAATATATACAAAATATAACTAAACTAAGTGATGCCCAAGAACGGTACGCACAGTTTATTATATGGAAAAAATATTGCTTGATGTATTCGTAGCTGGACTAAGATTCGCAATTACTACAAAATA
The DNA here is from genome assembly GCA_029891345.1 of Dryococelus australis. Classification (NCBI taxonomy): domain Eukaryota; kingdom Metazoa; phylum Arthropoda; class Insecta; order Phasmatodea; family Phasmatidae; genus Dryococelus; species Dryococelus australis. The sequence goes on from CM056996.1 coordinate 116,372,032, forward strand.
TGTTATCAGTTATTTGATGGAAATATGTTATCAGTTATTTTATGGAAATAACTACAGTTACCACTCATTTGTTGCATTAAATTTTATGACATGGAAGCATACTTCGCTTTTAGTGATGTATTGTTTGCCAGAAAAATGTCAGAATTAAAAGAATAAGTAGTCTAGTGTTATTACATAAACAACTTTTTCGACGAATTCGCAAATAAATTTACTAACGAAGGCTTTGGAACGCTTGCAGGTAACCGAAGCTCACAACACTTGAAGAGAGAGTGTCGTATAAAAGATGGGGTACAGGACAAACGAGGGAGGAGGTTGCTGCAAACGGGACGTGCCTCGCCAAACGCTGGTAAGCGAGAACCCACACTACCAACCAGAAAGGAGGGCGGGTTGAAACATGCAACGCGAATATCTGGCATTACTGAGTGGCAGGCGGGTTCTTTGTCCGTAGTGTCGCCGACCAGAATGGAGGACCCCAGGAGTTCGCTGTGCCGTTCACTGTAACCCCGCATCAGTACAATAGACTCGAACTCAACGCAAGGTGGGATAAGTCAAATTACTTTTAGGCTCTCGTTAGGTTAATAAATATATACAAAGTGCTCCGTCGATAATATATGGTTTCTTGTAATTGCAATGTTCTGTTAACACGATAATAACCCGACTTTATTCCAGATAGTCTTCGTCAATCTACCCATTAACTCTACCTCTGGCTACATCATGTATCCCAACCATAACCTCCCTAGCCCTTAATTACAAGTACGGCGAGAAGGCGTACTTCGTAACAATGCTCATAAAACCTTCGGATGAATTTTAAAATACGTATGAGAATCCAAAGAGTTAAGTTACCTTTTTACAAATGTTTAATGTGCCCTCATCTAAACGGTAGTCAACCTCATCCCATGCCATCACTATTGCTGCTATCCGCCATCGCAGTTCGCCTACAGTTGTTGGAAGGCAGCTACGTAGTGCTGCGGACGCAGGGAACCGCACACGACGAGTTACGGTAGCATGGGCTATACAGTTTGTGCGAGCCTCCTGTTGCCAAAACATACATTGATTGACCCACTGCCGGCCACTATAAAGGCTGGGCGCGCTGCGCCAGCCTCCCCCCCCCTGCTCCCCCCCCCCCTGCTCCCCCCCCCCCCCCGCAATCAGATGCACGAGACCGCAGAAGAGCGGTGTGAAGTTGAGAGAGCGACATCAACGATGAGGGCATCTCAATTCCAGGGCCTAGAGGAGCTTCGGGTCGCACATCAATCCCCGATATATGGTGAGCATAAGTTCGGCTTGGCAGTTAGGCGTCATCCCAGTTCTTGAAGTCCTGTTAATTATTCAAGAAACTGATAATTAATTTATGGCAAGGCCAGGGCTATAACTTATACTCTTTGCTAAATGTTGTACTTGCAGTATTGCTACTTCGTAAGAGTCATTGATGCTTATTATTCAGAGTAATGATAATTGTATTGTTTTATACCAATTATTATGTAATGTTATGTTAAGTGTGTTTTATAGAAAGGATTCTTACCTTAGTAGAGTAACTTCTGACAGCTACGTACCCCCTGAGTGTTCCCATTCCTACAGTATTCATATTGTAAAGAGAATAGATCTTGTGAGTAAACTATAGGAATCAGGAAGGTAGAAAGTGTTGAAAGTGTTAGAAGGAAAGGTAGTTGCTACACTGGTGGAGCCATCTCTCGATTCCACCTCGTGTTTAGGCGAGTACGCTCAGGTTATATAGAATTTCATGTTGCACTTCGTGTTAGGGAATCGTAATCAGCTAGAAAAAACTGTGAATGTGCATCACGCAAGCCACAGCACACTCATGCGTAATAATTCAGCATATTGTATAGTATATATTCATTGTCTTTCTATCCCAGTATGTTTAAGTGCAATATTTTTGTTTAGGAATTAATTATAGTGTATCATCTCGCTCTCCATTTATTCAATTCCTTGTTGTAGAATTACTGTTCCTAGAGTATTGGTAAACAGCTGTCAGTCCCACATGGTCAGGTAATGCGCAGTAAGCGATATTGTGGCAGGTCAGTATGCCATGTGCACAAGTCAGCATTACGCGTATGTGGCCTTGCCAGCCCAGCACCATGACGTCACCCTGCTCACCACACGTAGAACCGCTTACTGCTTCCTTACCATTAATGCATGTACACTGCTTGTTTTTGTATTTCGGACAACCTGCTCCCTTTTAAGCAAGAAATTCTCCAATATTGTGTTGTGTGTTTTTCAGAGAATTTCTAATCATCTTTCTTCTTCTAGCTATAAGTAATTTTCTACCACACAGTGCGCGTTATTTTATATCTACAACTACACTCAACAACCTACATAGTTCATGGAAACAAGTAGCAAATGCAAACCGTCTTCAGTAGCTATATTAATCCTTTACGAATTTTATTATAAGTATATGTGTTATAAATTTCCTCCGCCAGCTTTGCACCTTTCATATTGCGATATTGACTGCCTCATCTATGAAATTGCCTGTAGAGATGTTTATAACGTAATTTCTCCAGATTTAAATACGCGGTTTGATAAAACTAACTATGCGCTCGATAACCCACAATGATTCTCGCCCGAGAACAAAGGCCGTACCGGAGTGATGAAGGATGAATGTGCCGGCCGCATCATCACACACTTTGTAGGTTTACATCCCAAGCTTTACACATACATTGTTTCGAATGGGCAGTGTATATGTAAGGCAAAGGATGTAAAACCTAATGTGTTGCAATCCTTCCGATACGAGGATTATCGAGATTGCCTCGATAATTGCACCAAGGTTCTGGGGACCCAATACAATTCTGTTTACGTGGCCACGAGGTTTACACCTAACGTGTGAGCAAAGTAGTGTTTGAGGTTTTAATGATAAGCACTTCATTGAGCCGGGTGGCGTATCGACTTTACCCTGAGGGCACTACAGGATTCAAAAGTAATTTTTTTCTTTCCCCAACTTTAGTTTCAGCACCATTTTAAATATAGAACTGCCATCACCACCACCACCACTGTCAGCACCGCATCCAGCACCATGCCCTGCTAGCAACACCTAGCTGTCATCGACTTGGTCTTATAACAAACCAAAATACTTTAAACCAGTTTCCAAGGAAAATGCAAAACTATAAATAACTCGATTTAAAAAAAAACTTATGATTTTACTACGATTTTGAATCAACATGTTGATGTTTGCTGTGCAGCGATATTATTCAACTATATACTGAAATGGATGGTATACACACTTTTTTTTTAAATATTGAAATGAAATTTTTTCATCGACACTTTAAAGAGACTATACAACATGCTCCTCCACATCCACACTTAAGACTTAACATTTAACACTTAAGATATGATATCACCCTAGCACCACATGGCACCCCACTAGAAACACCCTAGCACCACATGGCACCACACTAGGAACACCCTAGCACCACATGGCATGCAATTAGCACCACAATTAGCACCATATGGCACCACCCTAGCACCGGAATCAGCGCAGCAATTAGCACTACCCTAGCACCACAATTAGCACCGCAATCAGCACCACAATTAGCACTGCAATCAGCACTGTGATTAGCCAGCAATATTGGGTAAGTTAGCATATTCATTCAGTTTTGTAAGGCTTTAGGTGGAAGATCGTTCGTCTGATTTCAATGCTTGTTTTGAGAGCCGATGAGGGTGAAGTACATATTTTTATTCATGTTGGGAGGGGGTGTGGAGTAATTTTATATTAGCTGGGCGTTTGTTTAATTTAAGTAAATTTAGTGCTCCATTCGGTAGTGGCATTATTAAAATCTTTTGGTTAATGAATACGTTTTTGCTTTTGTTGATTATGTAATTAAAGTGGATATCAGTTAATTTGCTAAGGAAAACAGTCTCAGTCCATAGTTGCATGATTAAAATCGGTTTAACGAATTTGTTTCAAGTTTTTTGGTTAATGTTTCGTACTTATTTCATTTGCTTCGCCGAAATAGTTCGTTCCTTCTATGCTATTCGAGGAGTGATTGAAGTAATTCGTTCGGTAACCTATTTCAATGTCTCTTCTCATTAAAAAAAATATTTACTTGGCCGAAAACATTTACTTAAATACTCAGTATGCCTCCATATCTGCTTGTTATTCGCATATGCCACCAACCAAAAAATATATAAAATGGTCCTTATATCACTCTTACACCAACATAAACTCCCATATAAACAATTACAACCCACTCCTCTGGTAAGTTGGCTCCAAGACCTCACAGAGAACACATCGATCCTGCTCCACAAATATCGCCCTTATGACACCAATAAATTAATAACATTATTTGATATATATTAAAAACTGATATAAAAAATTATTTAATTATTTTATTCATCTAATCAATCAGTTAATTAATCTAATTAATTAAACAATTATTTAATATCGATTGCATATCACAATTTGACACTTAATACACTCTTGCACCAAATGCGACTTAGGTCACTCTTGCGTTAAGTGGGTCAATAACCCGCCGCTCCCTCTACTCATAAGCTCCCACGATAAAAAGCCCGACATACTGAGATCTGGCGACCTTGTAGACCAGTGGTGCAATGCGCGATCCGCAAGCCCCTTACGGCCGATCCATCGTTCAGGAAGCTCACTGATGAGAAATTCTTTGTCATGCAGATGCCAGTGCGGTGATGCTTCGTCCTGTTGAAAAATGTAATTATCGGAATGCTGCCGCAATTGTGGAAACAGCCTGATCAATATATCCGGATATTACATTCCCGTAACGGTTTATTCCGAAAAAAAAGAACGGACCGTATACCTGTCCTCGGTAAACTGCGCAAAACACATTCAGCTTAGAAGAATGAATTCACAAATCTCAAGACGTCGTTTTTAACACCATCACGAAGGGCTTGTAGCACTTGAGTCCTGTGTGGTTTAAAGAACAATCGTAGCCGTAAAACACGCCAGACAGTCATATGGGAGATGCGCAGCTCTCGGCTGCCACAACCGTGGGCTTATGTGGACTCCATGCAAAACTCTGCCGGATGCGTTGTACGCCATGTTGAAGCACGCGGAGGTAACATATGAACTTACACTTACATAAACAACCGATCTATTGAAACTGCTCGTGCCACCGTCGAATGCTCTGCGCAGTGGGAGGTGCAGAGTCATATTGACGCTGCGCAGATATAACCGACTCACGACTGTTACAACGAAGAACGCAAAACAATTTTAGTTGCTGTGTTGTCACCATCCCGGCGCATACTGAACAAACGCGCTAGCAGCACCAGCTGCAGTGCCACCAAGGCGACACCTACGGCAACCAAATGAACCAGCGACGTGCAACATGCGCCGAGGGAAAATTTACATGTTTCTATGCGAATTTTACAATTTGCCGCGAGGCCCTATCTTCATTCATGTAAAAATTATAGTCTTGTGAATTCGGATGATTCTTTTAGTCACATGCTGTATTTTAGGAAAGTAAGAAGTAAAAATTGAAAGACTGTACACTGATTCTGAAATGGCAGTGAATTCTGCCCAACTGTAAGGTAATATTTCGATAACAGTCTGAATACTCTCTTTCCTAAGAGATTTTTCTACCGTCACTGAGTGCTGCCGTTTGGCCTTGACATTCTTCAGCTAGTGTGTTCAAATAAAGTATTTATCTTTATTCTTTCCTACATGATCTTTCACATCTAGGGCCAATAAAATCATTTCTTTACCCAAGTACACGCGCCATGCCATCCTTAAGTATTACTTTCTTTCTTGTCACTCTAATTAATTATCTTTTAACTTCGTGTTTAAACGTTCCAGCCGCTATTTTTCTACCTAATTCTCTTGCATTCAACATGTTCTTGTTTGTGCTTCTTCATATTCAAGTAGAACTAAGAGTTCGGGTGAACTACCCCTATATGCTTAGTTCCAGATTCCTCCTTTTAAGAGAAACACATTCAAGGGCTCAGTATCTACAAACTCCTAGTGTTTTTACATTCTGGGAAGAAATCCGTGACACAATCATCGCTACATTTCATAATACAAGCTCTAATACAACAGTATTACTTAGAAATAAGATACGAAATAATTTTTAAATCGTAAACTTTAAATTTGAAAAAATGTACGCTCAGGAAGCAACACTCTATTCATTAGACTGTATTTTTAATTCTATACGAAGAGCGATAACGGCCTTTCGTTCATAAGTCACGAGTGCTGAAGTCCGTCCGCACAAATAACGGAACTGCAGAACCAGCAACTGCTTGCAAGGCGAAAGGATTATCAGAACTTTGGAAATTTGGAAAATGCATAAGGGGCAGGACTTTACTGAGGAAAGTAATATACCGGTGTTCTGTAAATGCTCGTTATTTTCCAGTAAAATGTACTCTGATGCTTAAGTAAGAAATAGTAGACGCTTCGATGTGACTGGCGTCTGGCTGCGCGCGATACCAGGATTGCGGTATGAACTCCCAGAAAGCTGAATTCCTCGCAAATTAGATCCGTGACTACAGAATATTATAACATGCATTGTAAGCCATTGTATTAAACTGCAGATGTGACTTTGTGCTTTTCTGCTTTACTTTCAGGAAACCGCGCTTGAAGACCTAAAAATGCTTTTATTTTTTCGAATGTATTTTAAAGTATAACAGTAAAAAGTGGTGACTGCAGATTAAAGTTATTTATATTTTCTGGAAAAATGTCATGTTCCTAGAACAATTATTTACCAAATTACGAGTATACGTATTAACACTTATTTCACATGCCATATTTTATTATCGAGACATATTAAAGGGAAAGTACCCATGCGGTCTTGGATTTGCGTATTTTCTTACATAATCTAATTTTCGGAAAGAACCCAAGCTTTAATCAGATATTACCTACTTATTAAATAATGTCAATCCCACATACGAAAATGGAAGTTTAATTGAAACTATATACATTTAAAAAAAAAAATCGTTTAGCAGTAGGTATTTTATGTCTATGTCATGTCTAGCTTTGTTTTTTTTTGTCTGTGGTCATAGATTTCCATTCTGAATATGTGTAAGAAAAACCGAAGATGGAATGGATGCAACCCCTCTTAATGTGTTTACTGGGCCAAAATATCTACAATGTGGCCTGTACCTTTACTGTAAAAAAGAATGGTAAAATTACCTGACAAGAGTGAGGTAATATTTGCAAATTTGTGTGGGAAACATAGTACATAGTTATCCTAACGTGTAAGGTAAAATTATCGTACTCTGGAGTAAAATTTACGTACGTGGTAGTGAAAAATCCCACGCATGGATGGAGAAATTACCATACGACGTGTGGATCTCATAGTCAATTTATGACTATTTGATAATTGTATAGGCTTAATATATATTTTTACCTTAAAATTAATTTTTATTGTCTAGTCACACAAGCTGTCCAACATGGCTCTTTATATGTAAGGTATAATTACCGCACTCTGGAGTAAAATTCACGTACATAAGGGTGGAAAATCCCATAAATGGATGGGAAAATTACATTACGACGTGTGCATCTCTTCAGCATTGTCTCAACAGCTAAGTGGGAGGGCAAGCGGAAGAAACAATCCTTTAAAACGCTGATATTCACTTATAACATCATAGTGTCATCATGGTGAAATGGATAGGGCATCGGCCTATCGCGATAGTGGTCCATGATTCGCGCCCATCCACAGGCAAGGTGTCGATGATTTTAGAGTTAAGATTTCGGTTACTATTCGTCAGAGGATATAGGTAACAAAATTAATGAATAGTACTTAAAATTAAATTTAAAAATTCCATAGGATATTATCATAAAATATAGACCTTACTTGTAATGTAAATTTACTCCACATTTGACAGGTAATTTTACCTTGCATGTAGAGTTAATTAGCTTCCCTTAAACGAAAGGGAATTTTACTTCAAATTTTTTTACAGCGTTGTCTATTAAGACCCAATCAGTTTTACGACGTACAGCCAATTTAAAAATATGTATATTCACGCAAAATAAACACTGTATATGTAGGTTCAGGTGGAATTCACGCGAAGACGGCTGAGCTTTGCCACGGAACTTTGGCAGGACAGTTGTAACGTGCGCTATTCCAGTTCGACTGCGATGTCTCGTCAGAGGGAAAGACGAGCCGAAACGTAGCTTCGCAGTCGGCGACGTAATTTCTTGACGCCACGCAGCATCTGACGTCGAGGGAAACAGCGAGAAGTTCCCCAGGCCGACAATTAGTGCTTCCAGCTCCTCTCTGAGCATGTCGGCCCATCCACGTGTGTGTTGGGAGGTAGCAGAGCGCGATATTGCGCCGAGGACTCGCGCGTAATAATTCCCCACCTCCTATCTGCTATAAAATATTACAGTACTGTACTCTATAGTCTTGCCGTGCAGAAATAAAATTTCAATACAGATTTCATATAGTATATGACCACTTCCAGTTGACATGCCTCCAGATTTAAACAGCCTTTTCCATCGTCTCTTACAAGATTAGCATATTTATTCATCGTTACTGAGGTAAGGAATTACAACTTAACTTTGAAGATAAGTGATATTTAATGACTTGATGATAAAAACCAAGTAATGTGCGAAGCACTCTAAACATCCGTAAGTATAAATTATTACATATCTTTATTTAAGTACTATTATTAAACGAATTAAGTTTTTGCACTTGCGTTGCTGGCCATGATATTAAAGTAATGTAACCTTATACAAAAAGTACAGTTTATTTCCTATGTAACTTTTATCATTGCTGATATTCAGTCATCTAAAGCCATTCATGAAGTTTTTAGAATGTTACGTTTGTGTTTTATTTGATATAAAATACTGAGCCACCAATGCGCAAATTAAATGGGAAAATGAATTTAAATTTTAATAACTATATAATACGTGCTATATAAATATGTATGGACATATTTATATAAATATAGTTAATTAGATGTAATAACAAAATTTCTCTCGAACAAATTCCAAAAGAAAACGAGTAGTTATAAGTATATCTAACAGCCTGCTTACCCCCACACTGCCGGACAATGAAACAGACGCACCACGAATAAATCATACAACAGCCAAGAAACGATGTAAGTAGCGACAATTGCGTCTAGTCGAAGCCGCAGATACGTGAGAAACACCAGACGATACCAAGTAAGCGTACAGAGTTAATAAGAATGCCGGGAAGGTGCTGGAGACGTAGCTTTACGTAACTGACGGACCTCGAAAGAGCACTCATTATCGGGCTGAAAACCGTAGTGTGATGGTGTCGCCGTAGAGCCCGCAACCTGGACCGTTCCGACCATACTGTCCGATACTGTTGAGAGCCCCACACACACGGAGAACAGGCTCGGGATCGATGAAGTCGACTATCAGTCGAGAGGATCGATAAGTTGTGCGCCAGGCGCTGAGGGATCCCATGATGACCCGGTCCACGACGCTGGCCAGTGATTGAAGCTCATGTGTGCCCGGTGCCTTTCGGAAGCGAATGTCCATTACGTGTGTTATCATTAACTCTTCGACAGCGGCAGCTCCGTTTACCGTGATGCCAGGATAAAGCAATATGCAACACCACAGCCTGGCCATGTATGGTATGTGAAGAAATTCGGGCGGTTTTTAACAGCGAGGTCTTGAGAACCGATGAGGGTGATTGAAGAGATTATGGCGTGGCGCCGGAATGAAGGGGTGGGGGGAACTAGAGATCCCCGAGAAAACCCGCCGACCAACGACATCGTCCGGCACGATTCCCACTTGCGAAAATCCGGTGACCCGGCCGGGGATTTAACCAGGTTCGCCTTGGTGCGAGGCGAGAGTGCTAATCGCTCAGCCACCGAGGCCCCGCCATGTATGGTGTTGAAGGCTGTTCACGTTCACGATAAAGTAAGCACTTTTGAAGCTAACCTTTAAAAAAAAAAGTCACTGCCTCTACCTGCATATATATTAACGGGTGCAATGAGTGACATATGTCCAGTAAAGTTGGTAACGATGGAGAGGAAAGTAGTTCCATACATTAACGTCGAACAAAAAGTGTTAAGTAACTATTTGTAATAACTTAATTATTTATCTCGCTGTTTGTATTTTTTTTTATGCATCGACGTGTAAAAATGAGCAGATTTGTACAATATGTTCTTTCTAGTAATTTTGCAGTTTCACCGATGCGTGAATAAAGTGATGAGACCCATGGCAATGTTAATTTTACGTAGGACAGAATAACATACAGCATGAATACAAGTTGATCTTAAGTAGGGCTTTCAAAAGTGCTCATTTTACCGTGAACAGCGTATGTGATGAGTGACGTTTCGTTATGAGGACTGATGATTATCGCGCCTAGGCGTGTATTGTCCATGGTAAATGCCACAATTTCCATCTCGCTTTGGAGTGGCACACTTCTCCCAGTGCAGGCACTGTGATCTGGCGAGCTATAGCCTTCGATAGCCGATCCACTCTCGTCGTTTTACATATATCATTAACGGCCCAGCAATACGTTGATGAGATTCTACGCCCCTATCTGCTCCAATTTCTGGCCGGGATTCCAGGTGGGATATTCCTGAAGGATAACGCCCGACCGCAGACAGTACAGGACTGCCTCTCTCATGTCCAAACTCTATCATGGCCTGCTCGCTCCCCTGACATGTATCCACTCGAGCAAGTGTGGGACCAGTTGAAACGTCAGCTGCCATCCTGCCACAGTATCTGGGATTTTGCACATACCGTCCAACAGTTGTGGACCCGTCTGCCTCAGGACAACACCCGGCGTCTGCTGGACTCCATGCCAGACCGTGTGTTGCAGCGTGTATCGCAGTGCGAGGGGGCGCGACGTGCTATTGAAGATGACCTGACGGAGTACAATATATCCCTACATAATCGTACTGCTGCTCTGTTTTTGTGATCATATGCATTACTCATCTGTATCACTACCTCTATAAAATTTCAGTACCATCTGATTCAGCCCTCAGTGTACGCTATATTTATTGTCCGGCAGTACATACTCAATAAATTTTGTTGAAGCTCTGAAATGCTTGGATAGTAAAAATTTGTGTTTTCTAATATCCAGTAGACCCAAGAAATTTTATATACAATTTTGACGTGTGTTTTTCCCCACCTTAGGCCGTTTGTTACGCCGGCCGCTCCGCAGCGCAGCACGCATGCGCACTCGACGATTGATCGCCAGCGAGTATGTCAGTGTCGAGTGAGTGCAGGAGTGGTGCATGCAAGTGCACGATAGGGCAAGTGCAGTCAGTGCAAAGTAGTGTAGCGCCACGTGTGTTTACTGGCCTGGGAGAGGGGTGGAGTGATACACGAATACGTGTTATTGCATTAAAAGGGTTATAAACATTGTTGCAGGAATATTTCTCGACACGTGATGAGGACACGTGACCAGTAAATTAAGTAAAAGATGCCTAGAAACCCTTATGTCCCCGTGTTATTGTTTTGCAGTGTTGTTGTTTTTCATAAATGTTTATTTTCACCGCCACCAGTGTGTTGTCCACTCAATTTCACCCTATTTGCAAAGTAAACCTCAGAGTAATTATTTGATTTGTATTTGCAGTGCTTAATATTTTTTGTAGCATGTAACGGTAAATATGTTCTTCCGCGTGTGCAAGTAGATCCCTCCGCGGCGCACGGGCCCATGCTCGCCAACCCTCGCACCACGGCAGGAAGTTAGTCAGCAAGCCACGCCTAGAAGAGGGGGAAGGGGGGATCGTGTGAAACCGCGCTCGCGCTTTTCCCGCCCGGACGGCCTCAATTCTTTACCACCGGTAACTTCTCTGCAATAACTTAATTTCTCAATAACCCTTTTTGTTTTTTGCCGTCCGGGACACTCTCCCTCGCCTCCCCAGGAATTGCATTGCCTGGGGAGTTCGTAAATTTATCAGCACACTTAATTCCATACCAGCCTAGTGCTTTTATTACCGTGTATTCTTCGCCGCAGGCTAAAAGTGTGCAACTGTGTAAGCTGTTCTCCTGGAGGAACATTAGAGTCTCCAAATATAATAGCATGAACTGAGTGCTTTTTATTCGGTCGCCGAGAGGCATTTCAGGGCACGGGGCCCTTAAAACACACAATTTTGTTCTGCAAGTGTTAATATGCATTTAAGGGTAATTATTTGTTTTCATATGTGCTGCAAAGTATTACAAAGTATCGTGGTTAGAATTTATGGGCATGTGGTTTGGCCCTAACAATCCGCACGTGGGGAGTCTGATTACGCCGATTCAATATTTCAATCATTTGTGATACGACGGGGTAAATGGGCCGCCCGAAGAGCCCCTCGTGTAGGAAACAACGAGGCCTCTACATCTGGTGAACAACAAGACCGTCATGGGGAAGTTTGGCCGGGTGATCGGCCCGCAGCACCCCGAAGAAACGAGGACTCAACTCTACCGCAATAGCATCTGGTGCCTACTGGGTATATAATTCCAAACACCTCTTTCCAAATTTTGTTCACCGCCTTTGCAAATTCCCAATCAACCCAGTACCACTCTACACCCCGGCGTCAAATTGGCTTGCCAATGTGTGGCCAAGTCATTACCGCTCCTTTTCCATATTTTACCCCATCTCGTCCAGTCAACCCGCGTCAATTTGGTGGGACTCGGCAGTTTCTGACTTATGATCGCAATTATTTGTTGGTGCTCTTGCAAAATATCAGGCGATTGAAATTTTTCTTAGCGAACTTTGTACTCTGGGCACACTAAGGCTGTTTTTGAATTCTCAAAAATTGCATACTTGAGGGTACTTGTCGCCGGAAGTAACATCACTAGCGCTGTTCAAATTCCCAGTATAGTATACACACGAAGTATACTCAGCAAGTATTTGAAATTGTATACTTGTGGAGCATACTACGTACTTACGACAGTCACCATATTGAATTTCAGGTGTAAAAATTAACGTGTATGTTTTGTTGTTATAAAGCTCACAAGTTTTAAAATTTAATAAGTAGAATTTACAAAATGTTGTTCTGTTGTATGTGTAAATAATTGTCAGATTAACAAATCTGTTTTCAATTATGATTAAAATTCTGAGTATTGTTTAGACATCTGCAGCATATTTCCCAGGAGCATGCTTATACAAATAATATTTCGATTTCAATCTGCATTTCCAAGATATTACAAACCCCATTGAGTTGTAGGCCTATTTATCTTATTTTTGCTATCAATGTGTATATTGCCGTGAATGGGTTGTGTAAATAATTTTCAGGTCAATAAATGTGCATAAAAACATGGATAACATTCTGAGCGTTTTATAGATTTCTGCAACATATTTCCAACGTATTTGCGTACAAATAATATTAAAATTGCATTCTGCATTTCCAATTTACTACTAACATCATTTAATTGTATATATCTTTCTTTTGGTATCAAACTCAATAGGTTAGGTATCGGGTAAGAGGAAAGGATGCCAGTGTCTGTGTAAGGCCCCTTTACATATAATAAATAATGTAAAAAATAAAGAATCCTATGACATTTGCTTTAATTTGTTTACAATCTTCTAATGACGCTATAAAGTAATATCGCAAGGCTGTTGGTGTGGTATGAATATTTGTGAAATCAACAGAGAAGCTGAAGAGATAAACATAACCTTAGGATACCGAGTTGAAAGAATTTTTATATTCCTGCTATGGTGTAAATTTATAATAAATAGCATATGTAATGTGTGCGACTAACATAAGCCTAATGCTGCCAGATTATTGTATATTTTCACTCCTAGGTGATCCCTTGCAGTTTCTCTTGGCCCTATGTGGTTGCATATTTCATGCAACAGGTGGTACATTTGCCCTAAAAGTAAGAATAAAATAATGGTAACCATATGCAGAGTAAAAACAAAGCAATTCGTAATTACCAGCATTCGTGAGTGCAGTGTTCAAATAAACTGTGTATGTCGTGAAAAATAAAGGATGGGGAAGGTGAGGGGGAGGGGGGGGGTTAATGCATTGTTGAGAAAAAGCATTTCATGTTAAATTGAGTTCAGTAGAGCATTGATATGCGTTATGATTGTAACAATACAGGATGTTCACCCTCAGAGAAAACAGGGAATTACATGTGACGGGGAAAAGTCAGGGATATATCGGGGAATTGTCACTTGGGTCAGGGAAAATGTAAATAGTTGCTAATATGCGAAACGTGTTAGTTGTCAGAATACACGATAGTGTAATTATGAGCATACACATTGTAAGATTACAATTTTTCAGTGTGTGATCAGTCAGCAAGACCCTATTTTCCATGTGTTTTTCCTTCGCCAACCCTTCGGGCACATCAGGAAACGGGACCCTCCAAAGCCCGCAGAAACCACCTTAACATTGAACAGTGTGTTATGAGTGTAATTCTTTCAATCATGCAATAAGTCAGCAGTTCAGTTTCAGGTGTGTGGGTCAGCCTTTAATAGGTGCACCGTTTAGTAAACACTGCAAATAGTAAATGTGAGGGGAGATCGGCCCACTGTTCCTCGGAACGTCAAGAGTTTCCGGCTCTCAAACAACCTCGACACTGCCACATGTGTTGTCTCATGCGCCTAGTCGGGTAACAAATACATCTAAAATACTTACCAACCTTAACCTCACCGCCCCTCAAAACATCTTGCACTCCCAACCGAGCCGTCACACGCCATCAGCCTATATATATATATATATATATATATATATATATATATATATATATATATATATATATATACACACACACACACACACACACACACAAAGTATTGTATTGGTGTGATTGTAACGGGCACTCATGTGAAGTCAACAGCGTGTATTGCAAGAAATATTGATGGGCTGAATCAAATGTCAGTCCTGCTTGCTTGGTCTGTTGCAGTGTAATTTAATGCAACTTCACTGAAGGCAATTTGTTCTGTCAACGATAACAAAATACAGTACATATCGTGTTTTAGTATTCCCGAAAATATATTTCAAGGGAAATGGTAAGATACTGCCTGGTAAACAAAAGAAAAGTAAGGGAATTCCAAAATAGAAATGCAGTGGCCACCCTGCAATATTTCACATACATACAAATGCACAGTGAAGTAGGTGTAAATCTTTGCTTCATATTCTTTCATCATGCTAATCCGCAAAACATATGGCAATGCTGTTGGTGGGTTTTCGCAGGATGCTCCCATTGCCTTTGCCCTTCCATTCCGTCATAGTTCCAGGTCTCTCTTTCTTCTCAACACACTAATCCTTAAGGCTGGCTGACAATGACAAGTTTGGCCCTCCTGTAAGGCAGCGTGCTCCACTTGACACTATTCCACTCCCCTCATTGCATCCATTGACCCTGCCTGAGGTGGAAACAAAATTGGAACATTATTATTGCAATCCACAATTACAGTTTGCCACAGA
Source organism: Dryococelus australis (assembly GCA_029891345.1). NCBI lineage: Eukaryota > Metazoa > Arthropoda > Insecta > Phasmatodea > Phasmatidae > Dryococelus > Dryococelus australis. Next base: position 116,387,290 of record CM056996.1, read on the forward strand.
TTAGCTACATTATGTAAAGAGATCTACCATTTTGTATGTGAACTGTGAAACATTGTTAAACTAGAGAAATGTTAAGTGTACAGTAACATATTCGTGGTTTTCAAACCATTATACAGCATGGCATCGTAATGACACGTTGTAGTAAAATGCTTGAGACGTGGCATTGTAGGTTAAAGCAAAAGTCTGAAAAATATGTGTTTATATTCTCTCTTTTCTCATTGTAACAGTAAACATTCTGAATATGAACAGTTAGAGTGTTTGGTGTGCATGCAATAATACCCAGGATTTTATTTCACACTAACCTAAAACGAGCACTGTAATATATATATATATATATATATATATATATATATATATATATATATATTACAGTCCTGGGTATTATTGCATGCACACCAAACACTCTAACTGTTCATATTCAGAATGTTTACTGTTACAATGAGAAAAGAGAGAATATAAACACATATTTTTCAGACTTTTGCTTTAACCTGCAATGCCACGTCTCAAGCATTTTACTACAACGTGTCATTACGATGCCATGCTGTATAATGGTTTGAAAACCACGAATATGTATATATATATATATATATATATATATATATATATATATATATATATATATATATATATATATATATATATATATGCGCGCGCGTCCAGAAAACCGCCGAAGAGTTTTGTGTGAAGTTTTGAGAGGTAAAGTATTAGTAAACTGAAAGATGAGATTCAGGCGCTCCTTTGACAGCAAAGCCCCATTTCTGCAGCGAACTTCCTTTCATAAGGGCTGATTTGTGTGATACCAAACTGGCACTTTGACAGTCATATAAATAACGCAGTCATGCTTGCGGAATAGCAATACTATATAATTATATTTCGTGGATAAGATGTTAGAATACAGTAATAAGCCATTACAAAACATTCCACTAGTACATATATTAATTTGTGGCTTTCTTAATTGGCACCTAAAAGTATGTTTGCAGAATAGAAACATTGCATTGTCATTATTATGAAGAAATAAAACAATATAATAAACCCATTACCTGTAGCTGCATGCTGGTGAAGTAATAGCATTCAAGTTTTAGGTATGAATATTAATGTGGGACTCCTGCAGTTTTCTTTTCTGTGTACATGAAACAATAATAAATTTATTTCTATGAGCGCATGATTGAAATGATAACACTTAAGTGTTACTGCCAAGGTATTAATTTTATTAGCAACAGACTGCTTGTATGCGAGATAGCTACAGGATTTGTTCTATAACATGAGAACAAAGCAAAAACATGTTTCTTGAATGGAGAATATGTTTGAGTGTATGCAAGTAATAATGTCTGTATCTATAACACATCTGCAGTACAGACATGGCAAATGTTCCATAATCCAGCTTCACACTGAGAATTCAGAAACAGTTAGGTTTAAATTGGTGTGTGACACTAAAAGAATAAGACCCCCATTTTAAATATAAGCAACTGATTTATTCAAATAATTTAATGAAGTTTTCCTTGGTACTACTTGTATGCGAAATGTTGTGGAACATGTTTAAGAAGTTACTGAGATGTGAATTTAAGCTCAGTACTCAGTTAATAATATATTCCAAAATGGTAAACAAAGGAGGTTATCAAATAATACCAAATATGGTAGAAGGACAATATCGGAATATAGCAAAAAAACGCGAGACACCGATGCCAGCGCTCCTAGCGGTTTGTGCTGTTTGTACGATAATAAGCTGTGCATTGAATGGGTAGTTTTGAGTATTTTGGATGAGTTTTAATTCAACTTTTTTTCGCTTGAGTGGTTATTTATTATGGCAGAAAATATTTGTGTAGTTTTTGGCTGTAATAATTACAACGTTGCGAACAACAGCAGCAAGTCCTTTTTAAGATTTTCAAAAGATGCAATTCGGTAAGTACACGAGATGTAGTGGATAACATTTTCCATTAGTGTTTTTATTGTAAATTCCATTCACACAAACCCTAATTTACTTAAATACTATTTTGTTATTTCCTAGGTGTAAGCAATGGGTGCAGATATGTAAGAGCAGACCTGGAAGCAATAAAGTAAAAAGCGACTGACGGTTTATACCTACACGAGAATAGTGTTCCAACCTTTTCAGAAAAGCGGATTTTCGCAACCCATATTTGTTTCTACAAGACCAAGAACGAAGTCACTTGAGTGTCGTAGCTGCTATTTCTAAGCTGGTACACTGAAGGGCCTTGTGAAGTTTGATAGCCCTTAACCTGAAAGGTGAAGGTTTGTTTTTATTGGAGCGACATCTTCGAAAAATAAAAGTAAACAATGTTTACAAATTCCACATTCGTCTATTAAACTGGCTGAAGTCTCTTGTTAAAGTCTGTGTTTAGTTCAGCAAATTGAGCTAGGGATATGATTGATTTATTGCTTCAGAAAAGTTGTTTATATAGGTATGTGTGTCAGTGGTTGCTCATGCAATGTTTACATAATCAGTGTTCGTGTATTTAACTGGTTGGGGCCTCGTAAGTATTTGTATAGCTCCGCAAGTTGAGCTAGGGATAAAATTGATTAGTTGTGTCAAAATAGTGTTTTCATTTTTGTGTCGGTGGTTTCTCGTACAATGTTCACATATTAGCCAAACATTGTGCACCGAGCCAGAGCCCCAGCGTCTGCAGGGGAATAAATACCCAAAACAATGATTCAAGGCGCGTCGACAATTTATTTTAGATGGTAACGCGAAGTATAACACATCAGCGAAACTGGGAGTTTCCCCATAAATGATTGTCATGTATGTGTGTTTTGCAATTTAGTATATTTCTGTACTATTTGTAATATTACTATAATATTGTCCCATGAAAACATGTTTAATTGCAAAAGAATTGAACTGAACACTAGGCACCGTACCTAAATTGAAAATGTTACCAATACAATTTAGAAATTTGATAGTAGGGAGGACTATGAACTTGAGGAAAATTAAAGGGTAAAAGTTTATAATGAAAATGTACATATGGTGTCCCCCCTCCCACCTCCCACAATTTCCCTGATCTTCATAGCCCTCCCCGCTATAGTATTTGAAGCTCATATTAGTAATATTGTCAATTTAGTTCATGTATAGTTCAATTTTTTTTTTTTTTGCAATTTAATGTATTTTCATAAATGAATACTACATTATTTACATATTTTTCACCTATTTTTCCTCACAATTTCCCCTATCTTCATAGCCGTCCCCACTATCTTTTTGGGGTTTTTATTGGTCATATGTTGATGCCCCTAGTGAATTCGTGTTATGTGTAATTAGTAGAGTGGAATTATACCATTTTCCGAGATTTTTTTAAAAGCCTCCATTTTTTTTTAAATTGCCCAGTTTTTAGCATATTTATTTTGTTTATGTACATATCCGTATTGTTTATGTACTTTTTCAGTGTATTTTCATACTTTGGAATGTTAGTGTTTACATTTGGGAAACTATGCATTTGAATATTAATTTGTATGTTATTTGGGTTGTGTTTGCACCAATTACCAAATATTTTCGATGATTTATTAAAGAAACAAATTAATTAAAACTGTAATAGTTTCCTTTCTAGGTAGTCGCTTGCCCTTTACACACACTAAGGTCTACATATCATTCCTGTTTTACTGTGCAAATATTTTAATTTCTCTACATACTGAGTTTGCAAGTAATTTTAATTTGAATGGGTGGAGATATGTCGAGTACAACTTTCGGTGGCGAGAATAATTCTTCTCCAGACAATGCATCGAAGTTCATTCTGTGTGCTAAACACCATGTACTGACACCACACACCAGACACTTAAATTATAGCGGTGGAGATGTCATCAGGTTGTCTACAGTTGGCAAGACAGTGTATATATTGCAGAGTGTGAACCAGCTGTCGAGTGAGGGTTACCGTCGAAACCAATCAAAAGTAATAGCAACATTCCCTCCTCCACTCCATATTCACATTTGTTTACACAACTGTGTACAAAACTTTCAAACTATAATATTTCACTCCTAAGAGTCATCGTTACATTTCAGTGATATTTATTACTAATTTTTTCAAATAAACAAAGAATTTTTTTTCTAATTTTACTTCATCTTATTTACTCCTGAAGTACTCAGTATTTTAACTTTATGCATACACCTATAGTATTAACTTAAATGAGGTGTTTTTCTATGAATCATTTTGCCACATTCTGCAATGCAGATAAGTCACTTATAGTGATATGCACACATTTATTTTGACCTGTTAGCCTACGTACACAGTTTTGTTTGCAGTGATCGCAGTATCGGAGAAAGTACTCGCAAACTGCATTACAATAACAAGTACCATGAATTTGAACAGGAAGTACCTTAAATTCATGACGAAGGTAAGTTATTTTCAGTTCAGCTGCTTTTGAATTCTGCAACATATTTTCCAGTCTTCTCGCCATGAAGCATACGAGAAGCTGTGGTAAAATTTATTGCAAAAAGCATGCATTCAGGTTGGTTATTAGAAGTGACTTGTTCATGATGGTCTAATGTTATAAAAATTTGGAAATAAGCTTTGTTTTTGAAACCGAATTACAAAATCAAATGTGCTTAATGCATACAGAACTTGAGAGGCGAAGTAAATAAGCTGAATGGCTTCAGTACATATGTTAGTATGTACTATCAAATATCTTGACCAATTGCATTTTCATCCTAGCGCCAGCTGTACTGCATAAATTTTATTAGTAATTGGGGGGAAATGGTTGATAAAATGTTTAAAGATTGTCATCTAGTTATGTTCTGAAATACTCTCCTTAATACAGTAGACCTTATTAATAATTTTTGTAGGATTTAAATTATTTATCTCATCTATAATCTCTCAAACGTCATTTAAGTGGCATGATATCAGAGGCGATGGTACATTTTCATATTTGGTATAGGCGTACCATTGTGTTGTTGAAAGCTGTAAGCATTTTGCAGTCAATGTTGCTGTTTACTCTATGGATCATCTACACTAGCCAAGAAAATGGATGTCTTAAGTAGGAAGTTGTGTTGCAATGCATGTATGTACTATATGAACACACCAGGTGTGGTGGTCAAAGTAATGATCAAACTTAATAGCTCTACGAAATTTAATTGGGGTACTCTCCATAGGCATTGACATAGTATTCTAAGAGGTAACGTGGCCCGAATTAGCCAAGTAAAATAATGATGTATTTGATATTTTACTATGGAACGATACTTACTAAAATCCTACATTACCAAATCGCAACCACTTCTCAACAAGTGACTTAATAGCATCCGAACTGAACACTACTACATGTTGAAATACTATTGTACTAAACAATAACTTTGAACACAGTCTCAATATGTGTGGTATGTTTGGGTGTGTCTGTTTCTTTTTACATAAATACGTACAAATAAAATCTTTTAAAAGGAGTGAGGTGAGCAGTTTACCATAATCTATAAAAACCTGCTAAATGATGACGTGATCACTTAGTGTCTATGAAACCAGCATTTGGAAATGAGCGGGAGGAGGGGGCGATACTCTTGACCCTTCTGTACTTAACTGTGCCTTTACTACGGTTACGAATTTGACAGTACACCCTTTAAAATTTCCCCCAATACCGAGTTGCGCTGTACTACAAAGATACTTTGTTTTGTTGATGAACAGGCACTAGATATTACCAAGCTACAGAATAGTTCTTGAAATATAATTTATTTTTACAGCCCCAAAATTTCAAAACTGGTTCAATCAGATTATGAAGAAGTGAATGAGGTTTCAAATGTTTGTTACTTATGGTTGAAGTATGGCTGCCAGTGGGTTAACCATAGCTGCCTCCTTTTCACTTGAGGCAGTGAAGTTATGGTGTAACTGCACGACAAAACTGATTCATATGTGTAAAGGTGAACTCGCAACCATCCATATGACCCGTCAGGTGGTCACATGATTTTCGACCAATCGCAGGGCAACGTTTTTTATCCGTCAAACTTTAATTTTCGATGGACCGACTGATGGGCCACCACCTTCTGACGAAATTCTGTAGACACGAACAGCACTTTGAAATAAAATGCAAGATGCTGAATATGTGTTTATTGATCTTGATGGTAAATTCACAAAATAAAAACTTAAACAGTAATTGAGTATACATTTTTATCACGTAACAATTTATTACCCAAAATGTTTCTCTCTTGAAAATGTATTTCCAACCAAAATATACCTTCTACGAAAGCAGTAAGTTAATATTTAGGAAACTTATTTTGTTGCTAGGTTAATCTTAAATATATAAAAGACATTGCTGCTTATAGAGCTAATAAAAGCCACTGTGTTAAATCATTAACTGTAGTAGAGCTATTTTTAATTAATCTTTCTTAACTAAAAAAACAGAAAAGTTGTGGAGATTTTTCTGTCCAAAATTTTTTTTTGGTTATGTTCATTCCCGATTTTTTTGCAGAAAAATAAGCTTGATGACAGCCCCATTCTCAAGAATTTATTGAATAAATGCAGTCGGTTATGTATCTGACAGATGAAATGCCGTTTAGCATTCCATCCTCTTACTTATAATGGATTAGTACGTGTCCGTTGTAACTTGCAACATCTAAGTCTGTGCCCAGTAACATGATTCTGTTACAACTGATTTTCCTTGTTTCAATTGACAATATTTATGCTTTAAGTGCATTTTTTAATACGGCATAGTAATATGAATAAGCAACTATTATATTACATTCGGCAAATCAACACGTTTTAATACTACGAGACGACAACTGCACTTAAATCGCGCATGCCGAGCCATGTACATTTGAATTTCCCGGGTATTCGTCAGCACAAGCCGCTAGGAGCGCTGTTGTAACGTGTTCGCATGTTAACAATGTTTAAACGCCTCTTTTTCCCATATTATCCATCTACCATATTTGATAGTGCCGTAAGTACTGCCAGGATGTCAGTGTTTAGAGCGATTTAATTTTTAAATTGATACTGAATATTATACAATACTACAAAGTATAAAGAATGTCAATAAAAAAAAGTGTCATATTTATTAGTTTCCAAATTCCGGATGAATACTATAAAAGATGTACAATTATATAAAATGGGGGCACAATGTTATAAAATGCTGCAGAAATAAGTTTGTCTTTTAACGTATTTAATTTCTAAAACACGTATTACCCGTGACCGCACACCAGGGACCGATTAACTACACGTTTCTATAAGTAAAACGCAAAATTTGCACTTGCGTTGCACCAAAATGGAATTAAATATGAAAAAAAACAGAGGTTCAAAACGTTGCGTACCGACACAAAATAGAAATGAGCGCCCAGGCAAATACTTCGGTGTAAGTGCTGTTTCTCTCGCTTCACATGAGCAGTTGACAAATGTAGCTAACGAGCAACATGGCTATCATATTATCTGAAAAAACGTTTAGGTTAATTGTTGTCGATGACAAAATGTGTAAATTACTAAATAACAATGATTTCAGCAACAAATTGAAGTGGGTAGAATGAAGAAAGGATGTTTTCTGAGGGTGCTTCTGGCTTAACTTTTCACCTAACATAAAACGTTTTTTTTTCCATCAAAACAGTCTCAAAAATAAATTTTTATTGAAGTGCTTAAAATTTTTTGCTTCGTATTTTGGAGGGGGATTTGTTATGGAGCACAAAAGAGTCTTGTTTCATTAACTGTCAAAGGGTGCGACGACGATTGGTGATAATAATGCTTACGGCACGAGATACAACACGAATATCGCTAGAAGTATGCGAATGTAACATAAATTACAAACACCTTACATAAGTCTAAATATTCAACTTGAGCACTGCACAGCCTGGATTTGCAGAGAAAATATTAGCCACATGGACTGAAAAAAAAAAAACTCATGAAAAATAGCTTGTTTTCTAAAGAAAAAAATAAGTAAGCATAATATTAGGTCCGTTACACTTCGAACACAGTTATAAATCGTATTAATGCATATAATATACTATAACACGTCTCTTCTTTAACGTGAATAACATCAAACACACAAACTCAAGCGTATAAGATATGTTGAATCAATAAAATTTTAATTTCTTGTTTGCTAAAAATATGTAGTTGTCCACGAATAATCACCAATCGTCACACTTCATCAGTTAGTGAAATAAGTGGTTCTCCACATCCAAACGTCGCAGTATAAACAGAACACCCGCCAGTTGTCTTTAAGTTTATAACTACTACAAAAAATCAACAAATTTTAGGCGCGATAAAAACATTATTCACTGCCACTTAAAAGCGCAGCATTGCATGTAAAATAATTTGCAACTTTGTATCCATGTGGCCGTGAAGACATTGTAACAAATTATTTCATTGGCCACTGGAGTTCGAGTAGTGGGAGTGAAAATGTGTGGTCAAAAAGCCCTGCCCACTTGCATTCGGTGTATTTAATTACACCCATGGTTGTGGGTACAAGTGCAAAGGAGTTTTATTTGCGTTGCGTTGCGCCGGTACAAATGTTAGGTACTTATATTTAATCGACGCCCAAGTCAGTTAAAATAGTTTATTGGTGCATAAATATGGTTTACTATTTTGAAATAACTTATTTCTAAAGTCACTATTTTGAAATAAATATCTTATACAGTCACTTAAATACATCAATTAAAGTGGTCTGACGTGTGTCTTTAATATTATTGTATTTTGTAAATTAAAGTTTAATTTAAAACAAATTTATTTAGTTATCATCAAACTCTTATAGGCTATTCACTGTAAAATAAGCACTTTTGAAAGCCCTGCTTAAGATCTACCTGTATGCACGAGGAGTATTCTTGCGCCTTACAAGAAAATTAAAATTGATATGGGTTTCATCCATTTATTCATACGTCGGTCAAGTGAAACTGAGCAATTATTATAATAGTAAATATTTTTTCAAATCTGCCCATTACACATTGATGCATTAGAAAAACAGAAAGAAAAATAAATAATTTAAGTTATTACAAATGGTTACTTAGCACTTTTTACTCTATGTCAAGTTATGGAACTACTGTCCCTCCATCGCTATCAGCTTTACTTTATGTATATCACTCAGTGAGCCCGTTAAAATTTATGTAACGCATGAGCAGTGACATTTTCCTAAGGTTCACTTCAAAAGTGTTTACTTAATCATGAACAACCTTTAGCTAAGCACACCATAAAAAGTATTAATACTTTCTATATGCTTTATAATCATTATGTATAGATATTATAAACATTTAATAATATGTAATTTTTTAAATCCCATACACACCAATTCTGTGTTGTTAGCGGTCTTGTGATCCTTCTTGGTCTTGATTCAGAAAGAATGTATGATGTAGGTTCATACTGAGTACTGGAGGCTGTGGCATGTACTCTTCCTCTGCTGCACAGTCCCTCTCTTGTCCCTACAAGCAAGCTGTATGGGACATCAGCTGTGTCGATCAGCTCCTTGTGCTGCCACACTGGATCTTCCTTCACCAGTACCTCCTCACTATGCCTCACTTCCTTCTCCCTTATCTGGATAGCTGTCCTGCCGGGAAACCCCTTTTGCTTATCCTGGGACTGCTGTGTCTCCTCCATCACTACCTCGGGGATTTTTGGCTTCATCTTTGAGGAGGCCGAAAGGACTAGTGCCCTCAATCTCATATTGAAGTGTAGTTGTGATGGAGAGTCCCCAATTCGATAATTGCTTAATTTCTCTATTACAATAAAGCGACATGAGCCAGCACCCTAGGCCGTTCTCCCCGTCTCCGCGACCAGCAATCATTGGCCATGTAAGTTGACATCAAGAGAACCGATATGCCCAGTGCATTGTTCCAAGTGTTTGCACCAGATGTATTGAAGCAGTGACAGTTCACGAACTAAAAGCAGAGCAATCGAAGTGTTTGTAAATATTATAAAGAGCAAGCGAGTATGCAAAATGCATTATAGCATAACCAGCCGAATGCCACAAGAAATGTCTAAGGGTTATGTTTGTGTTTGACACGTCTGTGGAAATGTCAACAAAAGGTATTTATGTATGCCTCAGTCTGGTCACGTAATTATTTTTGCAAAAGGTAAATATGTGTGTTATTGTTTTTATTGTGTAGAGTGTTTTAAAAATATATGAATGTACCCTTGTACCCAATGTTATGCACACGTCCATTATCATGCACATCATGCAGTAGTAAAATGACGGTAAGTCACTGACGTCCACATAATTCGTGATGCAGTATATAAATATCTTTAGAGTGTCTTGTGTATAATTTTAAGAGTGCTTTAAATATATTTGGTGCAAATGTGTGTCATATGCGCAGGGCGCACATTTGCTTCAGACTATGGAAATATCGCTTTACACTAGTAGCAGTGGCACGGTGTAAAATAAATTACGACTTAATTTTTCACTATGGCTATTACAAGCGCTTAATGCTATTTAAATAAATAAGTTTTATAAAATATAAAAGAGTCAGTAGTGGGCAGTACCATGCCAGTGGTGATCCAGTATTGTGAGGTTACGTTGTCCTGAACGAGACTATCTAACGTAAACATTGGCCACACTGGTTTTATAACCATACTTTCAGGACAAATTGATTAAAACGGCAAATGAGGGAACTGTGATAATAAACACTAAAAAGCCAATATAATAATTAATAATGTATGCTATAAAACTTTGAACGGAACAATTTATTATACTCGTAATCCAAAACAGAATTCTTGTATTGTGAATGCCATAAGACATAAGGTTATTGTTAAGCCACCACATAGTGGCGTAGTGAATATTTAAATTTTTTTAATATTAGAGATTTTCTGAATTGCTCGAAAGTGTTGTTATGTAATATTTTGAAATTTGATATCATGTTAGCACATCACTCATTTAATAATGTGAAATAATAAGTAATATAAGAGTTATTCATAACTTGCACTGGATGGGCCAGCCAATGAGAAGGCTTTGCCCGATGCCAAAGGTGTAGCATGGTAACCTCGGTGGTGTGCGGACACACGTCGTCGTGTCCTCCCCAGACCTTCACCAGTTTTGTGTCTAATCATGTAGCATATCAATGGTAAGTTTTTAATATGGAACTGTAAGACTTTTCATATCCGGGGAGAGTGCTGCACAGCAACCCAGTTCGTTTGTACACATCTGGGACTTAACTTGTTCACAACATATTAACAGCTTCGCGCCATTTTTTCTGTTTAAGATCGCTCAGATTATATAGAAGCTGATGTTCATTTAATTGCCTCGTTATGAGGGAGCAAGTGAAATAAATTTCGATTGTCTTGTCAATTTATTTTACGGGTTGCCTAATGACCCCATAACCAACAAATGTGTGTCGTTAACGGTGTGGGATTGCCGGAACAATCCCTCAGAATTTAGTACAAGTGTACAGAGGTAGCTTGGATACCTCTACCAAGATGTCTGCACATCTGGGCAGGGGGGCGCATTTAGGCGATCGGCTGACGACCCAATGCAATACTTCGTGCTCTACACTGAGGGGAGCACTGGCACTGGCCCTAACTTAATCTCTAGCTGCCGTCACCTTAACAACTCCCCAAATGGCAAAAACAACAGCACATCGAGTGGCTTGCCCAAGTGTGACTTGTCATGAACGGTCATCAGGGACTCTAATAGCCGAGGATGTCAGGTGGCAGGCCCAGCCCTAGGGTGGGGCGAGCAGTGCGATAGCCCCGGGCGCCAAAATCCGACAAGAATTTTTTTTTTTTGTCCTGCAATCTTAGTCGAAATTTTCTACGCACAAAGGTATTTAAACACATGTACTACTGATTATGTCGGTAGTCCAAGATTGGTATAAAAATGGCAAAAAATCTAGAGGGCTTTACGAATGTGATGTTGTTGTAGATAATGTGCTGCACTCTGTTAATGAAATTGAATAATTGGATGAGATATTGACGATATGAGGCTTAAAATGTAGTGTGCTTAATGCCTTGTAGTTCAAATATACCTGATGTAGTTACCATTTGGAAACGGGCAACATTTTCATCAAGTGTGCTTTGTTTTAAGTGTTTATCTGCATTCTGAGAACAGTTGGTGATTAACCATATTTACAGATGGATATTGTGACCTCAGACAATATTTGTGATTGTTAATCTTAACCAAGAATCGGGTTTCGTTGCTTATTATCTAATGCAGTAGGTAAGTGAAATTAATTATTCTCTTTTTTGTGTACGTACATAAGTTTTGTTTATAGTGTAACTATTTACTGTAAAGTGAGCACTTTTGAAACCCTGCTCAGATTTGACTTTCGCCTCATTTTTGGCCTACTGCAACTTTTTAGTACAAAAAGAGATGTCCGTGTTGTGACTAATTATCTAATAAATACGATGTTAACATTCCACTGCTTTCTAAAGTTAACTTCTTAGGCCAACATAAACTATATGTATTTGTTATGTTTATGAGGATGATATAGGCCTATTACACTGTCACATGACGAGATTATCACTACACCCACTAATTATATACAGAAATATTCACATAGTTGTGGGGTCCTTAGAAGAGAAACCAATACAAATTATAACCAATTACAGTTATCCCAGATAATAATATTTTTACAACATATACAATCATGATAAAAAGTATTTCTGTATAGGCACGTGTTTTGAGAAATTCTCAAATATTAACAAAAATGTTCAGAATTTAAAATTTTTTTTTGCTGGTTCCTCTCATAAAGTATTGTAATATTATCTAAATATGCCTTGACGCAAACTACATGAATGCTTTATATTATTTGCTCACTGCTTTGTAACTCTGTCAATAATTAGAGACCATGCCATTTTGAGTTATAAAAGAACAATCTCGCTAGACTTCACAATCCTGTGCATCCACATTGACGCTTGATGGCGAAGCGCCGACAAACGCCACCCCATCAGATTCAGTGCCACTACCAGCATCTGAACGGCCATCAGCAGCTCCAACAACGGATGAAGCAACACCCATCGAAGAGGCACCGCTGGGAGGCAGGGGAACTGCAACGCAAGAGACAGCAAGAGTAGCGGAGGAGGCAGAAGGGCTGCACCACGTGGTCCACCTCACCTGGAAGCCAGTGGCACAGGTCGCTCCCGGCGCTGGAAGGTTACATATGGAGGGAGCAAGCAAGAATACAGCACGAGCAGCAGTGACAGCGAGGGCAGCGGATTGGCCAGCTTGTACTGCCCCCACGAATCGCATCGGTGGAGGAGACCGCCAGCAGCCTGTACATCTTGCGAGGGCGGGAACACATCCCGCAACAAGCATTGCCGAAAAGGAGGGTACCACAGATAGCATTTCTAGGCCGTGTGGAGGCGGTGAAGTGTTCCTACCAGCTGCGACCAACTGGAGAGGCAGAACCCCTGCTGTGTGTAACATAGCATGGCCACAACCGGCCTCAATTGGGGGGGGGGGGGGTTGATGTGTGTCATGTGTCCCGTCTGAAGCCCGTTTCACAGCCATGGTGCCACGAAGCTGCAAAGTTGGGATGCACATTCAACAAGCGGAGCAGAAAGTGCAGTGCAATGCAAGTTTGAACACAACAGAAATTTGAGCACTTGACATCATAGCACCTGCTGTAGCGTAGTAATATAAAATAGATCTTGGTTTCAGTGATAGCTTTTATGTAGGGTTTTGTGTGTAATATGTAAACACGGGCATTCACATGTTTACGTTATTTAGGCAAGGAAATAACCCCAGTGTATTTCGGAGTAAGTAAAGTTTGTGTTTTAGTGTTTCATTATGTATCATTCACAATGTGTGCCATCCTCACCTCATTCACCCAAATGTAAAGTTTTCTATATGCTATGTCATTTTTAAGAATCATTTGTGTATGTTCCAGTGCAAAGTAAGGAATACAAAGGCTTATTATTTATTTTGCAATGTTAAGAAAGTAGATCCGCATGGCCCGCCAGCTCGCCAAACTCGGCCGGCGCACCACGGTGTGCAGGCAGTCAACTACAAGGATCTTGGGAGTGTGGTTGCGTGTTACTACGACTCGGGTTTCGCACACTCGGGCAGCCTTCAACTTTTGATTTTCAATCATTCAATTTCCATAGTTTTAATTCACTGGAACCATTGTTCTTTAGCTGCCAGGGACACCACCCCCCTCTTAAACAGTGTTTGCTTCGCCTGGGGAAGATTAAAACATTGTACATGATTTTTATCGGCTTCGCTCCATTTTTACAGTGTTACCCCACCGGCAGTTTGAAGCCATGAAGTGTGATTATATATGTAAAGTGTACGCCTGAGAGCTTTAGTAAATAAATGGCATAATTTACTCTTTGAAAACTGTTTATGTGGACATTATTTTGTGGCCTTCGGGTCATTCAGGGCACAAACCCTCAGAATACACATATCTTTTTCACCCAGTGTCTTAATATGTATTTTATTTTATTCGTTAATGTGCAAGTATCGTGTGTGTAAACGTAGGCGTGTGAATAGCTGAAAAGTCATTGCATCAACCTAATCTGCTAGCTTTTGTATGACACAATATTACATAACATGGGTGTGTGAGCTAACGCGAACAGGCCACTTCGCACTACGTATTTGGAATAATTGTATAGTGTATTTATAAGGCGCAGCAGGCCAGGATAGCATTGGTCATCGGCCGAACGACCCTGGAGAAAACTCGTCTCTACCGACTCACACGACATCATCCATGATGTCTGGTGCCTCGGGTAAAATAACCTTCAAAATTTCACTGCTCCTTAAATCCTGCATCTACCCACTGAGGCGTCATGACGGCACGTCAGCTTCTGCTCAATGTTGGGAAATCTTGAAGAATCATGTTGCCAGCCTCACTGTTAAACCACTAACTACTACATGCTGGGAAATTGGAATTGATAGTGTCAAGGATATTAGATATCTGGTGAAGAATGTGCATGATTCTTTAATTGCAGTGTATGAATCTAGTTTGGCAGGTGCTGGTTTAAGGTACGAAGCACACTCTTTAGCAGACCAGTTACTGAAATTTAAATTTTTGAGTTCTCTTTTTGTATGGTATGATATTTTGTATCAAGTAAACATTGTGAGCAAACTAATGCAAATCCCAGTGATGGGTATTTGTAAGTTCACCACTTCAATCAAGAGCCGTATGGAGTATGTAACTTCTACTGAAAAATGCAATTATAAGTGCAAAAGAGTTAGCATGTACATTAGGAGCTGATGCTTTGTTTGGAGATCCCACTGATACACAAAGAAATAAGAGGCAGTTTGAATATGGAGTCCTTGATGAGTCGGCAAAGGTTAGTCCAGAAGAACATTTTAAATGGAATTTTTTCTGTCACATTTGATGTTGCACAAACATTACTAAAACAACTGTTTGAGCAACTCGAAGAACACAAACAAATTTAGGGATTTTTGTATTACTTGTATCAATCCCCAAAACCATTAGATAATGCTCAAGAGACTGATAAGTTTTTATTGGAAACATGTATGGTATTGCAAACAGCTGTAACAAACATCGATGGAAGTACTTCGGATATTAATGTCTTGGTGCTTTGGGAAGAATTAAAACACTTCCAGTGTTCTGTACCATCATCTGTGAAGAGTTATCCTAAGAAAGTTTTGCAATACATAGAATAAGGAAAAACATGAGTAATTCATTTCCTAATATCTGGGTGTGGCTTCGAGTATTACTGACATTACCAGTAACATTAGCTAGCTGTGAATACAGTATTTCGAATTTAAAATTGATCAGGACTTATCTTAGATCTACTATGAGTGACGAACGGCTCTCATTGTTGGCGATTTTGTCCATAGATAATGATATATCTCCCAAGATTGGCCTTTCTTATCTATAACCAAATTTGTCCAGGCCAAGGCGAGAAAAGTCCCATTTTATAGGGCAGTGAAGTGTACATAAATGTGCAATTTGATTAGTATATTAGCAGTATATATATAATGGTAGATCTGAGTTACTCTTCTTCATTGATGTTACAGTGATCACAAGAAAGTTACAGGTCTTATTTTCTAAGGACTGAAGAAAAAAACATTCTTTGACTGGTCCTAATAAAAGTTCATTTTCCCGTTGCATAGTAGCTGTGTGTGTGTAAGAATTATTATGGAGCCTTAGTACTAACAAACTTTGGTGACAGCGAAAAGGTATACAGCGAATCAGGCAAGGGTGTGACAACAAATTTAACACATTATGGGGATTACAAAAATGTGAAATTCATTTTGTATATCAACGTTGCATAGCAAAAGCTAGTGTCAAAACTGCACTTGTATTTTATAATTCGATTTTAAATGAAAAATGTGGGGGTGGATTAATGGCCCTTCGCCCTGGGCGCCGAGTGATCTAAGGCTGGCCCTGTAAGTGGCACCCAACATGGGGCGTTAACGTCAATGATGAACTGCTACAAGTGGAAATTTAGTGTAACCATGTTTTTCATCCAAATTCTTAGAGTTCCTGTTCCTTGTCTAAAAATGTTACTTGTCCTCATGTCCTCGTGCGACCAAGTGCTCACAAGTTAATTTCCGATTGAACCACTTGGTTCTCATAATATTTGCTACTGGCAAACTTTATCCTCATGAACAGTTGTCACGGAAAGTGGGAAGAAAACTCGGTTCAATAAAAACACCAGAAAACTTAGAAATCCGTTTGGTACCAAAAATCATCTTTGTTCAAGTACAACAGGGAACCATCATCTTGGAATAGCACTTGTGATGTTAGCCTATGACGCCATCTTGGTGTGCATCTTTGGTGAGGGGAGTGAGACACCTGCTACCCCTCCATCCGCACCGAGATGAACTGGCAGGACTACCCCTACCGAGATGTGTGCGAAGATAATAGCTGCGGACCACGAGGCCATGTGGCCCGGTCAAGAGGAACAACGAAGTGATTACTGCACCACGCATCTGCGACATCCAACCAACAACATGGGGTTTTATTTCAACATGGGAGCCACAGTGTGTCAACATTGCAGAAAACAGAAACACATGGGAATGTGGCTTATTTGTTATGAATCATGCCATTTGAAATTGTCCATCAATACTCGACTCATCGATCTCCATACAGCTGCAATCAGGAATACTGACCTACTGCTGGGATATGGAAACAAGAACGGTCACTCATCTACAAAATGAGCCCAGCATATGCACCATTATCATGCTGGTCACCCATCCAAGATATGAATGCAGAGGGAACCCCATTATGGTCACGAGTCAAACCCAACAGCATTCTGGAAAACAACAGCAAGTAGTATCATCCCCTATGCAGCAAATAGGATCAACAGTGCTCCATTCCTCAAATCAAAATGGATGGAACACCCTACTAGCAACATCAAGTGTCGAAAAAGCCGCATCGTAACCTTACAGGAGCTACTTATACGCAACCCGCACCACATCTCCACCTCTACAGCGGTGATGTGTGTAAACAACATACAAACTCCAACGATTCATAATGGTATCACAATGGATTGCGGGACCCCAACACCAACATAGTGTCCGCTCCATCCGTGCCGATACTGCCCTGTAACAAGATAACACTCGCACAGTGGATGCCCAAATTGACCAAGGAAATCTATCCTCAGGACTGTCAGACTACCTAGTGGGATCGGACGAGTGAGAAAACATTTATGCAACAAACTCCAGTGTGCCCAGTTGATACTGGACGATCAGACGCAGTACTGCACGACAGAACAGTTCCATCACAACACCACTGACAGTTTACAAAACCAAAACATGCAGCATCATGTTCACACCGAGTGTCAATAAATCGGCAGGACTGACGCCCAACTCGTACACGAAACATACACAATGGACCCAACCACTGCCACACTGACAAAAGTGTAAATACCCATTACGCAATTGCAGGTAACCGAAAACATGCAGACAGTTGAGTGTTCTAGTTCGTCGCCTTGCAACAGAGCATTACGAACTGAGAGCATCATTTATCGTGTGTAAACAGTGCCCATGTGTCATGCGGCCACAGCATACATGTCTGGTCGTAAAACTCAAGCAAGATATTAGGCAACCAGGGCCAAACCATAGTGCATAGGCATTGTGACATTTACATCAAAACATGACTTGATATTTTTGGCCAAACAAAAGACGTTTCATCGTGATTCATGGCTATTGTTTTGGAATGAAGGCACACGCATTTTCACCACATGCATTTGTTTACATTCGGCCCAGTCATCGACATCAACAACGCATTTCTCACCACAGTGCTTTGGGCAGGAGAATTCCACACCCCTCCCTCCAACCCTATTATTTTCATTAAGTCGAATGTAACAACACCGTGAGCAGGGAATACCATGCCACCCAAACAGCAATGTGTCCAGTATCATTATCGATTCATCAAAATATTCGCCTCGCAGTATTGTCCAGCAGCTGGGGGAATCATGTTATAAAGTGAGAGAAGACCTACGCAGAACTGCTGTCTACCACAGGGATACATTGCGGTTAGCCATAACAAACAAAGTGTCACTAACATCCGAGGATAAAGCAGAAGAAGGAAGGAGAATAGGCATCTCTCAGATTCAGCACAGTTGTACAACAAGTCGAGAAAATGTAAACATCCCAACCCCCTCCACCAGTTACGACTACTACAGGGACACCCGACGTCAACATGTCCACAGGGGTAACCTTAGAGGACATCTGTTTGGAGAATAGCAGGCAGTAGGATAACATTCCACTAGTCAGAAATCTCGACGTCGACAGTAACGACCTGTGGGAGCACCCTTCAGATGGCAACGACCACCAGGAGCAACTCAACCTCGAAAAGGCCACAACGTCGGGTGAAGAAGTAAACACAACTGTGTATCAACAGTTAGCAGTGGAATAAAATGGGATGCCTAAGCCAGAGAAAGGGAACGTGTCAGCAGAACTTGTGAGGGACGCCTTTACACCGAACCGGCAACACCCACACAACCCACAAGTCAGTAGCAGCAGCAGTGACAAGATGGGGTCAGAGGGGAATTCTTCCCCACCCTGCCGATCAAAGTGAGCATGCAAAGCCAGCCATGTCATATGCACAACCTGTGGACACATACCAGTGTCCACCATATCTGTCACAGCGCCTTGGAAATGTAAACAAAAGCTGCAACCTGCACATCAGCAGCAACCATCAGCCAACAAGTACAGTTTGTGCCCGCGCAACCTGTTATGACCGCCACCAAGAATGCTGTTCACAATAAGGGATGGAGCTTAGACGTCTAACGGCCTCAAGAGGGAGAGGGCATTTGAAGTTAGCCCGCACCCTAGGCCGTTCTCCCCCTCTACATGACCAGCACTCATGGGCCATGTGAGTTGACATCAAGAGAACCTATGTGCCCAACCCACTGTTCGAAGTGTTTGCACCAGGTGTACTGATGCAGTGGCAGTGCGTGGAATAAAAGGAGAGCAATCAAAGTGTTTGTAAGTATTATAATGAGTGACGGTAGTCTGGCTGCCATGGAAAGGTTGCTGAGGTTTTCAGGAGCGGCAAATAAATTACCAGAATAAATGTTGGTTAAGATTATACAATACCCGGGTGCCAGGCATTGTCCAGCGACAATGCAGTGATGTGATGAAGCTGACTCTGTTCCTCTGGGTCGTGTGCCGACGACCAAAAGCAGTGGTCCTTCTGGCATTGAAGTTCCGTTGTGGTTTACAATTAAAAACATATGTATATTGCAGTGAATTCTAGGCGATCCACACACCATAATTTAAGAAAACAAAGACAAAACCCCAAATGCATACATAAAACACTTGAAAGACACTTGCTTGATAAAACACTTTGGCAGGAAGATAAGGGCCCACACCCCTAAATGCTCGAAGGCGTCCCGAATAAAAAATGCATAGCCACACGTACTTTACAATGGGTTTATTAAAGTGTCTATACTGGAAACCACTAGCAATTATAGTGCCGGGCTTAACCCACTGACAGGGTAGCACTGTTACAAAATGGTGCGAATGCGATAAAACTTACTTGTACATTAAGCCGTCCCTGGCGATGCAAGCCAAGGTAAGATGAGAGGTGGAGGCTCCCTGGTGGCTGTTACGAAGAGGTTACTGTTAATTAAAAGTCTATTGAAGTGAAATGATTGAGCAAAAAGTTGAAGACCGCCCATGTGTGAAGGAAATTTCGAAGACGACGGACTGCGCTTCCACACTTTTGAGACACGGGATAATCACTCAGCTTTGTAGGGTGGCACGCCGGCCAAATTGGCGGCAGGTGGGCCACTACACTAATTTCTTACACTCCTAAAACATTGCATCAACACTTGCACTTACCTTGCATGATCAGAACTTGTGTGCTTGCAAAACATAAACATATAACATAACATAGACTCTGGTGGATGATGTGATAGTGATAAACATGTGAGTGGAAAATAACAAAAACACTGCAACTCGCCTAATAAGGCCTCTAGGGCTTAGAGGAGAGTTTCTTTTAGTGTTGTTTATGCACATTTTACTTGTGTGGCATTCACGTTACATTAATTTGCGTGTCCATCCTGGACAGCACACAAGCTCCAATTCCTCAAATTCATGAGTGTAAGCGCACTCGCCCACATCGGTTCCCTAAACTTTCCTGCCTAGCACTTCCTTGCTACACACGTGTCCCTGCGGTTCAACTTCTACGCACTGATGCGGTGTGTTCGACTTCAGTTTGAACACGCCGCCGAAGTGCACTGATGCATGTGGATGCGCCGGTAGAGTCCGGTTTCGGCTGTGTTGCACTGACTTCTATGGCAGGCAAACTGTCCGAAGGTTAGTGTAAGCATCAAGAGCAACCGAGTATGTAGAGTGCATTACAACCAGCCAAATGCCACGAGAAATGTCTAAGGGTTATGTTTGTTCTTGACACATTTGTGGGAATGTCAACATAGGGTATTTATGTATATATGCCTCAGTCTGGACACATGATTACTTTTGCAAAGGGTAAACAAGTGTGGTATTGTTTTTATTGTGTGGAGAGTGCTTTGAAAATTAGTGACTGTTATGTTCCTTGTTCCCAATGCCACATACACCCATTATCATGCATGTCATGCAGTAGAAAAATGATAGTAAGTCACTGACATCCACAAAATTTGTGTTACAGTTCATAAATATCTTTAGTGTTTTTTGTGTGTAATTTAAAGGGTTTTTAAAAATACTTTTGGTGTTCGATGTGTGTAGATAGCACATTGGCTTCAGACCATGGAGATAACACTTTACACTAGTAGCAGTGGCGCAGAGTAAAATAAATTATGGCTTTATTTTTCACCATGGATATTACAAGCGCTTATTGCTATTTAAATAAATAGGTTTTATAAAACATAAAAGAGTCAGTAGTGGGCCTTAGCATGCCAGTGATGATCCAGTATTGTGAGGCGAGGTTGTCCTGAACGAGGCAACGTAACATAAACATTGGCCACACTGATTTTCTAACCATACTTTCAGGACAAATTGATTAAAACGGCAAATGTGAGAACTGTGATTATAAACACTAAAACGCCAATTTACAAATTAATAATGTTTGCTATAAAACTATGAACAGGACAATTTATTTTGCCTGTAATCCAAAACAGAATTATAGTGTTGTGGTTGCCATAAGAGATAAGGTTATTGTTAAGCCGCCACATAGCAACGTAGGGAATATTTATATTTCTTTTAATATTAGAGATTTTCTGAATTGCTTGAAAGTGTTCTTATGTAATATTTTGTAATTTGGAATCATGTTAGCACATCACTCATTTAATAACATGAAATAAAAAGTAATATTAGAGTTTTTCATAACTTGTGCAGGATGGGCAGGCTAATGAGATGCCTAGGGAGTAGCGCAATAACCTCGGTGATGTGCGGACGCACGTCGTCGCGTCCTTCCCGGACCTTCGCCAGTTTTGTGTCTAATCATGTAGTATATCAATAGTAAGTTTTTAATATGGAACCGTAAGGTTTTTCGTATCCGGGGAGAGTGCGGCACAGTAATCCCACTTCGTTTGTACATGTCTGGGACTTAACTTGTTCACGTAACTTGCTAGAAGGTAGTACTAATATCTATGATGGTGGCTGTTCCGCATGAGGGGTACACCTCACTGTTGTTGCAGTCTCACCCTGGAGTAGATGTGTGTAGCATATTTAAGCAACTGTGGGATGATGGGCCAGTATTACAATCGGGGAACAGGCAGACATAGTCTTTACATTGGACAGGCAAATGGCAATATAGGTGTACCGTGAAAAGTATCCCTACCAACAGCAACAATACCATAAAATGTTTTCCGCAGTGTTTCGCCATTTGAGTGAGACATGCTTGTTTACAGGGATGGGTAACCATGAAGGGCCGGTGTGCCAGGTACATTCATTGGCCTTGGAGGAACATGTAATCAACACTGTGGAAGATGACCCTAGTATCAACACCAGGCAGATGGCCTGCCAGCATGGGTTAAGCCAGGCGACCGTATGGAACATAGCCATGAAAACTGCTAATTGTCGTATCACTTGCAACGAGAGCAGGGCTGTTGATATTCCCTTCATGAAGATATTAAGTAGATTAATGAAGTCGTGTATGGCACTGTGGCCTCTTAAGGTGGGTCACACACCTTGGTTAAGTTGCAGAATTAAATAAATTACATACAATGCAATATTGATGTAGCATATCAATCTGTCTGTGAACCGGTCGCCTATTGGAGCTGACCACACGCCCTTAGTAGTGGAGTTATGCAGCGAAACACACATATGTATGAGACTGACACAAATCATATGAACACTTTAAAATTACACAACAGTGATTACAAGGTTATAAGGGCCTGCGCCCTGAAAACCAGTGAGGCTAAACAGTAAATAATACACTGGAGTCCATTCCACATGTATATTTAATGTTTTGGTTAATGCTCATCTGCTGGAAGCAGCTTCCATGTTTGTGCCAGGCACAGCCCATATGCAAGGCTACTCTGAACAAAAAGACACGAAGCCACAAATGAAATTCTGTGAAATAATTATGCTACCCTGGGTGTGGCTAACCACAGGGGAGAAGGGTAGGCATCTCTGGTGGCAGAAAAACAAATTGGTTCCTTTAAATAAATTAAACTATTGCAGTGAATGTGATTGGCGTACAAACGGTGCTGGCTGCCGGAGCACGACGAAATGCAGCCGTGCCCTCACGTGTTTTTGATACTACTCACAGTTCTGTAGTGGCGCAAGAACCTCCCCTGCTGGGGTAAGCACGCCATGTCAGAACTTCTTTCAGATACACACTTGCTACATTCCTTTGCAAAACATACAAAACACTCTCTGCCCTTGCAAATAAAAACACAATAAATAACTCTATAATTTGCATAGCATAAATAAACACTTGTGAAAGGTGTGAGTGGCATGAATGATGAAAAACACATGTGAGGTGAAAAAAAGAACTAATTACAAATAACACTTACAGCGCTTTATACTGCACAAGGGCTTTACTGTGGACATCCCTCAAGTTCCCTGACTTAGGGTATGTCCGGCAATTGCCGTTCAGCCTTTGAATTTATGCACACTATTTCCATTCTGCACTGCACTGCCCTTTGCTACACTTACTTGCCCTCATTTACACTTCCTGGGCACTGCACTCGTACATACGGAGCACTACTCGGTGGTAGAGTGCTGGTGTCTGCTGAGGTGGCGCCAAAGTGTACGGCCAGGCAAACGGTCTAAAGGCGAGGGGCGCGAGTGCACTTCATAAGCCAATCAGTCTGCCCGAGAATGTGGATCGCCACGGTAAATTTTGTGGTATTTGGGAGAGAGGTAAGTGAGGCTGTGAAATAATTTTTATAATTTCCTTTTTAATTGTATTTAATGGCCGGTCATTTTTTATCATATTAGCGTACCTTAAAAATGAGTTGGTTAATAATCTCGTATGTTTTATATTTATTCGTATGCAAATTTAAATTGCCGTGTAGTGCCAGCAAATACTATAGAGACTAATACCTGACACCTGACGATTTTCCATGCGAATAGTGATTGTGCTACGCTCTGCCGGCTCAAGGTGGCGAAACATTTGTTTACATTACTGCCGTGCGTTTTAGACTGGGAATTGCATATGTTTTATTTACAAATATCTTTGTAATATTTGTATTTGTTATTTCCAGCAAATACAACACATCAAAAACAAGTTTCCGAAGCTTGTCATTAATGTTCTGAAATAAACACTTTACTAAAACAACTTACTTTAAAATTAGAAATAAAAAGAGGGCATGGGCAGACGCCTACTTTGCCCCCCCCCCCCCCCCCAAATCGCCCAAAACATCATTCTATCATATTGCCGACCTAAAAAATATGCCTAGATCCTATACTGGACAGTATGGCATTAATATGTCCTTCATTGAAAAAAAGGGCAGTGATAAATATTTAGGAATAATTTTCCCTTGCTGTTTGGAACTACAATGTTGTGTGGATCACAAACACATAATCAGCACAATAGCAGCTTTCAAGAAGCTAATTTCCAAAAATGTTTTACTGCATGGGAACTAAAACTATTAGTTCATTTTAAATTGTTGATACTCGTACGCTAGAGATGCACCATAATCTGAAGTTAGCTAGAGAGACTTCTCATACTTGCTGAAGCAAAAAATTTGGTTTTATCACCAATGTTGTTTTCAGAAAATAATTCTTATACAAAAATTATCAACCCAATAGCATTAATTCGCGATAAATGTTACGAAACAGTATGTCAAAAAAGGATGTGTGTTGTAGGTTAGATATTAGAAACAGTGAGGAAAAACAAGCATATATTTGTAATGTATTTCAGTAGCATACACACATGTACAAAATTAAAAACAAATCATGTTTAATCACTGTGTGTTTCAAATCTTCAGATGCGTCCCGAACGTTACAAGATAAATTTTACAATATTGTAGAGTTAAGTTGTTATTCGAGATTTTCGGCATTTAATACCACTTTTTTTTTTTAAATCTAAACTACTAGACACATATTAAGACACCTGTACTACAATATAAAATAAAAAGAAAAATGTTCCAAACAAAATACTGTTGGAATACTGCATTTCACGCTCAATAGCACTAGTTAAGTCCACTGTGCGTATACACAGATTCAAAATTCGCGGTTGTTTGCCATCTCCAGCCGCTAGGTTCGCTGCTGCTGTTAACACCCTCGCCCATCTTATTCGTATACAGCTGTCCGGTATTAGTCTGTATTGTATTTGGTGCCAGTTTGTAATGAAATATCGCCGTGTGGCGCGAGAGAGGAGAGTCGTGTGATAGCTGGTCTGCATTTATGGCTGTTGCTCAGGTAAGGTGATCACGAGCAGTCCATGAGCGTCTGTCGGCTGATGCCAGAATCACATAGCCCCAACCAACAGAGCACGACACGACCAAAAACGCAACCACGACACATTTCAATGTGACTACTTGAATTTACAACACGACCGACACTAAGCTCTCGGCATTTAACCTAACTATTTAGAAGGTGCTGATAGGCTACTTTAGATTCAAAGGCCATGAACAAGAGGGAAATTTGCAATATATGATGGTATCAATTGGTATCGCTAATGCATACAAAGGTAAAATTATTATTTTTAAGAGTTAGGTACGGTAATTTTTAATTAATTTTTCTTTTAAGCTGTGTATTTACCATTGTAGGGAAATGTTGCAATACAATTTCATTTTGCAAGGTTGTACATTCTGTGTGCCGTGTCGTATGACACGACGAAGAATAGAAACCATTTCTAATCTAATCCAAGATTCGCTAACTAGCACTCGAGGTGTTCAGATCGGGTATTTTGGTACGAATTGTTGTCAAAAAAGTGCATCGCAAACGGTTCTGAGTGAAATCTGTTTTCTACCTTTTCCAATAGTAATAGTGTGTATTACTACCTTGTGTAATATTCACGACATCACGTTGAAGATGAGACAGCTATGCCTACCTCCATCGCAGTGAGTAATCATCCCAAATTCTAATGGGGGATAACAGCAACATCATAGACCACGAGGTGCGTGTCGTTAATTCTTGTCCTGCAGATGACCGATTCCAATCTTCACAACACTATCCCGAGGTTTCGAAGGATCAGCTTGCTTGTACCCCGTCACCTGCTGCTTCTACTTTGCAGAAAGATTTATTACCTTCAGATCATCGCCAAACGACTGTGTCATTGCACAGTCGGACATGTCTGGGACCGTACGTTGTCTTTGTCGAAAGTATAGACAAGAATGTCGGTAATATTCATCATGTGTCTGTAGGGAAGAAACTACACGGATTATCTAATGACATCATACAAATTAAAATGGCGGGTCCAAATCGCCTAAAACTGACTATGAAAATGGCGCAGGCCACCAATGATTTACCTATACATATTCATCTTAGCCAAAATAAATTGAAAGGGGCCATTACACTTTCACTTCTACAAAGGCAAGGCCTCATATATGGAATCTTATTGGATCTATCAGAACAATAAATCTTTGGTGGTATTGAAACTCCGTATGAATTACTTAAAGTAGAACGAATGTCCGAGCGTTTTTATTAATCCATTGAAACAGTTTACCGACCCACCAAACTTATTTCCCTAACCTTTTCGGGTCAACTGTTACCCGACAGTCTTGGTTTACAAACACCTATACAGTGTTAAACCCAAGATCTAATCAGTTATTATGTGCAATAAGTGTCACCATTTTGGGCACACTGGGAAGAATTGTCGCAGTACAAAAAGCCATTGCCCTGCTTGTGCAGGTGACCATCAGCTTTTGGAATGCACGGTGGAAACGCTTACTTGTCCCTATTGCCGTGGTTCTCATTTGGCTATGGATAGAGAGAAGTGCCCCCATTGAATCCTTGAACAGAAAGTAAAGCAAACAATGGCTATGCTCAATTTAGGTTATTCTGCAACGCAGAGGAAGGTTCTTGATGAGTCCACACATCTTCAGGATACAGATAGTGCTTTATTACATTATGCGTGTCCGGGGACAAAGGACTACCATACCCTCTTTCCTGACAGGATCCCGGTATGTGGAAGAGAACATCCTGGAGATTTGGGTGTACCTGGTCAATCACCTCCACATCTACCACTTATGCTGATTATGTTAAAACCTCTGCCAAATGTCAGTTAGAAGATACTGGGAAGACCCCTGCGAAGGCTATCGTTTTGCAAGGCCCAACAAAACTACATGTTGCTTATCGTATCTTGTTTCCTCAACAATTTTTGAAGTCGATATCTGTGGCCCAGTACTTTTCTCAGTTTAATCCTGTTGGTGAACACACTGGTAATGGGATAATCCTCCATCGAGTTCAAGGCCACTCTGTACAGGGACCACCAGCTGTGGTGCGTTATTCCCAAGATAACCCTTTGACCAGCTATATTGTCTGTATTGTATCTGCTATATTGTATCTGTGATATTGTCTTGAAATTAATCGCAATTATGGATCTCCCCATACTACAACGAAACCTTGTCTTGCAGGATGTTGTCACCGAGGTGAAGAGGCTTGTTAGTGATACAGTAAGCAGCTCTTAGCTTTCTGTTCCTTTATACATCTTCTATCATGAGAATACTACAGTGAAATTGTAGGTCTTTGTCACTTCAACGAGGACTTCTATAGAAGTTATACTGCTACAAAAAAGCACTGGCACTTTGCAGCTAATCAACAAGGTCTCTTTTCTGGGTATACTGTGTATCATAATGCTCCAATGAATAAACATGGTGTAGCCATACTTGTCAACACTGCCACATACTCGGTGGAATTACAGGTGTCCGACTTGCATGATAATGTTGAGGCAGTTGCAGCTAAGGTTGTCTTCCATGACGTCGAATTGGCTCTACTTTCCATTTATGCTCCACCGTGGCATGCTACCAGTACCTTTTCCTGGGACAGACTACGTGGGGTGCCATGATAGGAGATAATTTTAATGGTCATCATACATTGTGGGGTGATGTGAGATGTGATCTGGCTGGGAAGAATCTGGCAGAATATATTGACACCTCACTGTATGTGATATTGAATGATGGCAGTCCTACCTATGTGGGAGCTTATGATAAACAAAGTTCTGCCATTGATCTCACACTGTGTACTCCCAGACTTGCCATGGACTTCACTTGGGCTGTGCTTACTGATCCTATGGGTAGTGATCATTTTCCCATTGAAATAGTTAATCAAGATATGTGTACAATTACTCCTCTTACTAATCCTGATTTGCAGCCCTTGTGATACTCCTGCTATAATTACCGGTGCACCTCATGGCAGGCATATCGTGAACATATAGTACATCATATAATCCCCCCACTATCTTTGGTGGTGGTGTCCAAACTATGTATGATCACTTTCAGAATTTGGTCACGTCATCCATTCGGGCCGCTACTCCACGTAAGTCTTCTCAGTCTGGACTCCGTAAACCATATTGTGCTTGGTGGACTTCTTCTTGTATGTCCCTTAATGCGGATAGACGTCTGGCCTTCCGCACATACAAACAGCATAGTACGAAGACAAATTTTTACTCTATCTGGAGGTACAAGCACGTTTTAAGTTGACTGTCAAAACTGCGAAGAAGGATCACTGGCGCTCTTACTGCCAACGGCTCTCCTCTGCTACCCCTTCCCAGGAAGTCTGGAAGGTCATCTGTTCTCTACAACAATGCTCATCCTCTCCTCGATCCGAATTTTGGGATACTCCACTCTGACTGCTATCCATAAATGTTTTCCTCCTGATTATGTCCCAACCTATGATGAATCTCCTTGTTCTCATTATGCATATGCACCTAACCCCAAGAGACGGCCTGCTAAGGATACTGCAATCTTGACGTCTGAAATCAACATTGCAGAATATCGTCACTCTCTTCGGGATGGATGGAAATCACCAGGAATATACGGGATTTCATATCAGCATGTCTGGGAGCTTCCACAGGAAGACAATCACCTGTTACTTTGTATCTTCAATGGTATATTACTACATCAGGTAATTCCTACTCAATGGCAGGAACACATCATTTTGCCCATTCTCAAGACTGGTAAAGATGTAACATTACCTATATCCTACAGACCTATCATGTTGTCTTCTTGTGTAAACAAATTCTTTGAAAAGATTTCGAAGAAGAGGATGGAATGGTGGCTGGAGACTAATAACCTCTTGCACAGGGAACAATTTGGCTTTCGTAAAGGATGGGCCTCTCTGGATGCTGTTACAGTGTTGATAAAATGGGCTAGGGACATGTTTGCTAGCAAGGGTATTTTATGTGCATGCTTTCTTGATATCCACTCTGCATTTGATGCAGTAAACATTCCTGTACTTTTGCACAAATTAGCTCAGATTGGGCTGCCACTATTTCTCGTTCGCATCTTCAAGAACTCTCTACTTTAAATTATAATCACTTACCTTAAAACAGGCACATATATTACACCTGGAAGGCTGGTGTATCAAGGCACTCCACAAGGTGGTGTTCTTAGTCCTCTTTTGTACCTTATATACAGTCAAGATCTTATCTTCCATCGTGGCCCATACGTTCAACTTATTAGTTATGCTGATGATGTTGTCTTGTTTCATCTGTCCTCCACTGTTGGTGATGCGGTATCAGTTATGAGTAATGCCTTCCAACATCTTGGCGCCTGGCTTTGCACTCATTGTCTGACACCATCAGTTCACAAAACTAAGGCTATGCTGTTTACTAGAAAACATATTGTCCGGTCACAGTTCCATCTGCTTCTTTGCAATATGCCTTTAGAGGTGGTGATAAATACTACTTATTTGGGCATCGTTCTTGACTCTGCTCTTACTTGGGTGGATCAGGTAACTCATCTTACTGTGAAGATACAGCAAACGTTTCAGTTGTAGAAAATGCTTGGACACTCTGCCTGGGGTGGCGATCCTCACACACTGTTACTGTTTTATCGAACATTTATTCGGGCCAAGATGGATTATGGTAGTGTTTTTATGACTTCACTATGTGATACTACCCTCACAATCTTACAGTGTTTACAAAATGCCTGTCTATGTTTATGTATAGGGGCACTATGTTCCTCTCCCATTGGGGCACTTCATGTTGAGGCGAATATACCACCAAATCGCCTACATAGAATGATGTTGGCTTACAAATTCTGGATCAAGGCATATTATTTTCATGAATCTCTTCTCCGTACCATTATAAATTATATTGGTATTGATGTTCTTCGTTGTTTTTTTTGTTTTTTTTTTTTTTTTATCGCCCACTTTTCCCTTGTGTGAAGCGCATTACCGCCTATATTGTGGACTTTCCTTGATTTTTTATACATGTAAAGTGGGCCGTTTATTTACAGAACGCAAATGCTGCATGAGTAGTGGAGAAGTTCACGTGCTATGCCGGCAGTGTCTGAGCCAATATCCCAACTTTCTCCACATCTATACTGATGGATCGAAATCCCTACATGCAGTTAGCTGTGCCTACTATATTCCTACATACACATCGTCTGGTTTATTTAAGTTATCGTCTTCCGATTCTATATTTTATGCTGAAGCATATGCTATCTTAAAAGCACTGGAGTATTGCCGGACTACATCAGCCCAAAATCTGCATATTTACAGATTTTAACAGTGTTGTCACTGCTCTTGCCTCTCTCCACCGTCATTGTCAACCAGATGATATTATCTTACAGATTATGCATCTTATCTATACTATTGAGATCATGGGGGCTATGATTGTGATTGTTTGGCTTCCGAGTCATGTGGGTATGCCCGCCAACGACACGGCTGATAAACTGGCAAAACTGGCTTCTGACACAGGGACGCCGATTACTGCTCCAACTCTGGATATGTTCACTACAATTGCCAAGCGTCACCTTCCCGGTGTTTGGAAAACCCAATGGCAAGAATGTGAGGTTGCAACGTCCTACAATAATATCCAGCCGCACTTACAAACACAAGCATGGTTTAGTGGCAAAGTGAGGAAAAACTTTATTTCACTACGATTATCCGGCTGAGGCTAAATCATGGAAATTGTAATGTTCGTCTTCACATGTTAAATCTGGTCGAATAACGTAATTGTCATTGCGAGGATGGTGCGCAGACTATTAGTCACATTCTATTTCATTGACGCCAAATGCAAGTTCGTGATGAGTCATATTACTGTTTAAATCGCTGTGGAATTTCTCCGCCATATGACAGAGAGAGTGTTTAATACCCTTATCAGATTAAAGTATGTGACGCTCTATTTGCGTTTTTAGTGCGGAACAAATTTCGTCTATGAAAGCTCAAAGAACTAAATTTTCAAAGTCTGAAGCTACTGTTTGCACTAAAAACAAAAAAATGTATCCACACTATTGATCTGTCTGTAGCGATACTCGGCTGAAGCTGTATTTGAAGCATTATAATATGGCGTGATCTTTTGACTCTGCCCCGATTTGTATTATTATCGTGTGAAACGACGTCTCCCACGTCAATGTTGTTCAAGTCTCTGTGGAAGAAGGTTGTACGTCTCGCTCCGACACGGCGACATGCCTGTAAAGCGGGTAAAATGGCGTACCTAACTTCTACGTATCACCAGGTGAAACTGTTAAGTCTCATAATGTCGTAACTGTCAGTGTTGTTTTCGTAACTGACGGATGTCTGTGACCGACTTTGACAAGAAACGGGATTGTTTACGTCAAATTATCGGTTGGGAACTTTTCCTCCCTCTCTAATACGGGTGGAAAACAGATTTCGCTATGTCTGTACGGGAAACTAAGGCCAGAAAAGACAGAACAGAACTGAACTAATCCAATCCAATTTAACAGGTTATGAGGACAGTAGTGTCATATCCGCCATCGTGTACGGTTCGTATTTTTGAACCTCGGCGTTGGGATCTCGACGTCACTGTGCGTTTGTGCCATTTGACTTTTCTGCGAGTTTAATGGACCTTCGAATTATGAATTTGACGAGTTTTTGATGATTTTCTGCCGTAAATACTCGCGTTTTTGTTGTTTTCGACATTTCTTGTATTGGGAATTAGATGGGTGTATGGCTGTACGGTTAATTCCAAGGCTACGTGATTTCGCACGCTTTAGTTTAGATAGATACACGCATTTCTAATCCAAAATTGCTGGTCGGACGACAAAATCGGTCGGGCTTACGACGATCTATCTTGTATATCATTGGCTGTTGGCCGTCGTGTCGTGCGCGTCGGGGCTATGTGATTCCGGCATGAGGCGGCCGTGTCGAGCGGTCTGGTGCCGCAGCTGGTAGAGGCAGCACGCGCGCCGGGTTGCGTAAGTAGTCGCCGGTGTGAGCTCGGGCCGCGAGGGTGATTGAATATTTAAACGGTGGGCCCGGGAGAGATGGTGTGACGAGTACGCAATGCCTGCGAGAAAATAATTCGTGAATAAGAGTGGCGGTAACGCAAATGAAATGTACGTTAAATTCTACGCTTGGCATGTGACACCACGCGGCGAACAGCTAACTGCGCCTGACCGACTCATGGTAAGCGGACACGTGATTTTTTTTGTATTGCATACAGCAGCGAAGGAAATTTCGGCTCGCTGGATTTGATAATGTGGGGGCGGAAATCTGTGAAACGTTCCAGAACACTTGTAAATTTTTCATGCTAAGTCGGACGGTACATTTTAAATCACGTGTGTGGTAAAGGAAACGCGTAATAGAAATGTTACGTAATATATTGTATCACATACGATTTGCGTAAGGCCGATCAAATCCCGTTGTAAGACTGGCTATATAAAATGCATTTTGCCCGCTCGCTATTGGAATCCGATGGAAAGCTGTCGCACGTGTCAAGGTGGTTAATGTGCTAGACTCTCGTAGTTTTCCGTACGTCACGTAAGAAGAAGAAAGTGATGTTACACTAAATGTGATCAGTTTGGGGATTACCGATAAGAGTGCGCGATGGCGAGGAAGCGACTAGCATCGAGGCGCCTGCCTAGGGCGAGTTGGGGCCCATATGACCGATCGTCGCAGCAGCTGAAGCGACGCCGCCACGTCTTTTTGGGACGACGCCGAGGTGGTGAGGTTCGCCGTCGTCGTCTCTGCTAAGACCCCCATGCCGGAATCTCACAGACCCCGACCAACACAGCACGACACGACTAAAAACGCAACCACGACACATTTCAATGTTACTACTTGTATTTACAGCACGACCGACACCACGCTCTCAGCATTTAACCTAACTATTTAGAAGGCGCTGATAGGCTACGTTAGTTTCAAAAGCGGTGAACAAGAGAGAAATTTGTAATCCGCAATGGTAACAAATTGGTATCGCTAAGGCATTCAAAGGTAAAATTATTGTTTTTAAGAGTTAGGTAAAGTAATTTTTAATTAATTTTTCTTTTAAGCTGCGTATTTACCGTCGTAAGGAAATCTTGCTGTACAATTTCATTTTGCAAGGTTGTACATTCTGTGCGTCGTGCCGCACGACACGACGAAAAATATAAATCATTTCTAATCCAAAATTGCTTGTCGTACGACAGAATCGGTCGGGCTTAAGACTATTTTGTATTTAATTGGCTGGTGGTCGTCGTGTCGTGTGGGTCGGGGCTTCGTGATTCCGGCATCAGAAGGAGCCGCTGCGCAGGTATTTATACGTTACGCCGTCCAGTGCCCAACTTGGCACG
Organism: Dryococelus australis; assembly: GCA_029891345.1. Lineage (NCBI taxonomy): Eukaryota > Metazoa > Arthropoda > Insecta > Phasmatodea > Phasmatidae > Dryococelus > Dryococelus australis. The sequence goes on from CM056996.1 coordinate 116,420,610, forward strand.
AGAAAATTGCAACACTCTGCGAATACTGAAATTTTAATAAAATTAATGAACTTGTCCCTTTTCTGCCCGGCGGTATTTTAAAAGACCGCAGTCGAGTTCGTAGACATGGACAACAGCAACATCACATTAACACAGACGCCATGACAGGTTCACGTGGAAATATCCTCTATAAAAACATTAACCCATTACAAAAATTAATTAATATTAAAAAGCCAAACTGATATTATCGTAAAGAACAAGTGTTTCCACTTTTAGTAACACTACACAAATTCAAAATAAAGTATGTAATTTTTTAACTGCATTGTATCAAATTATACATATTTATTCAAATACAAACCGAGCTCGAACCAGGGATAGATTGGCAACGAAACATACGTCATTTGATAGCTGCAGTCTTCCACAACAGTTTGCATATATCAGAATTTATTCTGACCCCATCAGTTTTTACGGACACTTAAACAACAGATGTGTGCGTCCTGTAACAGGAGTGTACATTTCTAAAACTAGTAATATTCTCGTAAAGAACAAGGTTTCCACTTTCAGAAACAATACACGCGTTCAAAATAAAGTGTGCAATTTTTAAACTGCATTGTATCACATTATACACAAATTTCTGGCGAAATTAAAAAATTTAAACACTGAACTCGAACAAGGGATAGTTGGGCAATGAAACACATGCAATTTGATAGCTGCAAACTGCCACAACCGTTTGCATATGTCAGAATTTCGTCTGACCCCGTCAGTTTTTTCCCTACTAAAACAACACTTTGTCGTTGCAATAAATATATATATATGTATGTGTGTGTGTGTGTGTGTGTGCGTGCGCGTGTGTGTGCGCGTGCGTGCGTGCGGAAATATTTCGCATTTAATTCTTCGTGGGTAGTGCTTATGAAATGTGGCATAATTGATAGTTTTTTAATCTTGCATAAAATATTTTTATGCTTGCAAATACTGAACATCCAGTGGTTCAGTTGGATTAGTCAGTTTTCTTTGCAGTGCTTTCTTGCCAACCTTTATAACTGAATGTTGGCTATTCCAATTGTATGTACAGTGTTTGTTGTACTGCGTAAACATCAGTTAAATTTCAAGAAGTTAAATATCACATATTAACATTAATTTGTCTAGTGCTGATGTAAAGGTAGTCAAAAGTGCATAAATGAGTAACCAAAAAATCAATCTTTGCTTATTATCTCATAAATTAAAACTTATTTGTTTTAAACACTGTTTATTTCAATATTTTTACATGCGTACAAAATCACACATTTCTTATTGTGTGCAAGACATTCTAATAAACGGTAGTCAGTTTTACAAAACATGCCAAGTTAAAATAGATACTTTCACGTCTCAAGTTGTACACAGCTCATTAAGAATTTCGTACTGAATTAATTTAAAACTGTAAAACCATTTCTTTTCACTTGGCTGTAAGCATCAGTATTACAACTAATTAAATATATCATGTTATGGAACTGTATAACAGTATTTTAATTTTTGGGTTTTACACATCTACATCGATAAGTGTAATAAAAATGTTTGTGATTTTAATTATGTAAGTTTTTTTTTTTCATGTTTGCCACAGGAGATATTACGTCTGCATTGTGTAAATTTACTCTGTGTAACTATTAGTAAAATTACGTTATGCAAACTCGAGGCGCTGACTTTTAACATGGTTGTGTGAGAAAAAAAATCCATAGAAATTTATAACATTTTCAAATATTTATTTACTTCACTAACTCTACTTTCATGTTAGCGGACTTATTGGGAGACAACTTACGGAATAAATAAAACGTTCGTTTTAGGACTCGAATACACAATCTCTAGTCAGGGACACTAAATCCTACTTAACAGAAGCAGGCAAATCTGCAGTGGAGGGGAAAAATAGTTGGGTGGGGTTGGGGGTGCAGTTTCGCAATTTATTTAACAACATATTTTGACGTTTGGTGTAGAGGTAATATTAGTTAACCAGTGGTTAGCTGTTCACTTATTAAAAAACCGAGAAAAAAAATACAAAATTTAATATCAATTAAATTAATAGTCAAATAAAAGTAGGTATATATGTAGCACTAACAAAGAGTTTACGGATCTTTGAGCTTTGTCTGAAATAATTTCAGCAAATAACACAACTTTTGAGGCAAAAGTTCGTGGGTTCAGTAAGCTAACGACTTGAAGAAATTTATTGCTCGGCGACGTAAACTTACTCCCATTTATGGCGTGAGAGCGTGCAAATACATACACAAATGCTAGCCAAGAGTTGAGTTACGCCTTCTGTGATAAACTCTCCCAATATTAAAACAATTTATTTTATAATAAGAGACTGTTTACCCAGGACACATGCAATGTACCTTAGCAGCAATGCAAATTTAAGATGATGGCCTTATCTTGGCAGTGTTAAAATTTTGTTTTGTTTAACATGCCTAGTTTCACATTTACATGTGAAGTGAATGTACTCTGTCCTAATGTCACGGATAGTTACTTTACCCGCTCAATTTCCCAGTATCTCTCTTATACGAGTCACTCGTTGATTTCCCTTGTTGAGTGTGATTGTATTGGAGCTCGACCAGGGTAACTACGCCTTTATCAGTTCTCTGAAGCTGCCATCAGGTTTGTTAGTGTTGGTTTCTTGTAAATATTTTTGTCTTTTTTCTGTAGGTCTGTTCAACGTACATCTGTTTTGTCACTCGATGTTGCGTTGCGGTTTGTATGATTTAAAATTTGCAATTCTTGCAGAATATCGATTTTGTTTTGTAAACAGTTATTTTAATTCATATTCGGCGCTGTTACGCGTTTGCTTAAAAGTATAGGCATAAATACTACATACATGTAATACTATGTACATGTAATATAGACGTAAAATATTCTTTTGTAGATTTGCCGTTTGCTACTTGCCTTCTGATACGTACGTCAATATCGTGCTGAACGATCAACTTTTGTCCGATCACATAAATGACTTTGCATCTGTGTTTAATAAGGTGGCAAGGAACCCAATGTTACCAGTCAACACAATCTTTACAATGGAAGGTGCACCATGCCTACCGGTGTACGATAGTCATATTCAAATTCTGTTCAATTCTGGAAGCATCCATTCGGGTCACTACATGACCGTGCATTTCGGCGGAAATGTTGTTCACGTGTACGACATCTTGAACAAGCGACGCCTAACCGATTCAGTGACAATGCGTATATCTCTTTTGTATTCCGGTTACACGCGAATTGAGTTTCACAATATTCAGGAACACCATAGCACAATAGATTGTGGGGTTTATGCTGCCACGTTTGCCACTTCCTTAGCATTCGGTATAAATCCGGGGAAAGTCTTACATTCATACAGACAAAGTAATGAGGCATCATCTCTTAAAGCTTCTTAGTACACAGGCTGTGTTACAAATATCCAGCACCCACACTCGTACTCCCTCCTTATAGAAATATCGTCACTCGCACTTTTCAAATGAATCGATACTGTCTGCAATCGATTGTTATCCCGCTTGCACAAAAAATATTCACTTTAAAAAAAATCAATATATTCACTAATATTTACATTTCAATTATCAATAGCTTGATTAGTAGTGATGATGAGTATGATAGTAGTGTATGCAGAGTCGGGTATAAATAGTATCTGAAATCGACAGATTTAGCTTGGTATTTTAGCATCGTTTATTCTAAAATTATGAATTAATAATTTCCGAATTTATACATATATTAAATATTTACTGGAAATACTTTACAGTGAAAAAATATTTTTTTCTGTGCCATTCCACTGTTGTCAGTACTGTAGAAAATAAACAAAAGAATGACTGTTGTAGCGAGCACGGATAGCTCATGCATGTGCACACTCGTAAACACACACACACACACACACACACGCTCTCGATGGGCATTTGGAACAGCACTCTCTGTCGTCATTGCCGAGTGCAAGAACACGAGAGTGCACATTTCTTGCTATTTGGAACACGCCCTCAGAAGCTGTTTCCATTTCTATTTGTAATACGCACTTAGCCAACTTACGGAATTTAGTTTGCCGCCATGGCGAAAATGCCACTACGGGTTACCGAAAAATTTTCACGTATGATAAAAAAAAAACTCCCCCAGAAGGCCTGCAGGACAGTCATCGTGCCCCACCATTTGTCCTCGACCATTCCTATTGCCGGAAAAAAAAAGTCTCGCAAGTATGAGTCAGCTTCCAGTGCTTTCAAATATGATTCGCAACCGCCACTTCAAAAAGAATTTGGAATTATAATCGGGATATGCACGAATTTAAATCTCAGATGAAAGGGACTATTAATTCCAAAAGTCACACTTTCGGATTACATCTTTAAAATTCATTTGCTCCGTTGTTGGACGAATTGTTGATCCCAGTCGCGATTAAAAATATGACGGTAAAGGCAATGGTACAAGTGTAAAAAAAAAAATCAAGACGCCCGGCAAAAAAAGCAGATTATCTGTAAAAGACAGTGAAGTGGGGGCATTACTATAAAAACATTGCGCAACTTTTGGAAATTTTTCTGCCAATAAGAGGGGATTCGCTAAGAAAATCCTACCGGATTTGCATATGAAATCTACAGCAAAAAAAAAACATTACTTATATAGTAAACTTGTGTGCCAAACTTATTGCGCGTAGGAGTCCTTGTTTAGAAAATTGTATAAGTTGTACGAGTAACAACCTTTTCATTCAGACAGCCTCTTGTCCGCCGTTGTCAGGCCTTGAGCTCCTACCATCGCATGAAAGCGCGTCGTCAACAGCTGCTAGGGCTTCTGGAGCAGAAATGTTGGCTAGTACCTGTGATATCTGAGCCATATTAGACAATGTAGATGTCTCTTCACGAGGTAGTGTGAGTTCACAACGGCAGCACATTTTTTTAAATTTCCTTTGGAATCCAAAACCTTAGTCATACCTCAAAGTATGTTGCGAGGAAAAGTACGCGAATATTTAAAGAATCAGTTACTCTTAACATGTATCGTTGCTATGCCAGTTATTCGACAAATAGGACATTCGAGTTTTCATGTGTATGGATACTGCGTGCGCTCGCAGCCATCCGCATCTCGAAAATCAGTCAAAATTGTAGCAAGTACCGATGAAAATAATGTTACCTTAAAAACTACCATTACCGGAGCTTGTCAGTGCGAAGATAATACAGAGTTAAATCACCTTGCAAAATACAACACGTACGAAGGGAAATTGTTGGTGTCAAAAGACAAAATTTAAACCGGAGGAAAGGAAGGGGTACTAGATAAAGAAATTCTTCGTGAAGAGATTAGGACGTGGATGTTTAATATCTTCAACAACAACGGTGTCTATGTTTTGAAGGTTTTAAAGTGAGGAGTAACACTTGTGTTGGGTATGCTGAATGTAAATATTCAACCAAACAGCGCGTGTGTAAAACATTCAGGATCGATATAGACATACTCGAACTCAACGTCCACGTAGATCTACACAGCAAGGGGAATATTACAGAAGACCACAGCGGCGATTATGTAGCATCTACACAACTTCTGGGAACCAAGAGAAAACAAGTGAAGGAAGCTATGCAGCATGCGACGCCTACGCAACTTCGGAAAAATAAATTAATACATACAATTGCAATTAGGCCACGGCCCGGTGGCGAGTTCTCTCACCTCTCCTTCGCCCAACCAACTCCTGTTCCACTCCCTTCCTGAACTTACAAACCCCTCGGAGATAACCAATTCCTCCCTCATCACATTCCACTCCCTCACAGACCTCACAAGCAAGGACTGCCTACCACGCTCCGTTCTCCACCACATCCTCTGAAGCTTCTCACTGTTGTTTCCTCTTCCTCTAAAAACCCGTTACTCAGCTTTCAGTGTAATCCTCCCCATCCTCCCTCTTCATTCACCATCCTGTACATCCTGACCAGCCGTTCAACCTTCCTCCTGTCCTTCAAAGAAGCAGATCCTTACTGCAACGGGTATGGGACTTAGGGGAGAAATATGCACGACAATAAAACACTGGGTGTTTTGAAGCAAGCGCGCTGGGAAATGTTGACCGAGAATGATTACTACCAAGATGACGAGATGGAAGTGCTCTTACGATACAGTTTACAGCCCACGGATGATACGCGTAACATTCAACATTTCCGCCTTCCTTTTACAGTTTATTTAATGAGCACGCGACAGCTCGACGTTTTTCTACAGCACTATGGGAGCGAGAATATTGCAGTGTTTCCTTTTGATTCTGCGGGTGGTGTTTTACGCGTTACTAAATCGGGAGCGCACACACTTTATTTCGCTGACGTGGTTCACATTAGTGGCAGTGCCCTCCCTGTTTTCGAGATGCTGACGTGTAAACATGATTTCAAAAAGTGTTTTTGTCGTATGTTAAGTTTGTGATAAAGGGTCATTTGCGTAGGTGGCCTGTTTGCGCGCGTGTAATCGTAGATTGGAGCTTTGTCTTAATTAAGGGGTGTCTTATTCGCTTGTAATGACATGGATTTATCCACGTATCTGAACTTCACGTATCGGTGTCTTCACGACCGAGTTGACAAATACGAAGTAAAGAAAATCACGTTTGTGCATTCCTGCTGTAATCACTTCATGAAAATGGTATCCCGATCATTGCAAAGACTGTCAAAAAAAAAAAAAAAAACTAAAGTATGTCGTAATAAAATTTATGGCTACAATCGTCATGTCCCCCGATTTAACGAACACACTAAACATTTTTATTTGTTTGAGTTAGTCTGAAAATGTAACCACTCAAGTTCTGTCGGCTATTGAAAGCATTTTTGCTCTTGTTTCCGACTCTATTGACGATGATTCAATACAAGACGCGGCAGATTTAAGTGACGTGGACCAGGAAACGGATACTGGCACTATTCACTTACACAGTCCATACTAAAAGCTTTTCAGAAAAGTGCGAGAAGGTAGATAAATCACTTGAATCGGCATCTAGCAGAGATTTGCCGCGTATTACTCACGATTGCTACTGTCCGGAATTTGTAGATTGTTTAAAACGGTACATTTATTTCCTTCCATTATGGTCTGCTTTAATTCCAAATAAACGTAATGCAGCCACTTTGCGGTCCAGTAATGCAGTTGTTGAAAACTGGATTGTGGGGGGGGGGGGAGGGGAAAGTAAAATCTGATATAATTAAACACATTTTACGGGATAAAGCTGGTCGTTTTATAGACAAGGTCCACGAGCGCATAATGGCAAAACGTAAGGCCTAAGAGTACAATATACCAAAAGTGCCAATGAAACGTAAGCGTGTAGTCGAAAGTGTAGGTGAAGTGTCGGACGATGCCGACGGCCCTAATGTGGAACGGTGGTATAAACGTGTTAAGCCTCCCACCACAAATTTCGAGTGTGTTTCGCAATGTAGATGTCAGCGAAACAATTCGGAATAAAGGGACAGATTTACACAATGTTGTTTCAGATAGTAACGTTGCGGTGTCTCCAGCACATTCATCGAAAGCGAACACAGATAATGGTGTTTCAGAAATAATTGCTGATGTACTGCCCAACTTCCCAACGACACTTCGGAGAAAAGTTTTGCTTACACCACGACTCTACAAGCAAACGGAATAATTTGAGATTCCCGCAGGAACAGTGTTAATACATTCACCACAAAAATCCACGAGTTTTGAATTGCGTCCGCTCGTACCGGTGGCAAGTATCAAAGAAGTAGGTAATGTATACTATCCTGATTTACAGTCCAAATTGTCGGACCATGTACAAATGCCGGAACTCTCGAAAGAAAATTCAGAAGTTCGCGGAGAAAGCCTACATTCGGAGGCTGATTTGTCTGAATTCTCAGTACATTCAGATTTATTTGCGCTCCCAGCAGTTTACTCCAGGTTCCTACCTAAAATAATAAGCAGTTACGACAATGGCCTACTTAAGGAGCCCAATTATTACCAACAGGAAATAGGCCGGGATTACGTGGTAGCATGTTTATAAACAGACAGCGTGTGTTTAAATTGTGGAGCAATTCTTACACAACTATTTGGTAATGGGTAGTTAACGAACTACGTAATAGAAATAATGGTCTGCCATTTTGCGTTAATCAGGCCGAAAAGATGTACTTATTTTAGATTGTGACATAACTCTAGATATATTTGGGAAAGATTCAAAAGCTCCAAGGCGTAAGATTTTTCAAAAGACTAATTTCGGGTCCGTAAAACTCATTTTAATGCCTTATAATATAAATAGAAATCATTTCATTCGTATAGCCGCTCATGTGCGGAAAAAATCGTTGCATGTTTTTGATTTGCTCTGTATGCAGGTAGATAAGAGACGCATACTCAAATAGTTTTTGTCATTCGTACGGTATGTTGATAGTAACAACTTGTTAGACAACACAAAGTTGAGAATAGCCAATGATAAAGTATATCCTATGCAAGAAGAAACTAACAGTTGCGGAGTCTTTGTAATATATTACGCCGAAAAGTTACTAACAGGATAGTCTTTCACTGACAAGCTCGATGTTATAAACTATAGACAATACATGCAATTTTCGATTCTCAGGATGTCCGATAGCATCATTAATATCTGCATGTTTTGCGGAGATGTTGAGATTGGTTCCAACTGGGTTATGTGCGATGGGTGTCAGCGTTGGACCCACATTGAAACATGCATTCCAAGCTACAATGTCATTACCGTAAACCTCGAGGACGAATACCTTTGCTAACTATGCAGACAACATCTAACAAAGAAATTAGATTTTTGATGATATTCAATCAATATATATTATTTTTAATGCGTATAAACAGACAGAAAGGTAGACAGCCAAAAACAGAAATATGAAAGAGTGCCTTAAAATTAGTCTAATTGTTATTTGATTTTGAAGTTCAAAAATATGGCAAGACACTATTTTGGCCCGACGGGGCTGTAAATACACACACGTGGTAAGAATATATAATGCAATTACTGGTTTTGGCCCATCGGGGCTCTAATTATTGTCTAGTTTTGAATTTGACCCATATGGTATAGCACTGTTTTTAGGCCCATCGGGGTTTTAAATGAATACGGGTTGTAAGTATATACGGATTTTCTCGAGTTCCGAGGAGAGAGGATCTGCAGCGTACTTTAGTCACTGTTGACGAGTACTTCTTGTTAGAACTACTAGCTTTTCAGTGAAAGTTAGTGCGGATAGTTCTAAAAAGAACTTTCCCACAAATATATAGTTAAGTTCGCTATAGTTTAGTTAGATTTGAATACAAAAATTAAGTTTCTTTATTGTTAGAAGTACACGGAGCGCCAGTCGCCCCCTGCCTACCTAGCCTTGTCTCCGGTATAGGGGAATGGTCAGGAGGGATGGGTTTGGACGACGCACACCTGCCAACACAGTGAAGTACACTGTAAGCACACTTACCTGTCTGTGACCTGCGAAAATGGCTAGCACGAATGCAGCCATGGAGACCCAAGTATCGGCGAATCCGGAGAATATAATTGCGAACGATGTAACTTCGCAAAGGGAAAATAAGTACCCAAAGCGCACGCACGATGTGCAGCGCCCTCAGGGCACGCCACAGTCCCTTCAGGGCTCTCAACAGCCCCCACGAGGAACGCAGCCACCCCCAGTGAGTCAGACTGCTACACAGGCGAACCAGCAGCCACAAAATAAGCTGCAAATCAAGCCTTTCTCGGTGTATTTGGCAAGTACACAAAAGTACCCCGCCCGAAAGAGAAAACTGCACTAAACCATTACTTTCATGGAGTGCTGTCTGCGTCGGGGCAGACACAATACAAATCCACACCAGCTCAATGGCAGACTTTGCTTCAGCTTTCCGCGGTACCAGCACAGCCTGGTCAGACAAGCTGGCGAAATACCTGTAAAGCTGGAATTCTGCCGAGTTCAAGCAGATGCAGAGATGGAATTCCTCAGCGAAGAATTACAGCGCCTTGGAATGCCAGTACGAAGTATCTGGTTCATCCGTGATCAGAAACAGGCGCCCAATTAACAAATTAGCGATTGAACTGCCTCGTGGCATAAACACAGCGCCCTATATAGCACTCACAAGCTTCGCAGGCTTTCAAATCCGTGTGGAAGAGTTCCACAATCCCACCGGACCAGCGCAATGTTCCCGCTGCCAGCGGTTCAATCATGCGGCAGCTGGATGCAATATCACGCCCAGATGCAGGTGCTGCAGTGTCCTGCACTTCGCCAAAGATTGCACAATTGTAGAAGACAGAAACCTAGTCAAATGTGCGAATTATCGCGGCTGTCAAACTTGCAAGATAGCGAAATGGAACCGCCTCGCCTCGGAAACAAGGCAAGTCCGGCAGCAGCAGTCACAACCTGTAATTCGTGAAACTAACCGTGCAGGAGCATGGCAACAGCCTGCCCCAGCCTGGCAGCAACCTGCCAACGGTCAGGCCCCTTCAGGGCTACAACAAACATTCACACAATTAGATGTAAAAGGGGAGTTCTGGACCACCCCACACTTTAATCGAAAAATCAAGCAATTTGAGGCCAAAATCAAGGTCTTGCTCCAGATTCATGGTTTCAAATTTCAGAACTTTGCATTCTAAAAATCAAGCAAATTTACCTTTTTTTTCTCTCAAAGATGCCGTGCAGGCTTGTATCACCATTATAAACATTAAACTTCAAGCTAAAATCAAGCAAATTTCTCGCTTTTCAAGCAACTTTTTAACGTTTTCTAGAAATAGCAATTTTTCAAGCGAGCAATATAAATCAAGCCAAAATAAGAGAATGAAAAAACTTATTTAGTATTGTGAAAATAATTTTTATTCGAGCAATAACTTTAAAAATATATCTAAAAAATTGCATTAAAATACCGAAACAATTTCTTGTTTCTATTAAATTTTTTTTTACATTATCTATTGAATGAAATTAAAAATTTATATATCTTCAGTGATAATTTCTTTCAAATAATCATAAGTTAAATTTCGTTGGCTAATTAAAACATTACAAATTGTACCAGCCTCAACAGTTTTTTTTTAAATCTACAATAATATTTACATTTGTTTTATCTTAAACTACTGCTGTTTTTCTATATAGGCAGTCAATAACATATAAAGGTCTTCGTCCCTAGAATGAATAGCAATTGATATCGCCATTATAGTTTGTAGTTGGCTTATAATAAAGTTCATTATTTCTAGATATAGTATGTAATTTTGTTCTTGAATTTCTAAAATCATTAAAAGGGAGAAACATTTTAAGGCAAATATACCAAAAACAATTATTTCGCAAAACTCCTAGATGTGGTGAAGGTATAAAGAAAAATTTAATAATTTGCCAAAAGGATATATTTGAATGGACAATGTTAGAAAATCGACAGATTATTAGTTATTCACTGTGAAGAAACTGCTGGAAATAAAAATTCTTACAATGAAAAAGTAAACATTGTGAATATGCTAAACAATACATTTTCTGACTGTTGTCAATAACCATAAAGGAATACCATATCTAATAAGAGTTTTAAATGTTATTCCGCACTCATTTTAGAATTCTGAACACCATTGCAAAGACATAAACTGGGCATTAAACAATTTTAATTTACTCGAAATGTATTTGCTGGGTTATAATTATTTTGGGCCATTTAAAAAACTAAATGAAAGATTAGAAAGAGGTGACTCAGGAATAAATAAATTCGATGAAGCTTGCAAATACTGCGATATTGCATATAGAGATTATAAAGAAGCAAAAGAAATTGTTAAACAAAGATACACCATTTGGTGAAAAAATTGCTTCTGCTGCTGTTGCCTAAACTATGTTTACAAAAAGAAAATTAGGCTGGGGAATTAAAATGTTTTATTGAATATATATATATTTTTTTACTTGTATAAATGAAGATAAAAAGCTTAATTTTCGATATACCCATTTATCAGCTAAAATTTGGCTATAGACAAATTTTTAACAAAAGATCAACTTGAGCGTAAAAATAAAAAAAAATAAAAAGAAGGCAAAGGTTTCTTGCTAACCTTGTCATTGCCAATACTCGAAAAAAATATTAAAGAAAAATTTGGAAGTGGTTTACACCATGGAGGAATTATTCCTCTCATAGTTGCTGCTTTAACTGGCCTTAGTGCTTTAGCAGGAGTAGCTACTTCTATTTATAATTCTGTTGAATAAATAAAAAATAAATAAAAAATAATTAGAAGTACAGACACACAATTTAGCAACGGAAAACAAGGCTGGTAGTGGTGTACTTGATAAAAAAAGAGGAAGACCAAAAAATTTAGCTCTACTATCTAATATTGATATTGAAAACTGAAGTCGAGTATTTGCGAGTTTCATAAGAAAAAAATTTTCCCACAAAGACTCGTGGTACTGAACATAATCATAATTCAGTCGGCAAGTTGAAACATAATAGGAAAATTTGTAAGGCACGTACAGAACCCGTATTTCACGTCATATCTAAGTGACATCTGCAATTAATATATGATATTCGTTGGCCACTAAATTAACATTAACTGAGAACAGAGATGATAAATGTATGTAATTCTTTAAACGATCAATGTTGATGTGAAATACTGTATGTAGGTGAAACACAGCTATAAGTTAACAACAGTGACATGAGAGAGACATAAACGGCGCTTAACAATTAAGGTCTTCAGAGCTGATAGTGGCGAAGAGAGGTACAGATGGAGCAGTGACAGAAAACTTGAGTATCGGGAGTACCACGACACTACCCACTGGCCAACAGCAACGCCCGCCATGTTTCCTACACATGAAAATCCCGATGTGACCCCGGTTTGTCGTGGTGCGAGGTGAGTAGTCTGACAGTTACAACACCACAGCACCTACAAGCTATTAAAAACTTTAAAAATACACAGCCCTTCTTTTGGTGAACTGGTATTCTCAGAAGAATAACTTTTCCTATCCTACTGTAAAAGCGAAACGAGAAACGTGAGGCTCCATGTTAAAGTTATTTAACTTGTATTTTAGTGCTTTAAGTCAGCAAGAAAGGAAAATAATCTTGCTTCCTTGAATACCTCTACGTCAAATGTTGTAATGGCATTTTATGTCAAATGTTTGAACGCAAATAGTGCAAGTTGACCTGGTTGGAATTTTGGGCTGATATGGATGTTAAACATGTTTTAAGTTAACTTATAGCGCACGAAAGCGCGAAAATGGCCGTGGGATTGCCTAGTATAGTCATGGTAGTCAAATATACAGATTTATACTGAGCATAACTGATATGCTAAGCGAGCGAGGAGGTGGCGTTTAAGGCCGGAAATGCATGCAGCAGCGAAACAAACCCTGCAGCTCACGTTGTTTGGTCTACAGTATCGTAGAAGGCCACGGGCAGTGCCTTCAACCCTCACTCTCCAGTTTCCTAGAGGGCTGTGCTTTGTAAAAGTTATCGTATAAAGCGAAGAAAATATGCACATTTTGTACGAGTAATCGAACTAGCGTATACATTTTTTTAAATCTGGCTTTTGAACTTGTCAACGCTGTCAGAAAACAAGCGAAATGCCCTCAAGCCTCTTAGTTTTGCTATATATATATATATATATATATATATATATATATATATATATATATATATATATATATATATATAAAATTAAAATTGCAAACTGGCTGCCGACAGAAATATTTGTCTGCATGAGAAATTGTATAGAGCATAAATGAGAATAAAGCGTTCTACAAAATTGATTTGATTCATTGAGTCGATGTTTTAATGATTGAGAATATGCACATAATTAAACCCTAAGAGTCTGTATATTTGCGCATATAAGTACCCAATTTATCAATGACAAAAAGAAAGTTAAGCTGAATTGCATTGATAATGCCTGTATTATTTTATGTTAAACCACATTTTACGTACCAATATCGGTCCAGAAACTATTTCTTCCAGATATTTTGTAATATATAACACGTTGTGTTTTAAGCACTGATAGTCTCATTTTATTCGATGGTTTATTTACAACATGCTGTGTTATTTGTATCAAATTTCCGATAACATTCACTAGTACATGTGCAATATTTCAAAAGTGTATGACAGCCCCCCCCCCCCTTTTTTTTTTTGTTTTTTCGTTCCTTGGTTACACGGTTCTATGGTTATAGAATAGTAATCAAAACGTTAATGTCGTCGCCATATTAAAAATAAGTACCGACCCACGTAAAACATATAAGTTTATTTGGTCAGCGTTTGCCAAATTAGGTAGTAACAGTTTTATTGTTTCCCGACATTTGACACAGTACATTTTCTTCTTATAGCGGTGCTTTACAATATTGCAGACTAAAGAGACAATGTACCAGCATGTTTAATACTTGTAGGTGATACGTTCAACACATCGAGTTTGGTTGAAATTGGCCAAAAAACAGTATGCTACATGCTGTATACCAAATTAACCTGAAATACTTATATAGACACCTTGTCAAAATTAAGTTTCTTACACATTTAAATCGCATATGTTATTATGGTATACATCGTATTATATACAGCATACAAAGATTGCTTGAAATTGGTCACATCGTTTCATAGATACAGAATAGTTATCAAAACGTCTATATTGCCATCAATTAAAACTAAATGCCGGAACCAATTAATTCATATCAGCATACTTCTTGTTAACTTTATTTTTTCATGTGTGCGCTATATTACAAAATGATGAATGAAAACGATTATTTATTGGCATATTTACAGTAATGCCTTTAGTCGATACTTTCTTCATATCAAATGTAGTCAAAATGTGTATGTATATATATAATATATACCAAATTTAAAAAAAAAAACTATTTGTATGGTGCCGTTGTGAAAATACAGTAAGTGCCACACTAATCTTAGTTGTATATGGTACCATGGCCTAAAAGATATTGTTTTCACGATGGCGAACCAATAAGAACGTACCTTCCTAGATTAAAGACGTACATGATTAACTGTGAAAATACACGATTTGGTTTTACATAGTAAAATAATTTCCCAGATATGAAATGGCGCCCTACTTTATTAAAATAACAACCCTTCTGAAACTAAGCAAACGGCTCGGCAGAATATTATAAAAATAAGATGTCCTTACTAAGTTCAATATGTGCACCAAATTTGGTGAAATATGTTTCACAGGATCTAATATTATTATGAGGAGACATACAGTACATGACAGACAGACATTTGAAACGTTCAATTCACTTCCATTCAATGTTAAGCTACTTTCCTTAGAAAAATGAGCTTATATAATCATGTAGATTACATAAGCTAATTTTTTCAAGGAAAGTAGCTTAACATTGAATGGAAGTGAAAGTGAAATGAACGTTTCAAATTTATCAAGAAATTATGAAGGGATTATCCTTTATTTCGAATTATTAAACAACTGTTAGCAGCACCATTAATTTTCGAAATAAACTGTTTACGACCGATAGTAAATGTGTGTTGTTAATGTTTAAATGGATTCAAGTGTTTCGTACAACTAGTAGCGTACCCTGTTAGGTTTCCTTACACTTTTTCGTAGTTTCACAGAATTCTTTGTGGATGTCATTATTTTCGCTTTTCCTTAAATAATATAGCTTTATGATATATACTTAAGATTATATTGGTTCAGCGTTGCAATGAGGTAGGCTACCGTTTAAACAAAAACGTTCAGTTTGACTCCATGCTACATACACTAACGCGGAAGAAAACAATGAGAATAAGTCTGGCGGACGAACGTTTGCTTCCACCTGAGATATAATTTAGGTAACGCCGCATACAAAAATCTCTACTGGAATAACGCTGCAAAATGTTTGGTTGCCTTCTCTAGAACATGCAGTAGTAAGTCATCTTCTTGATTCGCATCCAGTACAACAAATATTTACTGATCTCTGGCGTGGGGATACTTTATTATGTAATAATGTTCAGATCGTATTTTTGCTTATATTCACGATGAATTAAGACATCACATTGATTGTTTAGTTTTGTGTGGAGTGTACGACGTCAGGAAAGCGATTTCCTAACGTAAATCAAACAGACTACGTAAAGAAACATACAGTATGTATCGTCATGATTACGGACAGTACACGCAGCGACGTGTGCAGACCTCAAGGCAGGTACCAGTGCATATACAGCCGTTAGATGGCGCAGGCTAAGTTGGCCAGGCTGTTAAAGCAGCCTGCCTGTCTACTTGGGTCCGTCGCAGATCAAAGTGCCACTGCAGTTGAACTGACGCCATAAACGTGGTTAGCGTACGCGACGATAGAAGGGGAAGAGTGTACAGAGAGCGAGAACCTCGCAGGGTTGCCAGGTGTACAAATCAGTGCAAGTCAATGTTCAGGAACTTAATGACAACCCATTACTTCACGCTGCGAGGCATGTGGCGAGTAGCAAGTAGTTTTAATT
Organism: Dryococelus australis; assembly: GCA_029891345.1. Taxonomy (NCBI): domain Eukaryota; kingdom Metazoa; phylum Arthropoda; class Insecta; order Phasmatodea; family Phasmatidae; genus Dryococelus; species Dryococelus australis. The sequence goes on from CM056996.1 coordinate 116,436,843, forward strand.
GCCCCTGACCATGCGGAAAAAGAGATCAAGTTAATATCTGTCATGACCACGGCGAAAATACATTGAAAGTGAAGTGGCTCTATTTTGCTTCCGAAAGAAATCGGGAAATCTGTTCAAGTATCGTTTTTTTCTTGCAAGCATGCCGACATACGTACATTATCTGCTAAACGCTGTTCACGGTAAAATGAGCACTTTTGAGGCAATAGTTACTTTTATCTTTCAACCATTTTTTTATTCTTTAACCATCTTTTTAATTACATATGGCCATGTAAATAATAACCACAGTATACGCACTCTGAAGTTAATGCCTAAGGCTAAAGTAATGTATATTTATTGACTATTATTCCAAATGAAAGGCATTTCAAAAGTGCTCAATTTACCATAAATGGCCTATAAAATGCAGGCATTAACGAGATAGACAGATACAAGCCAACTTACAAAAGAAAGGCTCTTGGTAAGGTGGTTTGTGCAGTTAAACTGAATGTATTCTATCCCTGTGCGTGTGATGTGGGAGGTAGAAAAGACGTACAATGCCGATGAATGATTTCCAAACACCTAGGTGTTCTGTATCTTACTTCGAACATTTTGCAGGAAAGGTTTGCCTACAAAAATCAAAGCAAATAAAACAGTGTATATCGTAGGTTTGAGGAACACGTTGAGTCCATACATACATATATACATACAAAAACATAAAATAACGTCTTAAAAAAATTATTTAACCCCAAAGAATTCATACGAACCGTTACAAGTAATAAATATTTTCATACGCTCTAATGACTCCCGTAGTACTTCCCATCTAGGCGACTGTGCAATGTACCGTAAAATGATATAAAAGTACAAACATGCTGAGACAAACCGAGGAGTGGATGGACAAACGTACTTTCGCGTAGAGAAGAATGCTATATTGTGAACCAAATCCGTCAGATCTTTTACCAGTCCATGCACTATTGCAAGAGACCTACGAAATACTTTCAAAGCCACTGTCGCCAATGACAATGAGAAGAGTGTTTAGCAATAGTGACTATAATGCAAGAACGCCACAGAAGTAATCATACATAGGCAAATGTAATTATAAGGAAAGCCTTAACTTCGCGAAGGTAAATTTACAGAACGATTACTGGACAGACGTAATATTTCCAGATGAGAGTAAATTCAAGGTTTTCGATCATGACAGTCCACTAAAAGTGTGGAGAAAATCGAATAAAAACATAAACCCCTAACATTCTCGTCCTACCGTCAAGTATGGTGGGGGTTCAGTTACGATGTGAGGGTGCATGAGTGCATGTGGTGTAGATGAACTGATGTTTATATATTGACTATTGGATCAATAAAACTATATTGACAAGTTTAAACATAATTTGCGACCTAATGCCATACACCTTGATGTAGTAATGCACATTTTATCAGGATAATGGTACTAAGCGTAAATCCTGTGCAACACGAATATGGCTGAAATTGTCCTCGTGTAATAGAAACTGCACCCTAATCCTCAAACTTAATTTTAATATAACAAATTTTTGGGCATACTTAGACGTAAAGCTACAAAAAACATATTTCAAGCACGCGGGACTTCAAGGAGAAAATATTTAATGAGTGGAACAATATCCCTCCTAGTGTCATACAAACGGTAGTAAAGTCAATGCCAGCGCGTTTGAGAAGAGTTCTGAAGCAAAAGGGAGGGCATTCTAAATATTAATTGGAGAATTTATTTTGTTTATGTTGATGTACGAAAACATTTGTTCTTCGTACGAAGGTGTATGAACATTTCTGATTCGGAAAACGTGCAGTTATTTACACTTGTGTAATATATTTTGTTTATTTTATAAGGAATGTTGTTTATTTGCTGTATTTGATGAAATGGAATACAAAATACAGCTGGACGCATACGTGTGTGTCAACATAATTGCTTATTGTACAGAAGTCGTGCAAGGAACAGGATGTATGAATATTTGTGATCGTCACTATATATATATATATATATATATACACACACACACACACACACAAGGGCCTGTTCTATTTGAAAATGCTTTCCGTGGTATTCTTCAAACACAAGAATGATTTAGTTGCATTCGCAGTTTGACCTTACTTTAATTCTTATGCAATCTGAACAACTTTTAAGCCAGTAGAGACTACTGACATCAGACTTAATAGACACAGATCTACCTATCACTGACATCTAGAATGTTTTCAGTCTGAAAACAAAAACAACTTAAACGTCGCGTATATGCGGCATGGGCAAAAGTACAAGGACAGTAGTAAATAGCAATTAATGACATTCGTAGATAAGCTTAGCCTAAAGGCAGAAAATAGGTAATCAGCGACGTTTAATATTACTTAGTGAGGTAGAATATGACTCACAAAACAAACATAAACTACGGTATCACTGCACTAGACTACATCATCTGTCTCCAGTTCTTATAAACATTGGATCATTGTTCACTCCACAGTTATTTGTTAACTTCCCTTTCTGCGAACGACGCCCATCAGTCTATTTAGCTCTGAATTAACCAGTTTTCTAGTAATGCCTGGCCCAATGCTATTACAATTTGGTAAAAACGCCTCGTTTGTGTTTTGCGGGGAAAATTTTTTTTCTCGCTCTTCTCTCCAATTCCTCCTGAAGATTCTCAGTGGGGTTCAGGTCAGGTGAGAATGATTGGGTATTGTATGGCGTATGGGGTGTGTTATAGACGATCCATTGCGCAGTGTGCTTCGGGTCTCTGTCATGTTAGAAATAGAATACCATTAGGTTTCTGGAGTTCGACCTTGAATTTCACTCCTACTGGTTATGTTATTTTGTTTCGTTGTAATATAAAATGTTACAGTATCATACAATGTATTTTATTTGTTAACATATGTTTCAATCCATATAAAGAACACATGTAACAAACAAAGGTGGTCCCGTGTTTATGGTTCTGACGACTGCTGTTTCGGGTTCGAAATCACCTCGCACCTTTAATTTGTATATCAATGTGGTCATTATGCCACATGGTGTGCCATTGGCTTTTTGTGTCACGTTTTAACGTGAGTGATATTTGGCCCAGAAAAGAGCCGATGGTGTAACCTCAATAAGAGGACCAATATCCCTTATTCTAAACCACCTGCTGTAGCCGTCGTGGTCGAGAGGCGACCAGAGAAGTAGCATAGTGTTCGCTACTAGCTACTTCATCCCAAGCATCCGCTTCTAGCTCCCAGAGAGGATCTTTATTTGTTGGCTGTGGATCAGGCCAGTTTGTCACCATCGTGCGCTTCGTCTCCGACCAAACATTCTCAATTGGATTCAAGTAGGCACTGTAAGGTGGCCAATCTACGAGCTCTAGTTGGTCTTGCCTTGCGAACCATTCTTGAACCCTCTGAGAAGTGTGTATTGCAGAATGATCCTGCTGCAAACACAGCATCTCGTTGGGATACAAAAGTCGCACCGAGGGAATCATAATGTTCTCTAGAATATGTAAATTCTGCCCTGCATTGAGGCTGCATGTATTCGGACCTCGATATTCTATTCTGAGCAACATGCCTATCCCGCGTGCACTCATCCATCCCCAACACTAAACGGATGCATGACCATAACGAGAGCACTCGGCCACACATTTCGGATTGTGTCGGGTCCACGAGGTCTAAAGACACGCATTCGCCCATCATTAGCCGAGGAAAATATACACCCATCGGAGAATACAACATCTGACCAGTCACGGTCAATGTTTCCCTCGGTAAACGCTAGTAGATAAATCCTGTGCTCATTGGTGAGCCTTTGCTTCCTTGAAACACGCCAGGATTCCAGTCTCGCTTCCGTCAAGCGCCTAAGCCTGGTACTCAAACTGCCAGGAAAGTGCGTGGCACGTTTTAGCGGAATGGCGCTCCTGAAAGGAGTCAACTACGTCTGGGTAATCAGACTATTGTCCTCGGCTGCAGTCGACACCCTCCATGAATCCGTTCCTTCGCGACGTGTCATGTCACACATGTCCCGGAACTGTCGTACCCATCGACTCGCAGTGCTCTCTGGAACACCATAATGGCGGCCTGCTTCAGCGGTGGGAAAACCTGCCGCCTCAACAAAGCCCGTGACTCTCTCCCTAACCGATTGGCAGTGGTGAGACATCGCTGCAGAATTGTGTTTCACTTCCTTGAACCGTCTGGCTCTGGCGAGACATCGCTACACGATTACGTGTATTAAAATGGTTGTATATGCCTGTGACGTAGAAGGTACGCATGCCCAGAGTCAAATGGGGACCAAAGGTATGCTAAATGTATGTGTTGTCAGAGGATATATGTTTAAAAAGGGAGACCATAAGGAGCGTCTAAAACTGCAGTAAGGTCTTCAACTGATCACATGACGAACTTCAGGGATACAAATGCATGGGCAATCAGGACCAAACTCTGTGATTTTGGAGGGGCAGGCTAAATGCTCAAACTGCCTGTCAAATCATCTGATGCTTTTCACTTTCGTTACCCGTCTCATGACCGTGCAAACACAGAGGTGTGTGTATAGTAACACGAATATGAACAGTAAAACACAGACATGTTACTTTAGGCTGTTCACGGTAAAGTTAACTCTTTTTAAGGCCATTCTAAATATTTCCTTTCATCCAATATACATCTTCCTGCAGCTTTTTAATATAAACAATGCAATGTGACAAATAAACACAGTGCACCCTCAAAATTTAAAGCCTGAGGCTGCAATACAATATATTTATTATTGGTCTATACCTGTTGGGAGGGTCTTAAAAAGTGATCACTTTACCATGAACAGTCTATTGCAGGGACCAAAGAATAGTAAACTGAGAAATAGGTTTCATACAGATAAAATCGACCGCCTCCTTTGCGAATGCGCATCGTCGTGTGTCAGATCACAAAATTATCTAATGTGTACAATTTCATATTCCTTACATTGCCTAAGAGATAAAACAACTTCGAAGTACACATTTTCGTAGTCAACAACTTTACTACGGTCAGCATTGACACATTACTTAGAATATATCCTACATTCTGTTGGTTGTTACTTATTTCACACAAATTAAATGAATGGACATTTTCAGTGAAACATGAATATGCTGTCAGTACTGCTACGTGTGCCAAGCGCAATAAAACGAGCAGTAGATGTGCAATAAAGCTCTGAAAGAGGTTTGGAAGTAAGGGGAGTTGTGTGTGGAGGGCCGTTACACTCACTATTTGTTAGATGAACGCACGGTAGGAAAGAAAAAAAAGGTTAAAATATGTATGTGCGCGCCAGAAGTATAGGTTGGACGAAGTTTGAATTAGGTGTAAAATGTAGGCTTGTATGTGTTTACATGCATCTTAATAATTTTGCAACCTTTAGCTTACCGTAGAAGAAATTGAGGATCTCAGGATCACTGTAAATCACATGCACAGAAGCAACTTGCATAAATTCTCAGCACTTCATATAAAATACATGTGAAATCTGAATAATTAATATATTAATGAGATGAAAAATAAATAAAATCAGACCAAATGTGTTATGCAATTCAACAAGATGTACAATTCAGATGTGAAATATTTATTAAACTTTAAATATGTGGGTAAGAAAAATCACTTTACTCAAAAATCATATTAAACTTATGTTGATTACCAAAAATGAAGTACTACTATCCAGTAAAGAATAGAGTTAAATCAACTAAGGAAATTAAAACAAATTAATAGATAAAAAATAAAATATGACTGTAGTGCTGCTCCAAATTAAACAACTGACAACTGACTTGAAATTAAAATCAGAAATAAAGATTAGTTCATAACCGGAAGTAGCTTTCCTCAATTTCTAACTGTATGTAATTAATTGCATTTACAGTTCTCATGATCCAAAACTTTACTTGAAAATGCCAATTTAAGTTTTTATTACTTCAGAAGAATTACTCCTCACTTTCCCTCAAATAGTTAAACTCTGCTCAAATGAAATTACACTGAGTTCAATAGTTTTTAGATGTTAATGAGCCCCGGCGTTACTAGCTCATATGGGATTTCAAGACTAGTGATTATACACAAGTTAAAGTACAGAGAATGCCTAGTTCCATAAATTAAACTTCTGAAAATAGATTCGTTCGTAGAAATAGATTATAAGTGAAGTCTTTCACATAGGTCTGCACCCAGACTCTCAAACTCCTTGGCGTCACCTGTATTCTGATGTGGCACTAACGTGGCTGACATGGCGCTTGGCGTCTAAATATCGGCGTCCTGGCGTCTCCAACAAAACTCACTAATACAATTAGCTAGACACCTGCCATCTATAATCAGTTGTGGCATTGACCTAATCACTACTTCTGGGGACTTATTACTAACCTATTCTTAGGTTGGCGCTAGGGATTCCTTAAGATTGAAATCTTAGCGAAAATACAATTAACCATCCATGTTGAAAGTCCCACCCAGAAGCAAGCCTTCCGGCATCTCCATTTAAGACTAGCCAATCGCGGCCTACTTCCGACTAGACCTCCTTAAAATAAAATTTACCAAAATTTAATATCTCTCTAATAAGAGACTAAAGTAAATAACTAAACTTTAAAAATCATAAAACAATTACTGAGAACAAAAATAAACATATAAACATAATATTACAATATTGAAATAACAATGTGTCGAAACTAAGAATATTGCATGAAACTTATCATAGAATATAGAAATTAAGTGGACTGGTGATTTACATAAATCATAAATTACGTGATTTAAAAATGTTACCATTACATATGAGAAATGAGTGCAAATTAACATTCAAATTAATATAGCGTGTGAAATAAAATATATAAGTGTTTGAATTGTATTATTTAACTAATCAGCACTTACCAAACATAACTTAAAAACATATGGTCTGTCGACCTATGGCAATATTTACTCTGTTTAGGATATTATCCTTAAGGCTTTCACTTTCTATATTTATTAAAATCCTAGATTTTAATATGAGACTGTATGTTGGTTTTGTGGAGAATAATTATGAAAACGTTTTTAGTATTATCACAACCAGCTCTGTTTTTGGGATGAACTGGCAGAAGAAAGACGCATAATCCAATCTTGAGGTTATTTAGACAACATATGCTCATTCGCAGTGGACGTACAGTAGTTGCACTAGCCTTTTAAAGATCGTGGTGTGTATGATCAAGTTACCGTATTGATTTAACTGCTCTTGACAATTATCAGTATGCAGCAGTACACAGGTCGAGCTTTTGATACAATCGGCATTCTCGCATTATCGAGGGCAGTAGCTTCTCGATAACACCTTATTCCAATACAAACATCACATACGGAAACAACAGCTGATCTCCATAGACTATTTATACCACAGTCGATGGTATATTCACTGCAGTTAGTTCTACATCCATATACTAATAAGCGAAAAAGATCTCACAATCGAATCGCTTGAACAGGCAACACAGAATGACTAACGCACACACTCTGCGAGTCATCTGACATGGCAACATGGACTTCTGCAGCAGTATTCTGGCATCATTAAAATTAATAGGTCACGATCAACAGTGATTTTTTGCAGTGGCCTGAAAGTCGTTCATTTGCGATATAAAACAGAAATATTCAAGCGTTAACTGGATATTTTAAAGTCCCTTAGAGTAATTATCACTCTTGTTAATTACTTGTCTTGAATCTGCATTTTGTTCAGAGGCAAAATGTTTGTTATACTGAATATTTTTTTAGACACTATGTTACTGTGTTCAGATCTGTTTTCATTATTTATACAGTTTGCACAACATGTTATATGCAAAGTAATTTACTACACAGAAATTACTGTAACTATGAAGGCATTTTCAGATATTCGTTCACATTAAACACACACACAGCAACACACACACAGCAATTTTATTTCTGTTTTAGTTTTACTGACCTAAATGAATATTACTACAACACTACCATTTTTCAATGTAGTGACTGAATGCAGTTCTGAAACATATTAAAAATCACACTTTAAAGGTTTTCTAGTGTAATTATACCACGATCGCTAGGAAGTGTGTGACCTTCAACAACCTTGTAGTTTTCACTCCATACGGATATCTAGTGAATATGTGGTCTAAATGGGCAAGCAGAAGGTTGTTAATATTACAACTGCCTCCTCGTTCTACTGTTTCGTAGGGTTTTACCTCTACATGATGTTCGCTGTAACTTACGCGCTTTTGCAAATAGGCAGTCCCCGTAACGGCATATAGTTTAATATGTGCACTGGCTGATGTACTTCTATAATTCTAGCCGCGACTCACGTAAACGGTTTCTTTGTTACGCCATCACATTATAATTGTCATGTTCCAAACCAATGGCCACTGAAAATAGATTCCTATAATTTGGGCAGGCCTACCACAGAACAAGAATTGGCAGCATAGAAACACATTAATTTTGTAAATAACTTAACAGTGTTGCTTGATAAACATACTTACTCAATATCATGATAAACATACATATGTATACAAGTTACTTGACCTGTAGTAACACCAATGTTGCATGGGGCAAAAGACACAAGAAAGTGGGAAGGGCCTTCAACATTGTACTACATTAATCGTGGGCAGCGTATAAATGGTGATACTGTAGCTGCTAAAGAATAGTTTTCCTGGACCGTAGGCGCAGCATTGTGTAAAGTTATTTGTCTCGAAAGTAAAAAGACAAAACGCGAAGGCAATAGCCAACGAAATTCACAATTTGTCACTACATAGTGAATTCGATAAATTCTATGAAGATACGTTCAGTGACCATTACTTAAATCCGTATTTATTTTGTGATGTTAATATCGTTTCACAACTGATGATTTCATGACGTAAATAATAATAAAATCATAGCAAAGATTCATAACGTCACTTCATGCGTTTAAAGGTTCGTAACTAAATTTCAAAACTTTTTACAGTATCACTGTAATTATTTTCTGAACTGGTAGGAGGACGTTACCTTGATTGTGGTTTTATATGCTAAGTATGTTACACTTCTGCGTCGGTTTAAAAGGTGCAGTTCAGTATATTCGTGAAATCAACCCAACACATAAGTATTATAAGACTATACTCAGTAAATCAATTCCATAAAGTAAGTAATGCATTTAAAATTACTTCTTATAGTATTTTATTCTGATGAGTAATTTCTCTATTGCATTAAAAGGTCGTTAATATTTATTAGCATCCAATTTTAAAACAGCTCTTTTAATTAATATTGGAATACACAGCCTTATTCATACAATACTTTCCTGTACAGTGTATTCCGACCTGCATATCAATCTAACTACTGTTTATTAACATGAAATTCAAACTGCATTCAAACTACTCCTGTTCATGAAACATGTCCTCCCATAGTACATCATGTGTATATGTTGTGGAGTCTATTATGAAGTCATGTTGATTGTCTTCCATAATGCGTTTCAGTTACGGCTTCAAATGTAATATCATATTATTCAGATCTGGTGACTAAAGAGGTCAACGCAAATATTACATACCTTGTTGGTTCCGAAACCATCTCTAAACTGGTTTTCTTCTATGGAATACCATTTTCTATATCTGCGACTATATTACTCTAACATGCTATAACATTAAAGGGCTCGATGCTTAATAATACACCGCTGGCCACTAAACTTGAAATACCATGAAGATCATGAGGCATCACAACTGGATATATTGGAAAAGAATAGCCATCATGCATGGTGACATGTTTATACTTGCAGCACGATACTATATATGGATTGTAGGAAATCAGTACTTTGCTCCCCCACTTCCCACCCCTCTGACAGAATTAACCGCCGCCACACCCATGTGGCTTCGATGTGTGCCTAAAGTTCATCCGATGTAGTGGCGGAAATCCTGTCACAACCCAGTCATCGTTCGACCATGGTTCACGCGTTTTCGATTAACGAAAGATCCGGTGAACACGCAGGTCAGGAAAACAGTGTTACATGGTGGTCATCCAGCAGCCGTCGGACGATATGTGCCACATGAGATCGCGCATTATCCTATTCTCACATGGCCCCAAGTTGGGCCTATGATAAGGGGACGACAACAGGTTCCAACACCTCCGCAATGTAACTGTTGCTGGTCAGTGTACCAGCGATGTGGACTAGGCACGAGCGGGACTAGAATATGATGTTAACCCTATGTCATTATTCCAGGTGCCAGGTCGGTATGACTATGCATTATGTAGTACTCGATCAGCAGTGCATCACGGTACTGCGAGAGGTTAATGAAACTATAGTCATGCTACAGGTAGAAGCGGAACTCGCTAGTGAAGACTACGGCAAGCCATTCATCCATCCATGTCCGACGTTTCACGCACCATTGCAGCCGCAGGAACCTACAGTATGTGAGCATTCAGTGCCATCGCAGTAATGTGTGCCTGGACATGAGGCATCGATGTTCTAGACGGCGACAACTGTGCGTGAGAACAAAGATTGATGTATTAGACACCTGACATCCCGAGCAGGAGTGTTTGATGTAACTTTATGGTCTGCAATCGCCATGCGTTCCAGATGTCTGCCCTGGCGTTCGTTGGTGCGACGGGTCTGTTATGGCTTCTTGCACATCGCTCACCCCGTCCCTCCTCGACCACTGATCTCATATCTGATTCGCTGTAGTTACACCTCTTCCAATACGAGGACCAATATCGCATTAGGATAATCCACAATCTCGATAGGCTAAGATTCTTCCACAGTCAAAAGTGGAAACATGTTTGTGAGGTTGATGTGTTCTCCGAACCTACGTACTAATTCGTTTGTGCACACGAACAGCAGCGAAACATACAACCCCTACATCCCAGTTGCTCTCAGACCTCCACGTGTATACTGCTGCACAGCGCGGTGGCACTCGGAGAACAACTAATTACGTCATTGTTCTACCCTATGCTACAGAGTCTCCGAATTTCGGATCAATACGTTCCGTCCTTCGTAATGAATTTCGAAAGGCCAGCAGTGTACTAATCATTATATGTACTTACTGATTACTATTGTAGTATTCCAGAAAGTTCAATTATTTCGAGACGCCTTCACAAGGGGTAAGGGATCGGATCATCAGAGATGTTCATGCTCTGCCATTCTGGTCGCTCAGCGGCCATTTTAGATGTAGCTGACCTTGACCTTCACCAAGACATTTGACCTCGATCCTGGTGAACATTGACCTTGAGAACCCATAAATTACAAAATATTTCTAAAACAATATAAAACATTCCGAAAAAAATTATTATATATATATATACACACACAAAAACTTGTAAAATATCACTCCTACCTTTATTTATTTAAAAATAATTTAAAACATTACTTCAAAACTATTAAAACATATTTCCAGAGGTCCACAAGCACCACACTCAGCAGACGACTGACCCCCTCCAAACCGACACTCCGAGCGAGGTGGCGCAGTGGTAACTCACTGGACTCGCATTCGAGAAGATCTGGCTTCGATTCCCAGTCCGGTCATCCTGATTTCGGTTTTCCATGGTTTCCCGAAATCACTCCAGGCGAATTCTGGGATGGTTCCGTAACAAAGGCCATTCCTTCTTCTATCCTTCCTGAGCAACTTGCTCCATCTCTAATGACCTCGCTGTCGACAATACGGTAAGCGAACTACCTACCCACCCACCGCCCCCACACCCCTCACCTATACCCATTCTGTCGTATGCTGTCATCTTGGTTTTTAGTTTGTCTCTGTTTATAAATTGCTGAAGTCTGCCATCTTGTATTTTTATCTGTCTTTTGTTTATACATTGCTGGAGGTCACCATATTGTATTTCATGTATTTACATTTACATCACCTATGCAGTGCTAGTGTATAAATTATTGATTTAGCCACCAGGTGGTGGCCATAATTAATTATGTTTTAAAGTTTTTAATAGGTGCTGATGGCACCCTCCATTTAGATTCTATTTTCACTATTTAGATAGTTCAATGTTCTCAGTTATGCCACCAGGTAAGCTGATGGCACAGGTTGCCTCCATCCCCACCCACCTTTTTCATTGGTTAATTACTCTTTCATATTAACTTAATTATTTACGAATTAAACAGATAGAAATTAAGCATTAGGGGTCACAAAACACTTGGCAAATAGAAGCTGTCTCGAATATTATCTTTAGACCTGGCATGTAGCAGCGACAGAGATGTCGGCAGGAGTCAGTCGGCAGGCATCAATCTTTCCAGCAATCCTTCGCATGTGGAGCGATTGTGGAGCATGCGAAGTGATTGTGGAAAATGTAGGGCATGTAGAGCAATTGTGGAGCATGTGTTCCTGATTGTGGTGCATGTGGGTTACAAGTAAAAATAAAATTCCCTTTCTTTTAAAGTAAAATTAGGTAGTCTTCTACCAAAGCTGAAATTTGTATTCTTTATTTAGTAATTTCGTTAATATATATGCCCCTTGGTATAGTTAATAGCTTACTAAGTAAATTGTTCTAGCACTTTGCAATAAAATTGCCTAGCACCATGGTGGGCATCCAACAAGTTTCATCGCCATTTGTTGGAAAAGTATTTTGCACTTAGTTTTCAACCAGGCAGCACACACAATCGGTATCAGAGGAAGGAATAGAACATGACCTACACTGAGGAACCATCTAAATGTATTCCTGGAGTGATTTCAAGAAACCATGGAAAAAACTCAAATCAGGATGTATGGACTACGAACTGAACCTGGGTCCTCCCGAATGCACACACAGTGTTTTATCATGACAGCATCTCATTGTGTTTCATAGAAGCAGGAATGCCACTCCACTGATGCTGGTCATACATACATATGTATGCATTTCGTCATGCAAACATTTATGTGGATGTCATTTCTGGTCTCACTGTCATCGAATTCTACTGCTGAGATATTGGATACCTAGGTATATAAATGGAAAAATTCGGCATGAACCGCTCAACATTGTCAAACTTTCCTCAATTGCACAAATAGAGCTAGCGGCTGGAAAGCCATTGTGGATCTGGTATATGTGCCATCTTTCACAGAAACCAATAACAGATTAAGAATGCTGTTAATTTGAAAAATGTGACCTTTTTGTCTAGATGCACCAATTCCCTTTTAATATTCTTTTAACAGATAACAGATTTCTCTTTTGGAGTTTTCATAAGACTGATGATTTCTGATGGCATTGCATCAATGCTCATTTTTGGCAGCTAGCTGTATGTTAAGCATTTCTGGCAATATAGTGATGACAATGAGTTAATGAGCTGGCGAAACATATTTTCCTCCCATTCTTCCAATTTAACACTTAAGACTTTTTTCCTTGCGAATAATAATGCATCTGGCAATGACTCGTGATGTCAAAGTACACTTGGTGGATAGAGAAATCAGGTCTTTTTCAAACATATTGGCATATTAAAGCATGGAAAACTGTGCTGCTGAAGTAGGATAGACATGGTTTAATATTCCCTTAGCATGTTTATTGGTCATATATACTGTAAAATGCACGATTATGGTTTTGAATAGTAACGGTGAACAGTTCTGTTGAAGTTTGATGCATATGTTTTGAATTTGGCAACTATATATTATGTGGTTCGGATATTACATCCACTTATGATTATAAGTATACATAGACTATACTTGATCCTGCGAACCTCCTCGTAGTTGTGGGTGATGTCTATGTTATGAATTTAGCAACTAAATCTTATGTAGTTCGGAAATTACAGCCAACTATGCTTATTTATATGTTAGGTCTGGTGAGTGTGTAAGCTGATGATGGTCGACAGATCCCAAAAGGAATGCCAGAGCATTAGATTCGGCACCCACCAGGACAATAGGTGTAAGGGTCCCAACACCCTGGCATTGGATTGACAGAGCTGGAGGTTTGGGATCCAAGATAGCTGCCTCGGGCATGAAGGAAAATAGAAAATTTTAAGGGGAAAATGGGAAATTTCTCCTGCACAGCATCAACGATAGTGGTCGCCTAGTTCCCTTGTCCGCAGCTCCAAGCCCCACTTAAAATGCTTGTTTGTATACTACTATATGCGAAGGTTTACTTGAAGATATGCATCAAAATGCAGTACTTAGTGGTTCCTATATAATTACATACAGCTTTTTAAAGTTCTCATTACTTTCACTGATGCCAAATCGGTTGAACAATTTCTGAGAAATGCTATATAAGCATTATATTTGAGTTAGTGCTGTCTTCCAAAATGGCTGCCATTATAGACTTATCTACTGGTATCGGCAAACTTGTGTGCATGCGAGTCCAATCTCATTCCTTAGACTGTGGCTCGGCACGGTCCGGTCTCTAGCTGAGCGGCAAGATTGCACCCCGGCAGTATTCACGCAGACATAAAAACATTCGGTATTTTGTCTTGAGTAACAGCAAATGCAAAACCGGACATGGAGAATTTTTCTGGCGACAACAGGTAGCAGTGCTCTTGTGACAGTGTGTGCTGGAGGATTTTTTTACCTTCTGTGTGTATTGTTCGATATAATACAATTGTTTTCTATTATTGATTGCAATTTTTCTGTTCAAATATTAAACAGTATCGAATTAAAATCACGTTATATATAAGTAACAACGATGGATGTGGAATACTTTCTGTGGTGATCTGAAGGTTTATGGCACGATGTACGGAATATCTCAACGGGAAAAGCCAACTTGAACACATTTTACAGCATAGCAGATATGTTTTACTTCTAAAAAAAAAATCCAAAACATGCGAATAATAACACACAAAGTCGTACATAGCTGCCATCTATCTAGTCAGTTCCGAATGTAATTTCGTAACATATCCATAGTTGTTGGCACGATTTTTTTGATGACCTAGAATTCTTGAATTGTCTCTCTTGTCGAAATCATCAATCACAATATGAAGGAGCGAATAAATTTATTCTAATAATGAATTTCAAACTTTTAAATTATAATGTTATATTAAATGATAAAGGAATATTTAGTACAATCGCTGCAAGACAATAATGCAAAATAGAACTGAGAAACAGATAAAGATATATTTTTAATTTCAATTTGTTATTCCAAAGAAAATAGTGATGTATGAGGATTAAGCTAAATTATAATTGTTTTAAAACAATGTTCAAAACTTTGCTTGCAGTTTCTCCATTTAATTTAGTGCAGATATATGCAAGCAAATACCAACCAACATGGCAGTGAATTATAGGTACAATTTGGAACAAGTAATTAATATATTACTTAAATTGTTGCTTAGAAATTATCTCCAATGAAATAAGCTACTTTCTGTTCACTTAAAATAAGTTCTTGTAACTACTGGCAATGTTCTGGTTGACCTATTGGCTGCCCCCTGTGGTGTAGTCGGTTGAGTGTTGAGCGTGAGTAGTTCCGGTTTCGAATCCCGGGAAGCAAGGGTGTGATTTGTGCTTGTCCGTAGGAGTCAACCTTTCATGGGAAATGTCACTTCCAATAGGAAAAATACGAGAAAAAGTTGTCACGGAATTAAAAACATTAGTGCTGTAAATCTGGGATTGTGTGTGCATTTTATGCTACTTTTACAAGTAAAGCCTTGAAAACTAGTAACCAAAAGAATACTTGC
This sequence comes from Dryococelus australis, assembly GCA_029891345.1. Classification (NCBI taxonomy): domain Eukaryota; kingdom Metazoa; phylum Arthropoda; class Insecta; order Phasmatodea; family Phasmatidae; genus Dryococelus; species Dryococelus australis. The sequence goes on from CM056996.1 coordinate 116,452,273, forward strand.
CTTTTCTTGTCATAAATAAATTAATCTACTAAGTGGACTTGCAATATATATATATATATATATATATATATATATATATATATATATATATATATATATATATATATATTACAGCCAAGCTTGTACTTCAATCACATTTGTAAATAGAGTAACTAAATAAATTTATAACATACTTTCAAACATATATTTATTTATACCACAAATATAATACAAAGATTATCTTTTATATTGTATTTAAATAAATACGTTCCAACTAGAAATCGAATCTACAACTTATTGAGCAACTACATGTGGCCTTAAATTCAACACCAAAAAACTAATTTACTTATTACTATAGCCTAACGATAGTGACAGTAATTTCAGGCCAGTGCTTTACTATTGAAACTACAGAAAATGTTTTATACCTATATTTGCACACATTCGCGAAAATGAGTGTTTTTATTCATAGTGGACTGACTCGCACTATATAACAAATGCATACACGGTCTTTATAAAACAGGGAAAAAACTAATAGAATTACAACCTACAGCATAGTGTTCTTCTACTTCACAGATTCCACACAATTAATCTGCGTGTAAGCATTCTTACCGTGCTAAACAGTAGTTTATGTGAAATTGTGGTCTACATACACCTAGGTGTTCAAATTAAAAAGTTCATGAAAATCACATTAAAAATTTAGAGTTTATATAAAAAGGTGTTAAGTATCTTGTCGGTTTATGTATTTTTTCTAGAATTCTGATTCACGTGCAAAATTAATGCCACCTGTAAAGATGTTTTTTTTTTTTCAAATAATGCTGGCTTCAGCAGACTGTGTAACCAATATAAAAATATTTCTGTAGCATTTATGATACTTTGATAAGCTGTACGTATACATTAATTCACATGGAATTGCACTGAGTGTTAAAAACTAAGTAGTATTCCAGTTGTATGATTTTTATATGTGTTTTTATATAAATAAAATGGTCAAGTGCAATTTTTAACACTGAGGATAAATTTCCTGTACCTCTGCAAACGTCCTTAGTCCTATATTGCCTTACATATACCTGAGCCCGCCGTAACTGACGTTTGTTGTACTCTTTAATACACTCCGCCCACTCAGACATGCACAGATGTCTGCCGGCTAGAGTAGATAATAAGAAACTTACGTAAGGACTTGATTTGGTTAGCGTAGAAATTGGTCCGGTTAGATAGGACGTTGCTTTTCATGCAGACAGCAGCTAGTTGCAAGAGAAACATTCTTTATGTGCGCGTACAATAATTACATCTGCAATATGCACCAATTGTTTCATTAATGTTTAGTGGCTTTATTTACTGATGAATATAGCCATATATTTCGCTAAAGTGTGATTATGTTTTCGCAAATGCGTACGACAGCAAGAAATTCATTTGTGTATATAGATAATAAAAAAAATATTATAACTACTTAACGTCTCACATAGAATAGGGTTTATTTTAATTATTAACAGAGCAATTATGCATTTCTCTTTTACAGTTATCTGTTACTATAAACATTTCACATACGTTTACTGTTTCATTGTTTGAAGCATCGAATGTCGCGTACATACCTCGAGACATGCTATATTACACAACACTGTAACTCAGCTCGCCTTTATGATTGGTTTTATTTCCGCAGCGTGTTACCTGCTTGCATGACTCGCGAACGTTTAGTGTGGAGTTCACATGAGGTAATTCCGCTATAATATTTCAGGACAAGCTATGTTGCACAACACTGTCGCTTAACAAGCCCTAACAACTGGTTTTCTTTCTGCTGGCTGCTTGCATGACTCTTGAACGTTTAGTGTGGAGCTCATGTGTGGTAATTCCACTAAAATATTTCAGGACAAGCTATGTTGCACAACACTGTAGTTCAGCTCGCCTTTACAATTGGTTGTTTATTCCCCTAAGTGTTAGCTGTTTGCGCATGAGACACGGACTTCCATTGAGTAGTTTACATGAGATATTGGGTTTTTGCATTAACTTAATAAATCGCAGGACGAGTTGCTTCATCCTATAAAATGCGTTATATTCACTTGAAGAAACCGATGTCAGGATGATGCTCCAATAGAAGCTAAAGAGATTATTGGCTCAGTTAAAAAGCTGAACGATTGGCTAGATAGCTCCGAGATGCTGGTTGCCTAAGGACCAAGGCGATACATCTTGTCAAAAGCCGAAGATTGCCGAAGGGGACTTTAACTTTTTCCGTTGCTTATTTATTCTGATGGGAAGTGTACATATTTTGTGTTTCTCACTCCTTAACAAATTCATTGTTCTATATTGAATTTTCTCACCAAACAAGTAATTCTTATAGTCTTGGAAAGTAATTCTCTTATTAACACATTTTTTTCACACATTTAGATTTTTTTCTTTATTGTCAACTCTATACGTATAATTTTTGCTCATAGACCAACAAATTCTTTCATTATTTTCCCATTTCATTCGTCTTTCATCTTACCTATAACTTTATTTATTTGTGGCATGTTATAGATATTGTCGTTTGGATAATCACTTGTATCAAATTTATCTAACATAGACTTCATGTCTTCATAAAAATCATCTGTTTCAATGTTATACATGTATGAATCGGTATCTTGATAACACAACTCAATTTTATCATATTTTGGTTTTATCACTTTATAATGTAAATCATACATCAATTATTTTGAGTCATCTAAAATGGACATACCCACATAAGGAGGTGTATTAAATTTTACAGTCATATGTAGACCAAAATGATTCTCATTAAATATAGTACTTCTTTTGAAATTTGGTTTTGATATTAATTTTTCACATTTTTCTGCATCTGATAATAATCTTATATCTACTGTTTCTTATATTTTCCATAGTTTTGCCAAATAGAATTATTGATGAGCTTATACAAATCTTTTTGAAGTGATTTTTTGCATTAGTTCCCATCTCTGTATTCAAATCGATATATTTGTTCAACCAATCAGAATAATCGAATTACAATATTCTAGGTATTTTAGTAAGTTTTAATCCATTATTTAGACACTGTTTCAAGTTGCGATGTGACTTTCATACTTTTGTTTGTTATCTAAAGTAGTTAATTTAAATGGATTTGTCTTTGGAACTACCTTATTTTCTGGGCAAAATGGAACATCTTTATGTAAAATATGTAGTTTTTGTGGGTACTCTAAATAAACTTCTAATATATAACCATGTTGTGAATCATCTTTCAGATTTATTTTTTTTTTTACTCCAGTAATCTAAATGATATAATGTATAGTAAACCCATTCGAAACCACCATATGGTATACATTTAGATATTGCCCAACCATATAAATTATTAGCACGAAGTATGCTAAATAATTTGATTCTTCATTAGTTAAAATCATCTAAGTATTTGTTATTAGCTTTAACATATCGCTTACAACATTGTGGTATTCCACCTCTAATTCCTTTTCCAATCATAAAAATAATATAGTTATGTAATAAATCTAGTTGTTTTTTAGTCATCTTTAACATTGCTTCCATGATAAGTCTGGTGCTGTAAAATACCACACTGGATCTAAATCATATGAATTTCTACATGTGTTTCTAAAATTTTTAATTGTATCTGCTAATAATAACAAACCCCTTTTTAAATATAAATCATGATATTCACCAAGATTTTTTGTATTAAATTGGTTACATATATTTTTTGCATGTTTGTGTTCATCATCAGATATACTATTTTCGTTTCATTTATTATAAAATTCATTCTTTGGTGGAAGTTCGGTACCATAAAATTTCTTCCAACTACCCATATAATCATATTGGTAAACACTTTTTTAAATAACTAAATCAACTTAATCTTCTGGAAAATGTTTTTGTGTGTGTTTCATTTGATCTTGGTTTAAATTAGATGATAATTTATCTAAACTACTAGCCATAAATTTGAATGTGTCTTTAACTTTCATTTTTAAATTTTCTGTTTTTTTTTTTTTTTCCAAAAGTTGTAAACTTTTCTTCATTATTTGCTATTAAATCTATATTTTGTTCATCATATCCTAATACTTTAATAAATAAATGAGCCATCATATCCAGCTAAATTATGAAAATAAATTAACAAAAATATGGTAATTTTAATCTTAGATTACAATCATTGCATACATGATTAATGAATTTTCCATTTGATGTGATCATGATGACGCACTTTATTGTCCTTTGTATATTCACACTCACATACAGTACATTTTTTAAAATTAATATATGATCATTTTTCTTCTGTTAGTACGCGTGTATTGGCTCAGTTTGTGAATATATTTCACCAATTTCTTCTGCTTCCCTTTTTATTGATTGTATAAAAAAATTTAGGTACATTTCGACCTCGATATACAACTGGTGGCTTATAATCACTATAACTAGATACAATATAATAACAAAAACCAGATACTTCATGTAGCTGATATTTCATTGTGTATGATGCATCATTCAACTTCAAATCAATTTGATCTATTTGTGCATTTGTAAGATTATATTTTTCTTTGAGTACCATATTGTAAAGGCCATTATTAATATATTCTGTGGAAAACAGTATATTATTGATTAGTTTAAATTTATAAATTTATTTTGGATTTGGTTTAATAATTTTATTTAGAATTGATTCAAAATCTGCATATATTGTGAATGGAACCTTCATTGTATGTTTATGATTTTTAAGAAATATTTGCTCTTCTTTCGAAGGTAATTGAATTTTTAATGCTTCATTTTTAGAGCAGTCTTCTGTATGTTTATTTAATTTTTATTGCGAATAAAAGAATTGAAGACACATCACATATATACCTTAGTTTTACGATGCTTAGTTTTTTTTTGCATCGAAAGCAGTCTCGATAAGTCTTTAATCCAACAATAATGTGAGTTATCTCCTTCTTTGAAATAAAGTGAATTTACATGCTTATCCTGACTTACTTTTTGTAAGTTTTAGTGTATATACTGTGATTTTCTTACCTTCATCTTCAATACAGTATAAATTTATAGAAGTATCGATTTGATTTTCTATTTTTGGTATATCAATTTTGATTGGATATTCAAATTTATCTATTACTTTATCGACATTAAACCCCACATTTTTTTATTTGGTTATTCTATCTGAATGGCTGTCTGCTGGAAATAATGCAGATTTTGCAGCCAAATGAAAGCATTTTTATCATTGTTTTAACATTTATGCATGCTTTCTTAATCTATATAAATTCAGGTACCATTTAATGGATTATACTTATGTATTGCACACTGAACCTTTTTTTTTTTTAATTCAGAAAAATTTGTAATTATTTCTTGTATTATGCAGTTATACATTCTTTTAATTTCTCCCTCATTTAATAATGTATAATTTGGTAATTTAAATGTGAATAATTCAATTTGATTATTTTCTTACTTATGACAATTGATATATAATTTAATGCTGGTTATCAAACCTCTAGATTTTGTAAGATGTTCATGAATGTTCTCAAATACCTTATTTTTTATTGAGGTTACAAAATGAAAAGGTTGTACTAAACTAAAAGTATTTTCAATGTTATATGTTGATATCCTAATTTTAAAAGTTTTATTAACTATGTCAGCATCATTGGTTTCCTTATTTCTTTTATTAAGGAAAACATTAGTAGAATAAGGAAATATTTCTTTCAATTAGTTTTTTAATATATAAAATTCATTGATATCAGCATCAGATAAAGGTAAATTTGTAAAATTATTCTTTGTTGTCCACTCTGTTACCCACTTACGTTTATCTCCAGGTTGTATGAAAACATTAGTAGAAAATCGTAAGATTTATTTTGTTTTTTAGTTTTTCTATATTTTATAGTGTAATTTGAAAAGGCTAAAGTTGTAAAGTTACTTTTCTTTGCTGATTTATAGTAAAATTGTATAATAGCTGCAAATAAATCAGCTTTCCGCAGCCTGTACAAATATTAATTTCAAATCTTCCACCTATAATTCTTGACTCTCTCACTGTTTTGTTCGCTCAGCACATGATCTATCTTCGAAGCCTCCATACTTGTTATTTAAAGGAAAAACATTTTTAATTGCAAAATAAAAAATGAGAAAAAAATAGCCGAAAAGCATCAAAAAGATGTTAAAATTATTGGGAAATCATTTAACTTCTTGTTAAGACAATGATTCTTAAGATATCCACTAAAACATTTTTTACACAGTTGTATGTTGATCCTTACAAGATTTATTATAAGAAAATAATTTTATAGATTTATTGTCATTACAAACTGTGCAGGTTTTGTTGGCTAATTCTCCTTTTGAATTTCATTTAGAATATCTATTGATGTATTGTGTGATTTTTTGCTGAGCTGTTGATTATAAATATATTTCCTACATTCACATAGTACTTAAAAAAATTTTAACTCATTTTGATTTGTCATATTCAGCACAACATTTTTATAAGTGCTTATCTTTTGTGTATTTATGCATGTGAAAACTTTCTATATTTAATACTTCGCCGCATTTTTGCATTGCTTAGATATGGTATTAGTTTCCATTTTATTTATTTAGAAATTAATTTATTGATAGAATGAAAAAGTATTTTTCTTTAATAATTTGTTTCTTTGTAAATAACACAAAAAATGGGATCTCTGCTCAACAAGTTGAACAATTCGCTTGAATTCGCCAGACTACAAGATCTAGAAAAAAATTATTGGTTCACTGCTGCAGATTTTGAAATTTATGAATCGAATTTTGGTAAAAAATAAATAAATTGTATTCTAGATGGTAGACATAAAATTTCATTGCCAGAGCGTTATTTCAAGATACTTGATCAAAATTCTTTGAAAATAATAAATGAGGTTTTTATAATGTATAAAGGCTTGAAATAAATGAAAATGGAAAATTTGTCCATTATCTAGAATTATCTTTAAAAAAAATGTAACTTCTATAAATTAAATTTTTTTATATTTTCATTTAATGTTTGCTTATTTTTCTTGATTTTCTCTTAAATTTGTTTGCTCACCTGCAAAATTGTTATTTCTAGAAAACATGAAAAAGTTGCTTGAAAAGCGAGAAATTTTCTTGGTTTTAGCTTAAAATGTAATTTTTATAGGGATGTGACAAGTCTGCACGGTATTTTTGAAGAAAAAAGTGGTTAATTTGCTTGATTTTGGGGTAAATTTGCTTGTTTTTTTTTTTTTTTGCAAGTGAAAATTCTGAAATTTTTAACCATGAATTTGGGGCAAAAAACAATGATATTTGCCTCAAATTGCTTGATTTTTCGATGAAAATGTGGGGTGGTCCTGAACTCCCCTTTTACATCTACTTGTATCAATTACCGAAACCCTTTAATGTTTTGTAATACTGTAAGCCCTTGACGAGTTTAAATACCTGCACAACATTGAAATAAAAACTTGCTACGATTACGTGAGCATTCAAGAGCATTGCAAAACTACGAGATTACATTAAAGGCTGTATAGACAGAACAATTAATCCAATACAATAAATACATATTGGAAGATTTTCAAAAGAAATAACCTTATCGGAAATATTTCTTGCCGATTCAAAAGTGACATGCTACTGTGATTCTCGACAAAAGTCATACAAAAATTTTAATCATTATTCAGGCACAAATTAAAATATGTTTTGTTGTTCAAACACTTAAGCGGATCTTTTTAAAATTCTGTCACTCCTTAGAGATAATTCCAAGAAATGTACAACGATTAATCAACACTTCAGATATTGCTGCTTGTCCTATTCTTTTTTTTTTTTTTCTCATCCGGTAAAATGTCTCTTACCACGATATACCATTTTTTGTTCCTTTGTCTATTAAATATCTCTGAACTACCTTGTTGTTTTAATAACCTTCAAGTTTGGCACTGCGAATTTCTAGTATTGACGTGTTTTCGTTAGAGAATAATCCACTTGTCTCTGTTATACTCTTGCAACATTCGTGTTGCAACTCTGTGTGTTTTTGCTGACATGATGTCTGGTGGGAGTGCTCCTCCTGGTCAGTGGTTGGACAACTCTAAACAGCTGGTTGGTGGGTGGGCACAGCACCCCATGTCGGAGGGAGTGGCAGTGCCAAAGGTGTGGGGTGTACAGGCTCTAGCTAGATTGCGCTTTTTAAGGAGGAGGGTGAGAGCTCCTATGCATTGGAGGCCCCCTCGTATTAGCCAGGGTTGCCAATGAGTCAAGTCGGAGGTGTAGGTTCTTCCTCATTGCTAGCTAGCTATATTTGGCGAGTCTAGCGGAGGGAGACCATCCCTATGTGTGTGGGACTCTCCCTCCACATAGGGCTTAGGTTCTTTGCTTCCTTTAACCTTACTTCCTCTTGACTCCCCCCACTGCCTAGGTGGTGTACTCCCTTAGACTTTTGTAACCACCCAATGTTTTCTATCAGGTACTCCAGGAGGAGCATGTTTTGTAGAGTCTTCCTTTATTTCTCCCAATATTCTTGTGCGCTGAAAAGCGAGAATAACTGTTTTAAACAGTGACCTTTTTTGAATTTCTTAATGGTTCTCACATGACGTACTTATGTGGTTGGGTTTCATGAAGCAAGAATGTTTATGGATCACCACTTTGTAGGCGGTGCCATGTTCCTGCGGCTGGGCGACTACATACAGTCCAGCAGCGGCTTGACCGTGAGAATTAAACGGAACAGTAAGTATTTCCCAAACCAAAGGACAGAAAGGTCTTTACACCAAAAATCTTGCATTATTTAAAATTTCAGTCTCAAAAGTAGGGCGACTTTAATTGTTGTGGGTAATATTGTTGCTTTATAAATAAGTTATTACATTTATACTTCTCTATTAAGCAAATATGCCGACAGTGCCACCAACACTGAAATGTTATGTAATACATGCAGTGTTTCAAATTGGCCAGGCGTTTGTGAAAGTTTTATCAATAGTTGTGTTGATATTATCAATTCACATGTGTTGGGTATTTTACAACACCAGGATTGTCTGGCACCCAATGTTACTAATATCAAATAATAAAAAGAGCATATGTTATTTCATTACTACATTATTGAATTTCAGTTTTAACCAATGAACTGAGAATTTTTTGTATCTTGTAAAGGATATTGTAAACGACGAAAGAAATGTGCGTCGTATCATAATCAAAGTGATTATGCTGTGTATTAAAATTTTATGCAAAAATGGCCAGTGGGTAAGGGAATGCCAGGAAATTTATGAAACGGTGACTCCTAGCGTATAAGAATATTATAAGGTACCGCAAAAAAAAGGAATGTTTCGTAAAATAATTTCTGAATACTTCAGTGTATGATTTTATTAAACAAATTCAGAATCAGTAAATGTTTTCCAGTAGCTCTTATGGACGTGAACTAATTAAACCTTCGCAAAAAGCAATAACACGTTTCGCACTATATATATGTGCTTTAAGTATACTTGTAGTTTAAAGCAGTTAAGCTGATACTGAGAATTTGATAATCGGAAGGTTAAAAGAAGTACCAAAAATATTACTTTTTTTATTTGGTTTCTGTCATCTAATTTTTTAATTCGTCGACAAGTTACATTTCAATGAATATGTAGTTTCTAACTAATGAAATCCACAATCTCCTTACAGTGCGCGTTTCAAGTTGTTGCGATTCCTCAAAATCATATGTAATAAAACACAGTTTAACGTGATGTTGAATTTCTGTATAATCCATTAATTTCTTTTACATAATATAGTCCATAGGAGGAAGTTAACCAAATACTTTGCAATAAACACGTATAATTGAAACGATGGAGTTATCATACATAAAATACATGAATTTTGAACTACATGTAATTCCTAAAATATAAATTAAGCCTGCCAACTGATAACTTATTTATGCACGTATAATGTACATAAACAATATATTTAAAGGAATGAATAGTTGGGGGTTCTCACGTATTACTAAGGGAAGTAACAACAAGAAATAAAACGACCGGTAAATTTTCATTCGTAGATAATAATTGTCCTTTTTTTTTTTTTTTTTTTTTTTTTTTTTTTTTTTTTTTTTTTTTTTTTTTTTTTTTTTCGATTAAAGTAGTAAGGAAAGATGTATAATGGATATAATTTGGTATGCAATTAGGTGGTTATATGTTAATAAATTTAAATAAAAACAAGAAGGTTTGGAATGAACGTACCTGACAAAAAAAACTTTTGAAAGGAACTATTACGGCGTCATTGAAATTTTCCGTGGTGTAATTATTTCTTCACGTATAAGTTGAATTGTTTTATTAACGTGTGATAAAAGATATGTATGACAAAATCGAAATATTTTTAGAACCTATTGTGGAGGAATACATAGAAACATGGGTGTTTGTAGCCGAAGTAGGTGTGATTCTTTACTGTTAAAAAGATAGATCATACCTGTCGTGTTATTTTGATGCCGGTGGGATTGCATGTATAGTCATACCGGACATTACAGTGCAATTTTAATAGTGTAATTTTTCTGTTTAGTACAATTCCTTGTATTGTGTAGGTGTGTATGGGTACTTTTGGATGTTCCTTTTAAATCTAGTGTGTATGAAATGAGATCATAAAATGGCGTGTACAATTTTACAAATATTTAATTGATATTATGCAATTCCAAAAATAAAACCCAATTCCTAATATCTTATTAATTAATCTACGTTGTTGTGATTATTTTACTGCTTGTTAAAGAATTTAATCCATCCAAGACAAACTTGTAAAATGTATAATTTGCAATGGTAGAAATTTTAATTAATTTTCTTGAAATGTCTTAGTTCAATACCAGGAACATTACAGTTTCGCACTTTTTTTTAATTTTAGAAATTAAATGAGATAAATAACTATCGATGTTGCATTTGTAATGAACTGGAAAAGTATGTGGAAAAAACTTAATAACTTGGAATTTCTTTCAACGTATTGACGTCTTACAGTTAATAGACGAGGTCGTAAATTACTGGAAACAATAAGCACAGCTAACATTTTTTTACATAAATGATCAGAAATCATATTTTGCTCTAGCCTTTCTGGATACACAATCCGTAACGGTCGAAATTCGAAACAAGTCACATTACTTAAATCATTAAAGATGGAAGTATAACAGAAAAGTATTTCTGCAACGAAAAGAGCCTGCAGGCAAATCAAATTCGTAGATACCTTTACACCACGAAATTGGTCATCCTTATTCCATTGGGCGCACCACTTGTGATAAGACTTAGGTATATTACTGTTAATTAATTCGAAAATTGTAATTGAAGAGGGGCTGACATGGAATACATTTTTTACCTTCGACAAGTCGCGACAATAAATAATACTGTAGGCCTATCTCCTCATGCTATTAATCCCCCAACAGTTTGTGCATGTCACGAAAGCAATGCAGGCGCAGGTGATTACACAAATGGGTGTGAGAGTATTGCTTGTGCCCGATATCTTTTTGAGGTATTTCCTCTGTAGCAGTAAACAAAACAGAAATGATTTCGGAAATGTAACGATTATTGCAAATACGTTATGTGTACATTACAACAAGCGAAATGATAGAAACATTGTTACATATACATGTTGTTCCCCTTGTTGAACTGAACGCACCATTTTCAGATTATTCATATTCAATCTGTTCTAGTTAATTAATTAATCCATAATTAACTGCTAATGTGTATGACTTACCCATTGCAAACAATCGTCAATTACAATTGTTCAGGAAAAGGGAAACGGACGGGCGGACGGAATGTGTACTAGTGGTGTCACGAACACCTCTATCTAAAGAGTCAAGAATAACAAATCCGCACTTAACGGAGTACGTGCATTCTAATGTGTGGCACCAATGATGTACTGGTAAGTGGTCTTGTTCTTATACATACACACATACATGTAGCCATTTAAGGCTGGGCAATGTGCATGTGTGGTTTTTATTTTTCATGAACATAGTTTCTCAGGGAAGCAACACAGGAGTGCAGTGATATCATTACACAGGCAAGCCACAGTTTTGAGTACAATCTAGTCAAGGTTCCTTTACACTTTTCTGAAAGCATTTAAATACCACTGCGGTTCCGAATAATGGTGAACGTAAAAATAGGATCAGTCATTTGCAAGGGCACTGTTTTTGTTTTACATGGGAGGGAAGGACACATAAAGTGCACTTACTTAATAACCTTATAATGGCTTCAGAAAAGTGTGTAGGTACGACGAGTAGACTACAGTATAGAACTGCGGGTTGGTTACACTGCTTGGGGGACTGTCTAAATACAGACATGGATTTCGTGTTAATACGTTAACAATTTATTGCATTGCTAGATGTTACGAGACCTGTACTTAAAGCAATGTCAGAAAAATTATCACACCTATTAAATAGAAGTTTTATTATTCTAATAAAATCTCTATGGACCTGAAAAATTTGACAGTTCAATGACATGCAGGCTCGACTCCGTGGTCTGATGTACAATCATGCATATATCAGTCGCCAATTGGTTGATTGCTGCCACAATGGAGGAAGATGGTTGGGAGTGGTTTTTATTGTATGTTTCTCATTGGTCCAGGATTCCCCAGGAGGTGTCAAATAACACGTGGACCAATAGCAAAGGTGACACAAATGAGAGTTTTCGAATTATAGCTTGTCCTGAAATTAATCTGCGAATTTCTCAGGTCCCTACCCATGCCCAACTTATTTCTGGCTGTAGATAAACTTCGCACTTCTTATAGACAACCGTAGACGCTAAGGGGTCATGTCCATGTGGTGGGGGTTGTGAGTACGATCCTATCCGTCACCATGGGCCGTACTTATAACGAAGCACAGATTCGGAAGCCAAGTGGTTCGTAGCCAAATACAATCAGGGAGTCAGTGACGTTGTCTCAAGCTTTCTGTGCAGTTACGTTCAGTATAAAACTCTAACACTGCCCACAAAAATGTAATGGTACCTTCAGTTGAGATAATGATAAATGCTAGAGTTATGCTCTACATAAGTGAAAAATATCGCGTTGAAGTCTTATAGTAAATACAGTAATTTAAATTTTTTTTATATATACAAAAATTTGAAAAAGAATAAGCAATATCGTATTTAAGGCAGTCTTCTGTCCTTAGTTTCATTACGGGAAATATATATTTAACTTCAAATATAATTTATATGGGAATTAAGGGAGCAATTTATTGCAACTGACACGAACACTGAATCATTTCGGTGTAGGAGTGGGTGTTTTGCCCAAGCTAACATAGCCGATCCTTCCACTCATGCGGAACCTTCTTTTTATTCCGGTAAACGTCCACACCAAGAAAACATCAAATGTTGTTGTGGAAATGTGGCGACTTTTGTGGAACACGATAGACGTTTATTGCCGAACATGTTTGCCAAGCATTTACCCGGCATGTACGCGGCTGTACATAGTGAAATGTAAATTTTTTATTTACGATATAAAACAAATTTTAGGACATTTTGCAATTGTTGTAGGCGTGTCTTCGTGGTACACTTTCAACATTTTGTTTGTACATTATCACTTTGTTTGGCGGCAGTAAGATCTTACGGATGTTTCCGTAATATGGTTTTTTTTTTTTTTTTTTTTCTTCAGAAAGGCACAAGGTTCGAGACCACATGTGCCGCGATTTGCGGACATTACTGCAGACCTTGGCAGCAAGTAATTGTAGAGTTACAGTGGTACTTGTACTACAGATCTCTCGACTGCACCCTGGAAGCCCAGCCGAAAAAAATGAGGCAAGCACTCAACTACAGGTTGAGGATTACTGCTGGTAATCTCATTCCTAGAGTACTTTTTATTTACTGTACCATATTTTTTAAAATAGTAATGCAGTTGTTTTGGCACACAAGCTTGTTTATGTGAAGTGTATTTTTAGTATTATAGTACACAAATGAGATAACACTTCCAAACGTAGCTCACTGCTCAATTGAAATTTACCGTAGATGTGGGGTTATGAACCGTCACGAAAATACGATTACTTTGGTATATAGGTACCTACTGATCTGCTTCACAAAAAATCACAAGGAAATTTTTCTCGATTGCCTGGATTCCAAAGATACGTTATGATTCTGTCTTGTTGCCATTACGTTTTACAGCGCCTATAGCATCACACGTGTCTGTGGCTTCCGTATCTGTTTCGTAAAGGATACGCATGAAATAGCTCGGTCTCGATTATATTTCCAACCCCTTGTAACTTCTCTTGGTCAAATTTTCTGGGACAATGTACCGAACGAGGTGGCCTTCGTATTGACAGAGAAGAGACGCCCTAATATTACGCACTGTTTTATGTTTGTTATGTAGACGAAGTTGTAAGTACTTTGGAAAGTTGAGGCTTTTAAAATATTTTGTTTACCTCCACGTGTGTAAATAAACTTTAAAACGTTATCGACCAGCACATTTAAGACAATTCATTATTCCAGCACTTCATGGGCAAAGGCGTTTTAAAGCATTTGGGATGTTGATATCATATGAAGAAATTACTCTATGAAGGTATAATTAGCCGACGTTGGAAATGATACCTCTAAATGTAAAATATTGTTTGTAAAAGCCATTCACGGTAAAGTGAGCACTTTATGAAGCATTTTTATAGGGCCTTAAAAAATTATCACTTAACCGAGAATGGATTATACTGACACTATCCACATGAACTTAGTAGTACATCAATTTCTTAACAGCTAGCAACTTCTCTAACGGTTTTGTTGTTAATGCTTTGTACAGGTATGTCGCGCATACTACGCCTTCTGTTCTGTTTCAACCGCAGTTGGTTTGTTAACGTTACCTGGTTTTAGAATTTTGAAGAAAAACAATCACGTACGATGTTGCTAATCCGGTAACAGTAATACAAACTTGTTCTTTTTACTATATGATAAAAATGTAAATATTTGAGCCCACCTCAAGTCAGATCTTTCATATATAAGCTGTATGATTCTAGTACAACGGGGTGTCCACGAAACACTGAGTAACATGTTGTACCTATTTCTTGAAGCATCGCGTCACTGTACATCTTAATTGTCACGATTCAATGGCCTATTGGGTCTGTTAGTTTAACTACCTAAAAAAAACTTTTGTCTTAGATGTTCTAAACATGTGAACGTCTAATTTCGTAATTCAATACTGTTAAGTCAAAAACCTGTCGTATTTACAACGCAGGAGGTACTTCGGAAGTACACATTTGTAAGGTAGCTACAGACAGAGAAAACCTAAAAAAAAACAGGGAAAAGTCAAAGTATTGTACAGTCAGGGAAACCAGGAAAATGTCAAAGAGTTTTTGCACTTGTCAATTCTTTAATTTAAATAAAAGTATTTGATATTCCTATAATTAAGAGTTGCATGCGGTCAGTAAGTTGTGGTAGCATTCTTTAATGTACACCTATCGTATAAAATGCAGCTAATGAATTGGCTATGTTGCCTTATTTTTAAAATTATTTTATTATTTGCATGCTATATTTAGTTTGAAAAAAATTGTTTTAGAAGTACATTGTGAGATGTATTTCTTATGGCCCAAGCGGCTCCTTTAGTAATTTATATCAATCTCACAAGTTCATTGCGAAATGAAGTACACATGTAAACACACACTGTTTTGCCTCGATTCTCTACCGCAATATACATGATAGTGTTGAGTATCACCTGGGCAATAGGAGCCTTGATGTTTTGTGGAATTCCAAAACATTTTTGAAAATATCCTCTGGATTTATCAGAACAGCGATAATTCACGGAACAGTAAATCTTTGCGGACTGTAATTAGCCGGCGTACTTGTATAATTTCCATTCTTTTGCAACAGTGAAAATATAATTTGTTTCACGAAATTCCTGAAAGTAAAATTAATTAATCTCTTAATGGACTACATACCCATACACTACTTATGCTCATATTTTACATTAGTGTTTCACGCTTTTAATTTGATAGTGATCAGAATATCATCTCTAATGCGCATTTTTCTTCGGACCAGTAGTTTAAATTTTGTCAAACTTACACTATGGACATATTTGTAAACTTCAGATGTTGGTAAACCAATTTTGTCAAATTGTGTACGGAAAACTTATGTTGACATATACCAACAAATCTAGGTAGGCAAACGAACGTTAATTATTTTCTTATTCTTTTGTGAGATAGATTGTACGGCTTATTTGCAAAAACCAAAAAAGTAGATCTCCTGACAGAAGAAGTTATAATCCTTTATGACATACTATTTATTCGTTGTTACATTTACATCAAAGGTAACTAACTAGATATTTCATTATCTCTTGAATGCTCAGAGATAACAATTTAAGAATGTTTTAGAAGCTGGGCGAATGCATGAATTGTTATGGTGTACCTCACTTCTTGAGATACGGTACTAAACACATTTGGTTAAGTGAAGTGATATTCTTCCTGTCGCTAATTGAAAGAGGTTGGTTTGAATTTTTTTCAGAAGCCATGAACTACAAGGTTGTAGACTTGGAAGCAACTTTCCAGAAATGAAATGGTGCTGTCAACACCACCATGTACGAAAGGTAAACTAAGTTGCTGTTTATCGTAAAAAGTTTTCAAGTGTATCTCGATTCATGTCCGTCAATTTCCTATTAATTATCTCCATTTCACAGTACGAATTTCTTAGTAACACGGGGTTAAGTGTGTCTGGAGTAACACACAATCGTGTCAAATTAATAAGCTGCTACTTATAAACATGTTAGACTAGTATACTGAAAAGAGTAACAGCATACATATTTTGATGCGAACACAGCTATAAAATAAACTGCTGGTGCTGCTGAAGGAACACAAGGAAGAAATGTGCTAAGGGCTCATGACTTATCACCTCCGAGAATCCATATTATCGCGACGGCAGCTTCTTGTTTGAGACGACAGGGAGAAGTGACGGGGCAAAGAGTATTTTTAATGTGGGTTTTAAAAGTACCTTCTCCCCCGAGTGATAGGCTAGGCCGCATACTGCAGGTTATGTGATCATCTACAATGTCAGCAGCGGTAGTACAAACACATTATTTTTCCTTCTCCACTATTTTTTTATAACATATTTCGCTTTTGTGTAACTTGCAGATGGGTGTAGGCGGCTGGAAATTGTGGGGGGGGGGGGGGGGAAGAGCTGGTGAATGTGCTCCACCACTACTATCTTATGGGAGGACATTGATTGTGTTCTGCCATTCGCACATTTGCAGTTCCATTACAACACATATCTCGTTAAATACTGTCGACCACGATCTTTAGCAGTTAATTATACGAACTTAAATTTCTAATAAAATTGATGTGTGTTCGGGATGAGCAGCGTCATCAACGGGAGACAAAACAGTGTACAGTATACAGGTAGTATAACTGGTAATTTTTGAGATTGTGAGGAGGAGAATTCGTGGTGTACCTGATTCAGGGTCTCGTGAATGTTACTAAGGGATGTGACAATGTGAGGTCTTGTGGAATTGTAAGGGGAAGGGAAACAGCTGTTTCTGGCTAGATTGTATATCTGGCCCGCAGTCTCAACGAGCATACAAGTACCAGAGACGTCACTCAAGACGAAGCAGCGGAACGCTTTTTTTTTGGCCCAGTGCAAAGGTGCCAATGTCAAAACAAAAAAAAATTGTTCACGGGTTGGCACTTTTACACATGAACAGTTTTCATCATAACATTTCAATCGTCCAATTCCACCCATTTTAATTAAAACGTGTTCAATATTCAACACCTAATATATGTAGAAATACATCCAAAAATTAACGACCACTCTGAACTGTAGTGTCGGTACACAGCGCCAAATTGTTGTGTAAACACTTAACTAACTCACATCAACGACAATGCACGGCCGTACGAGATTATAATGCTCGCATCACCAGCAACATCGTAGAAAGAAATGTGGCTTTATATAAATCATTGTACTTCAGTCTCTACAACTGAATCAATATTACTGTATTTTCATTTACAATGACGTTGAGAAATATTCATAAAACGATAAGCAGTTTATTTGCATTACATTAAATAATGTTCCGTTTCTACATTGCCGATATTGGACTGGGCAATGAAACAAAATCGAATCGAAAATAAATTAAACGTTTAGTTTACTTTTATCCAGCGTCTAGGGGTTGCGCAGACTCGCGGGCCACTAGGAATTAGAGCTGGCACTTCCGAAACACGTTCTTTGTTATAGCTTGTTTGGTCTATTCGTATTCGTAGGGAATAAGCGGTGTGTGTAGTTGTACAGGATGTTGTTTGGTAAGTAAGTACGAGTATAAGAATGGGAAATTCACATTTGTTTTGGTAATTGAGTCAGTTTTGTAATACGCTGAGATTTATTTCTCCTTGGCGTGGAGGTGGTTTGAGTCAATTCTTTCTAATAAGCACAAGAATGCAACTAGTAACGTAGGAAAGTATTTCGTCTTTCATGACACTCGTAGTTCCAAAATATTATATGAAAACTTGAAACTGTTAAACAGGGATCTCTTCCCTAGGGATTTCTGTTGATAATTTAGTGGCTCCGTTCCATTATTTATGTTTACATTAATGGTAGTTTTACGTTATGGCATTTCATAGTTTTATAACACCTATGTCGTAAGGAAAGAGGAAAACATAAATGCGCATTGAAGTCATTAATAATAAAATTAACAGCTACTGGCCAAGATGCTGTATTCTCTACAGTCGGTAGGGGATGGAAGACATTCTCCTAAAAATAGTTCGGTTGTTGTAGCGTAAAAATATAACGGCGAATGTACTAGGTTTCTCAGAGAGGGACGTGCGTATGCAGAGAAGAGTGATTATGTTTTAGCACCATTCCTGACGACTTTAACCATAGCTTGCCTCCACTTCCGAACCAGTGGAGCCAAGGTCCTCCATTTCAGAACTCTTGCATCCTTCGAACCCACACTCGGTGTAAACAAGCTTATAAGCATATACGTTTTTATCATTCCGCAACCAATAAATATCAACATACCTAATACGTATGAAACATAGTTTCTCCCGGCTAAATACGAGGCGATATATGTATCATTATCCCCCCCCCCCCCAGTTATAGGCATAGATGACCAACCTTTTCCAATCGTTACACAGTACCGTTGAATAAAGATACCGAGACATCTTTCTCATACAAAACTATGTTACAAAATGCAATTCGGTAGATCTGGTGGATATGTACCAAAACATCACCTTATGAATTTCCGAACGCCTTCTATGAAATAATGGAAGCTAACACACTCACAAAATTGTCATTTTAAAGCAAGCAATTCAAAATAAACCAAAATAATTTGGACATAGTTTTACAAATGGGCGATGAAACTAAAATTTGAGTCAGAGTGGTATATACGACCGTTAAGAGTGGTATATACAACCGGGCAGTCAATGTTGACCTATTTTTTTCTAAACTACCTTATTCTAAGTGTTATGTGAAGTTAAGGCCCGAAGGTGGGGCGGGATTTTATTGTGTCTCAGGGCTAACCCCTTGCGCCTACAAGGAAGGAAAATCATGCAATGAGACATGCATCGCAGTAAAGAGGGATTGGGTAGCCACGGCCTGCTCTTTGGGGCCATGGCTTCCTCCCTAAGTGTACTTGGAGCTAGTCTTAACTATGAAGAGCAAGGGAAAAAACCGTCAAGAGACGTAAAAACCCTTGCCACAGAGAAGTAAAATTTCAAAAATTATTGCACGCATTAAATTCAATTAAATCAAATTAAATAGAATGCTTCAGGAGACAGAGTATTTGGGAACATGCTCTTGGTTAGTAGAGTAGAAAAGACTAGAAGAGAGGGGGCGGGGTCAGCGTTGACCTTTACTGTCCTGCAAAGACTCGCCTTATCCTTAAAGTCGCGAGTCATTCCACTCCGGGTAACATCGCAGAGGATAACTCCAGACGGCCTCTTCGAACACCCGAACTTGCGGCCCGGCCACCGTTCAACGTAATAATCTGTTTGGGATTACAGTCTGTTAGCGGTTTCCACACATTTCATTTATTGAACCTTTAAAAAAATCACCCCATGTATGATGTGATTGGTTTCCAAAATGTCATGTTTCACAAAAAAAATTTTAATTTGTATTGTCCATTTCATACGTGGTCTAAAATTTGTCAGACAATGTGACCAATCTACCCAGTACGTAAACATTAAATACTCTCGCTCTTACAGTATTATATCAGCTGATGAACTGCTGCGGGATCCGTGTTGTTAGGTTGGCTATTTTGACAACGGTTTTGGAAGAAAATAATATACGAAACTAAAAGTTGAAATTTATAATCTTAATTATACTTACAACATTTATGGTTTAAAATATGTTTCTAAAGCAATATTAATTTTTCTTGGCTATTAGTAACGGCACTTAAAAAACACGTCGAGCATTTATGACACATACGAACAGTAAACGTTTCCAGCCAATAGCTAACCATGTTTATGTTTCCAGTCCGGTGAAAGCAGTTGTGCGTGCGCTTTTTTTTCTCATCTTGTTTATTATACGAATATGTTATTGGTGTTGTCGGGATATTTAATGGATAATTATTTTTTATTTGTTTTTTCCAAACATAGTTGGTTGTGGGTACCGTTGTAGTGCGTTTTGTTGAGATAGGAGGAAAGGGGAGATTGTAGATTTGATGAGCAGGAAAGAGAGGGAAATGATGCATAGGATTGAGAGGATGGAGGAAAAGGTCAGGAATGAGATGGGTAAGAGTAGAGTAGAAATGAGGATGGATAAGTTAGAGGAGGAGCTGGAAGATGTAAAGGGGGTGCTAAGGAAAATGAAAGGTAGTGCACAGGAGGAAAAGCTGAGTAGAGAGGAAGAGTTAGGCAGAATGCAAGTAGGGCTGCAGAAGGAACTGCAGGAGAAAAGGCAGAGAGAGGTGGTAAGATTAAGGAGGAGGATAGAGGAGTTGGAGGCAGTAGAAAGGTGATAGTAGTAGGCAGGAAGCAATCAGGAATAGAGGAACGGGAAACAGAAAGCAGGTAACAGGCAGTGGTAGAAGGTAGGAAGCAGTATGCTGAGGCTTGCAAGTGTGGGATTAGCAAATACCAGTAAGTAGGACAAAATGAACAGTTCAGGGCCAGAGGGGAGAGAGGAGGGCTGGCCAAAGGGAGGGAAACAAGGGTGCTGCAGAAGGCCTGAGACAAGGGTAGGCAGAAAGGTGGGTGGAAGAGCCACAAAGCAGGAACAGGTTGTAGGAAGGGAGCCAGAGGTAGTTTTTCTAGGCAGCTCTATTCTAAAGGGGGTGGAGCTGAGGAATATCAGGAAGGAAATTACATATAAAGCAGCGTTTGGGGGGGGGGGGGAAGGCAATTACCAGGGATATGGAGGAAAGGTTTAGTGGTATGAGAGGTAGCAAGGTGGCAAAGGTTGTTCTCATTCATGTAGGGGGAAATGACCTAGCTCGAAGGGAGGTGGGGCAGGGGGTAGAGCGGGACCTCAGGGAATTACTGAGGAAAGTGCGGGAGAAGTTCCCTGGAGCAAGGGCAGTAGTCAGTGGCATGCTGGTTAGGAAAGGAGTATCCTACAGGAAGGCAGTGGCTGCGAGTGAGGTATATGAGAGGGTGTGTAGGGATTTGGGGGTTACATTTATAGATAGCAGGAAATGGGTAGGCTGGGAAAGTGTAGGGAGGGATCAGGCTCACCTGACAGAGCAGGGAAAGAGGATTCTAGGTGATCTGCTAGGCAGGGAAGTAGCTGGCTGCATGGAGAGGGTCAGGGCAGAGCAGCAATTGTTGAAATAGCAATCCGTTAGAAGCAAGGAAACAGAAGTGGAGAGAAATGTAGAGGATAACATTGATGAGACCGCAGGGGTGGAGATAGGAGGTAAGCAATGTAGGATGGTAAAGCAGAGTACTAGTATAAAGATAATGGTGGTGAACTGTAGGAGTGTGTACAACAAGCTGGAGGGCTTCTGGGGAAAGGTTGAAGGATATGGGGCGGATATAGTGGTAGCTGTGGAGACTTGGCTGACTGAGGAAGTACTGGACATTGAGTGTAGGCAGGATAAGTTCACCATCTTCAGAAGAGACAGGGATGGGAGAGGAGGAGGAATAATGGTGTGTGTGTGTGTAAGGAAAGGGCTAAAAGAGGCGGTAGAATGGGTTAGTGAGGATGTCGAGGTAATGGAAATTAAATTGAGTGGTAGTAGTAATAGGAGTATTACTTTGCTGGCAGCATATAGACCACCAGGACAGTGATGGCAGGCAATTGAGATGATCAAGGAGAGGGTCGATAGACTAAAGGATAGGTAGTGGGTTGTTGTAGCAGCGGATTTGAATATGCCAGGTGTGAAATGGATAGAGTGCAGAAGAAATGGGTCGCATGATGCAGAGAATGGCAACACAGTTAGTCAACAGAGGATTAGTCCAGGTAGTAGAAACACCAACGAGATGGAATGAGGAGGGTGTTGGGTCAGTGCTGGATGTGGTATTGGTCAGACCTGGGAATGCTGTAGTTGGTGCAATAGTATTGGATGGTATAAGCGACCATCTTATCCCGGTTGTGAAAATTGTGATTGGCAGGATGAGGGAAGAGCATAAGGCAGAAAGGTTGGTGTGGCAGTATGGGAGAGGAGACAAGAAGGGGGCAGAAATCTTCCTGAGAGACAGGTTTAAAAAATGGTCTATGGAGGAGGGTGTAGAGGGGTTGTGGAGGGAGTTTAGATGATTAATGGATGTTATGTTGGAGAAATTTGTGCCAATGAAAAGGTTATGGACTGGGGGAGATCCATCATATTATGGACAGGAGATTTTGAAATTGAAGAGGAAGTGCAGAAAATTACATGTCAAGTAGAGAAATGAAGGGATGATAAGATCTAAGGAAATGATGAAACAAATGGGTAGGGAGCGTGAAAGGAAGATCAAACAGGCAAAGAATGTATTTCTGGGGAACATGGTGGAAGAAGGAAAAGGTAAGGAATGGGGGAAATTGTTTAGGTATGTTAGCAGGTTAAGGGGAGGAGAGGAAGGGATCCCTCTGCTAACATGGAGGGATGTTAGCCATGCGACAAATGACCAAGAAAAATTGGAGATACTGCAAGGACAGTACTTGTCAGTGTTTGGGGCAAAGGAGGGTTGGAATAGGGGGACAAACAGGGTTCGGAGGGTGATTAGTAAGTTTTAAGATGAGGTAACGGGAGATAGAAAAAGTAATTAGGGGGTTTGGAGAGCAGTAAGGCAGGAAGTCCAGATGGGATAGGAAACGCAGCACTAAAGTTTGGTGGCAGGGAGTTGGTGAAATATTTAGAAGTGCTGTTTAAAAAGTCCTTAGGAGAGGGTAAGTTACCACAAGATTGGAAGGATGCAATGGTGGTACCTATACACAAGCAGGGAGAGGATAGAGGGAGACCTGGCAGCTACAGATCGGTGAATCTCACATCAAGTACAGGAAAAGTAATGGAGAGGCTGGTGGTGCAGTATGTGGTGAGGGTTATGGACAATAGGAATTGGTTGGAGGAGTCCCAGCATGGTTTCAGGAGGGGATACTCACGTGAGACTCGGCTGGCTGGGTTATTAGAGGATCTGGTGCAGGTAGTTGATGAGGGGAAGCAGGTGGATGCCTGCTTCATAGATTTTGAGAAGGCATTTGATAAGGTGCCCCATGGGACATTGATGAGGAAAGTGGAGGCGCTGATACCAGACAGGAGGGTAGTGGAATGGATAGGGGACTTTCTCAGGGGGCGAAGGCAGAGGGTGAAAGTGGGGGAGGCAATATCGGAGGAAGAGGAGGTTACGTCAGGGGTACCACAGGGAAGCGTGCTGGGTCCTTTGCTATTTACCATAATGGTAAATGACATGGGTTTGGGGTTCAGGGGAAAAATCAGATTGTTTGCAGACAATTGTGTTGTATATGCAGAGGTGGGATAGGGGGCACGGAAATTTGCAGGCGGACATTGATAAGATATGGTTGTGGACCAGGAAAAATAAAATAAAGATAAATGTAAGAAAAACTAAGGTAGTGCGGTTTACAAGGAAGAAGATGATAAGCAGGGACATGTACAGATAGAAAAAGTAGCAGAATATAAGTATCTAGCAATTGTACTGCAGGGAGACCTGAGGTGGAAAAAAACAGGTAGAGAGAGTGGTTGCAAAGGGAAAAAGGGCTCTGGGTATGCTGAGAAGGGTGCTGAATGCAGTCAGCTGTGAGGTGAAGGAGAAGGCTTATGGCACGGCCAATGTTAGAATATGCTGCAGCAGTATGGGACCTGTATGTGGAGGTGGAGGTGCGAGAAGGCAGGGGCAGGATGATGATGAAGAAGGGAACTATAGCCCAGCAGTGATGATGAAAGAAATGGGGTGGAGTTCATTGAGGGACAGGAGGAAAGTTGAACGGCTAGTCAGGATGTACAGGATGGTGAATGAAGAGGGAGGATGGGAAGGGCTACACTGCAAGTAAAGTAAGGGGGTGTTTAGAGGAAGAGGAAACACATTGAGAAGCTTCAGAGGGTGTGGAGGAGAATGGAGCGGGGTAGGTAGTCCATGCTTGTGAGGTCTGTGAGGAAGTGGAATGTGTTGAGGGAGGAAATGGTATTCGTGAGAGGGGTTGGTAAGTTCAGGAAGGGAGTGTAAAAGCAGTTGGTTGGGTGAAGGAGAGGTGAGAGAGCTCGCCACCAGGCAGTAGTCTAATTGTGAGTGTATGTATGTATTATATGTAATTATTAATCGGCACATCATTAAAACTGCTCGTTCTGCCATTTTCCTAACCGCCTTCCACAATGAAGTGACACATATATAATTTCCGTATATAAGTTTGTTTGTGTCAGGAAACGAGCGCAGTGTTGATTTTACTGAATGATTTTGTAAATAAATTATTTAGTGCTAGTGACGACCAAACATGATTTTAGTGAAGTAAACTTGCAAGGATTGCCATAGAAAAATATGTGTTCAAGAGGTTACAGCAGCAAGTTTGCGCGTTTTGTAAATGTATTTGTAAACCGTTAATATAATTATTGAAATGCACGTTGCCTGAAAAATGCCGCACTTTCCACACTTTTGTAAATTCGAATGGATGGTTAACTTCGGTCAAAGTGTATGCATGTATATATTGCTGCATCTGTACGAATACCGATGTATGTATCGCGTTTTGTATTTCCATATGAGCAAATTTTCCACTGCTCCATCAAAACAATATGCAACTCAAAATGCCACACACTCTTGTCGGAATCACATAGACCCAACCAACACAGCACGACACGACCAAAAACGCAACCACGGCACATTTCAATGTGACTACTTGAATTTACAGCACGATCGCTGATAGGCTACGTTAGTCTCCAAGGCAGTGAACAAGAGGGAAATTGTAATACATAATGATGACAAATTGGTATCGTTAATGCATACAAAAGTAAAATTATTATTTTTAAGAGTTAGATACAGTAGTGTTTTAAATTAATTTTTCTTTTAAGCTGCCTATTTATCATTGTAGGGAAAGTTTGCAATACAATTTCATTTTGCAATGTTGTACATTCTGTGTATCGTGTCACACGACACAATGAAGAATAGAAATAATTTCTAATCCAAAATTACTGGTCGTACGACAGAATCTGTCTGGCTTACGATGACTTATATTGTATTTCATTGGCTGTTGGCCGTCGTGTCGTGCGCGTTGGGGCTATGTGATTCCAGCATCGTAAGAACATCAAAATAAACCCGTCTCATGAAAGACTATAAACTAAAGGCCCCCCCCCCCACTCTGCTGACTTTTTCCTTCTTCCCCTCGAAATAAAATAAAGATGATACCCTAATTGGGCCCACATTTTGTTGCTATGAACATTTCTCTGTGTAATTATTGACTGAAACTCTAACACTCTGGTTCTGAAGGGTTTCAATATGTAAAGCTTACTGGCCATACAAACTTGTAAGGCAACTTTTCGATATCAAGTAAATTACAGCATGCTTATCAAACAAAATTCTTTCAATTTAAGCACCCAATGAAGGTGCTCCAACATCATGAAGAAGTGTTTCATGCATCAGCAGGAAATGCAACATTCCAAAATTGATCGCTAAGGAAAATTAACTTTATGTCGTCTTCAATCTTGGGTAGGTGGAGCATCTTTTTAGTGTGTAACATGTTCGTTTGATATATTGTTGCTGTAGATCACATCTGCTTCTCTAGAGTGCTTTGTAGCATCTCTGAACAGAAAGACAGTTTTTCATTAGGTACTCGAGAACAAGCCTAGGGCTGTATTCAAGATTTTGAGGAGGGAGGTTGTGTGACTGAACTTCAGTGTAAATATCAACACTGAGTTAGTCAGAAATAAGTTTTTATTCACAGCATGACAATCTGAAAAAACAGGTATTTGAGAAAAGTTATTAAAGTATTTTGTACGTAGACCTGCAATACTTAACATTTGAGTTACTAAATGAGAGTTATTAAAATTACTGAAATTAAGTAACATTTGCTTAAATATTATTTTGTCTACATACATATTTTAACAGCCTGAGACTTATAACCACCATAAAAGTATCAGGCTGTACAGGGTGGTTGTCATATACCACAAAACTAAATTATGTACTTTTAATGCAATAGTTGGCATAGCCTGTATGTAAGAATGTATACTGTCTTTTAAAAGGTGTGGGAGGGGCGGTATTTCGGTATTTGTGCATTCCTGAGAAGGGGGGGGGGGGAGGGGGAGGATCTTGGTATTTGGTGTTCGTGAAAACCATGCGAAATTTTTATGTTTACAAGAACTTTCCTCAGGTAAGTGTGACAAGATTAGTTGTCATTAATATATTTTGAGTACCGTATATTAAAAAACAGTAAAATATCTTATTCATTTGACAGTCAAAATACAATCTCATTTTCGTGCATTCTGGTTACAAATTTCTTGCTAGGTAAAAAAATTATCAATTTATAGACTTATTACATGGGCTGTTAAGTCATTTACATAAAATATTTATAAACTAAAAAAAAAAAAAATGGAACTGTTGCCAACTGTTGAACAGCCTTTCACAGCTTCTAAAAGTCATTTGGGAGGCGGCACATGGAGTTTGTTTACAAATACTGGCAGTCTCATGGTGTTTGTCTGCAAACAGTCACCTTCAATGACAGTTCAGCTGTGTCAGAAGGATACGTTGCCAACCAGATGCCATTGACACAACTTTCCTAGAACTGTCAAATTTGAGACCACTTGTACAAAATTGACTATAATTTTAAAATACAGTTGTTATTTTTATTTTATATACATCCTATATAATTTGATTCATAATTTATATGCTTAAATACAGGGAGAATGTAAGTGTGCTGGTAATGCCTAGTAAAAAATTGTTCTTATGTAAACTATTACTAAACTGAGAGCACACGAATACGGTGCACTGTCCCTTTGGTGTCATTTTCTAGGCTGGGTTAAGCTGTGGTCACATGAGGCGGAGGAATATCCTGGAAGTGGAACTTTAGCAGGACTTCAGGAAAGACAGAAGTAACTGTGAATGGAGTATATTTCGTGAATGAAAACGTAAATATTACTAGTGGTTGTTCAAATGAATTTGCTAGTCTTGCATCCAGCCATTCACCACACACTTGTATATTAGTATGGTTTTACCAAATAAATGTTGTGTTACTACATTAAAGCCAATTTAATTACCTTTTGGCACTAGCACGCACCAAAATCCGTCATTACTGTCCTGCAGTGCAAGCTAATAGCTACCTACTGCTAATCATTGATATTAGCGGTAAAATACAACATGTAATATTTACAGTGAGATAAATGCAGCCTCTCATCCAAAGTATTATATTTTTTTTTTTGATCGTACAGACTTCTGCAGTTGGGGTGATGTAATTAACTAATTTCTGGATGTGAACATAAAAGGTGAAGAAAAACTGCCTTAAAACTTTGTAGTTGTGCTTACTATGAGGGACTTGAAGTAAATCAGAACAAGTAATCACAACGTAGTTATCCTATAATGTGTATATAGGGCCTGATTCTTGGTTTACCCATCAAGGAAACTTCCATTTTAAAACAGAAGGATTACATAGTTTTATAGAAAAGTGTGGTTTTAGAAGGAAATAAAATTATTACAAACTTCAACAACTCCCTGGTCCAAAGATTTCTGGGCTAGACTCCATAGTGCCATGTAAGTTTTTCCAATACACCGTCGTTACCTCATTGAGAAGAAATAGGTGCAGACCGAACATCATCTGTCCTAAAGAGCTCCCCTTCCCAAATTCTGAGAAACTAATGGGAGTCCAAACAGGTAACCAAGGCAGGTAACAATGTCTTCAAAGCTGAAGTAAGTGAAACAAGTTGGACATGGAGACATGACTCGAGCAAAAATCCGCGAGTGATCCCTCTGGGAATCGAACCCGTTCTGCCTTGATGGCAGACGAGTGCTATAACCACTGCGTAACCACGTCTAGATCTAACTGAAAGAGACACATGGCACCTCAACCATTTTGAAGAACAAGGTCAACGATATTTTATTTTGTTGCTGGGATACGTACAAAGGCATATTACTGCAACACGATAGGAGACAGCTTGTGCTGAAAAATCATGCAGGACCATCCTAGTTACTGTATCACAGCGTGTGGTTCACAGAATACATTTCTAAACAGGGAAAGAAAACCTTGGCCAGGAAACGACGCGAGACAGAGACACACACACACAGGGAAAGTGTGCTGTACAATGAGGTAAACGGGGGGGGGGGGGGGGGGGAGAATACCTGTCGCTATTTTTAATAAATTCGTAACAGAACGTAAATAATTTTGGTACACACACTTACCACGAAAGAAAATCCAGGCTGCTGAGTAAAAATGCCTCGCCTCAATAAGGGCTAATGGCAGTTATGTCAACCAAAAATAGTTTAAGCTTATATTACGTTGACAATAAGTTTGATGGCAAAAACTTCCAGCATTGTAATACAAAAAAAATTATTTTCTGACAGTATATCTATAAGACAAAATGTTATTTTTAGGGGACTTACCAGTATTGCTACTTGTCAAATAAGCCACATTCCGAAAGTGTTTCAACAACTTCAATAAAGGAAAATTTATAAAGAGTGTCACTTGTGTAACTATAAATTGAAATTTATAACACAAGCCCCAGCAATCCACACTGTCATTAACCCTGCATATGACAAACATAGCCAACAGAGATGGTAATTGCATTTTACTGTAGATTGACAGCCACATAACAAGAACATTTAAGAAACGTTTAAAAAAAATTATCAAAATAAATAAAAATTAGTTTATTAATACCTCGACAGTTTATTACATCCACTCCTGTTTCAGGACGCACAAGTATGTTGCTCGAAGTGTCCGAAGAACTGATGGGGCCAGAAGAAATTGTGATGTATGCAGACCAGAGTGGAAGTTTGCAGCTATCAAACGGCATATGTTTCATTGATTGCCCAACTATCCCTGATTCAAGTTCAGTTCGTGTTTGAATTTTTTAGTTTCACCAGAAATATGTGTATAATTTGATACAATGCAGTTTAAAAATTACGTACTAAAATTTTTAATTAGTGTAGTGTTTCTGAAAAAAGGGAAACCTTATTCCTTACGAGAGAATGCAAGGCTTAGGAATTACTTAGCTTAAAACATAAAAAAAAATTCATCCGATAGGCGAAACTATGAATATCTGGATTTACTGGCCAATATCAGACTGCTTATCACTCAATTAGAAGCAGCTATCAACAGGACTTTTTAAACGGTTTCTCTCAGGGAGAAATTTATATGCGCAAAAATCTTAAGGAAAATTAAAGCAAGGCGACAAGAAAACAATCACATCTTGTAAATACAATACATGGAAGCACTCTGAGAAAATCCCATATGCCCTGTTCGTGTGAGAAGGGGTAGCAGATAATGCCTCTACATGTGACGAGAAACTTTTTCCCAATGAACGAACCATGTGGCCTTACAAGTGAAGATGTAGGCAAAGCTCCCATCAGCTTCGTCTGAGACAGCTCTAAGCTTTTAGTACGTACAAATGGGACTGCAAAGTTCTCACACTAACTAAACAAAATAATCACAATCATGTTAAATAGTTAGTAAATATTTTTATTTACTTTTCACATCAGCACAGTACAACAAAATTCTTAACAAAAATAGGTAAAGTACACTTTACTCACGAGACAGTGAACACATTCAACTCTTATTATAATGCACATGCAAATTAGTCCCATAAAACCACATGAACTACACTACATGCAAAACAGTATGACATTGAAATGTTCAATATTTTATAACACCTAGGCTACATAATATGAAAAAAATTGTTCAGCACCATCATTCACTGACATTTCCAGTGCAGTAACAAATACATTTTTTTTTACTTTAAGCTGCCGCTACACTTTCTCCTTACAATACATTTGTTCATCAATTCCACAAAATTACAAAAAATAGTCAACCAATTCAGAATGTTATAAATCAGTGAAACCACTGAAAAACCATAAAGTTTGTAAACACTTTTTTGACTAAGATCTTGTAAGAATATGAAAGCAGAAGCAGCAAAGTGGGGTGGGGGAAAGAAACAGTAAAAGACAATAACAATTTACCCACTAAATATCCACTACAATTATCACATTTTAAACCCCTCAGATCACATCAAGAAATTGGAAACATTAAATGAGAAACATACCTCCACACAGTGGAATCTCCATTAATCATTTCTGAGCGATCAAAGGAAAAAAAATATACATGAACACTGTTCTAATGCATAAGTTTATATCATATTACAGAATACAGGCCCAGTTTTAACACAGTACATTCCAGAAAAAACGGGACAAAAAAAAAAGTGAAAATGTTTTGGCTGTATACAATCCCACTCCCTCCTTTGAAAAACCAGGTTGGTCCTGGTCAGGAAAGTTAGGAAGGAGATAAACTTATTAGTGATAAAATAATACATAAAGGTGGGGGGAGGTGAGGAGAGAAAATGTTAGGGAAACTATAATATTTTTCTAAAATATATTTTTGAGACACAAAAAAATACTTTTCTAAAATATATTTTTGAGACACAAAAACCATCAGCTGTGTTCTTATGTTCTGTATCCCACCTCCCTCCATTACTTCCTTCTCCAGCCCACCCTATGTAGTGAAAAACATTCTTTCCTCCCCCCCTAGGGTCTATGGTGGTTAGACTACTCTCCTCTCACCTAGGTGAACCGGGTTCGATTTCCGGCGAGGTCGCTTCCGGATTCTCGCATATGGGAGCTGTGCCAAATGATGATGCTGGTTGGTTTTCTCTAGGATCTCCTGTTTCCCTTGATCTTTCATTCCAACACTGATCTGTACTCACCTAGCTTCTCTCTCATCGGCTCTCGCGATCGCTCTTAAGAGCCGCCCAAATCTCTTCACTCCCCCCCCCCCCCCCTCCTTTTCACCTCATTTACACATTGAAAATGCTTTGCTCACACAAAGGTGGTATCTGAGCTGCTTATTCTTTGTGGAATCAAGTGTACCTAAGGCAAAAATTATCCACTTTGCCAACTGGCATGGTGGAAGCTAAGGTACTGTCTTTCTCTGATACTGTCACCTATGGACATTTTGAAGAATGAGACAGTCTCTCTCTTGTATTGCCAAATTCTTTGTGTTTGCAGACAGTTACCTTTACTGTGATCTAGAAGAATGCATTTGCTAACTTCTATTAATGGGGATGACTTATGCGGCAATCCAGGGGAATGCTAGCTGCGCAAGCACCAAGTATTGTGATGCCAGCTAGGACTTTAAATGAGGGGGAGCATGACACTTCATTAAAAAACTATGATGATTATTTTAACACTGTTGTAATGGAAAGTGATTAGGAATAGGTAAAATAAACAAAGGATAAGTACTAACTACCAAAACAGGAGCAATGCATTGTAGTTCCACTACATACTGTATATATTTGCATTAACACAACTTTTTTTTGAGGTTTGGATAAGTTATTACAATAAAAGTATGAGTACATACAAATGAAACTAGCATTGGATGAAACAGGAACTTATTTTCACACCTTGTATACATGTTCTGTATGTTCATCCTGAGTAACTAGGAACACGTTGAAATTATTCTAGTTCTTATCACACTTGTTCTAATATTGGGCTGTCAAAAGTCACAACGATGCACCCTTTTAGCTAATAAACTACATTGTGGTAGCTGCAACAAAAACTTTTTTTTTTTTTTTTTTAATGTAACTCCACAAAGTCATACGGCGCAAGGCCTGGTAATATTGGGGGTGTGTGTTGGGTCATGTTCAGCCACTCTGTCCCATCATATGCTCCCACGTAGGACAATCCTTATAATGGAGGTGGGCAGGAACGCGGTAATCATGCAATCAAGGCATAACCCACAATTGAAACACATCTACGTCCACTTAGAGTATCGCTTGTAACATCAACCAACTAGTGTTACAGAAGGTTGACGCGTTTAGGATTTAATCTTGAAGGTTTATTTGCTCAGTGACAAGAGGAACTTTTAAAAACTTGATAAATTTTTATATGTGATGGAAGTTACAATTGATAGGCTAACAAGTATTCCAATAAGCACAAAACTATAGGATAAATGCATGTTACAATAAGCACAAAAAAATATAGGATAAGTATGAATTACAATAAACATAAAAAGTATCTTAAGAGGCCAGCTTAGTTAACTTTCTTTTTAAAAAAAGATATTGTGAATGCATGGTGGGAAGACGATACCATTACCGAAGCAGGCGCTACTGTTTTTCGTCTAAGTTGGGTGGCGCGGTCACATTCCGCCTGCCTGTCCTGCGTAGGATGAGGTAATACTATCCACGGTTTGATAACAGCGTGAGCCAGGTATTGCTCTCTACGCCTCCTGCCTCTTCTCACTTTATAAGGCATAAAGCACACCGGTCTGACAGCCTACGCAGTGCACTTAGACAGGAACGGTAATTAAAGTATAGCCCAATAGTGACTTGCCGGCACGAGCTCGATAAGAGTCCCCACCGATACCCCATGCATGCGGGCTGATCAGGGACGTGGAGCCGTGTGGGCCACCAAGTGTCTACTGGTTGTGCGTTCGTACCGGGTTGGGAGGCAACCCGCAGGCTAAGGTCACTTCAGTACTAACTTAGTGCTCAAAGTTAGAGATAACCTGAGCTTGTAGCCCCTCCCTGCATGAATGTGTTTCTAATGGTTGGGGCATTGCTGTTTCTCCCCACCAGCACTGACTTAGTGCTCGGGGGTTGGGAAGAAACAGGTAGCCATCTAATGTGGATGTCCGTACTCTGGGTTCCTGTTGGCAGTGCACGTCGTATTCTGTTCCTGACCGTCACACAGACAAGTACCCTGTAAATGAAAAACAGAAAGGTAACGAACAATGGGTGTTTATTGTAGATGCAATAAACATGTGACCTGTGCTACCTCCTACCAGATAGTGGAGAGTTGAAGGTAACTGCGGTTCCAGGTGTAGGCACCCTGGTTCTTGTAAAATGGGGAGTAACTGGTTCTAGATGAATGCAAAATTATTTAAAGTTAAACTGGCTAAGAAAATGGTGTCTGGAGGAGACAAAGTGAAGTTAAGTATATGTGTACGTGTTTGATGGATGGTGAGTAGCCACTGGGGGCGTACTTGAAGATTCCGAAGTTCCCGGAGGTCCCAGCACTGAATTAGTGCTCTGGGATGGCACGAGTGTGTTTGCGAAGAATGAATTGCCCAAGCCCGGCAGCGTCCATTCTTATATAGGTAAAGCTGGTAGGCTGCCGGCACGGGCTGCGGGGAGGCGAGTTTCCTGCCCTGGGAGTCGAAAAACTCTAGTCAGCGTTTCTACATTGTGCCTTGTTGGCGGCACTCTGCCTTGCCCGGTAATGGACAGCATGTAGGCTCTCAGCCTGGGGTGGGGTGGGGGTGCCTGCCTGGTTGTGTAACCTTCAGGTGAAGAGAATCTGCTCTTAGGTTTCTGTTGCCTGGTAGAGTAGGCGGCGGTGAATTAATGTGGAAAATTATCTCTCCCCTTCTGTAGTAGTGGAAGTACGAATGAATCATAATTGTTGAAATGAGGTTGAGCGGCACGCGTCAAACCTAACACGTGTGCAGTACTACTACACAAACTTTCCCAAAATGGGATAATTGATTTCAGTGTTCTATGTATTTCTTTTTCAGGGTTAAAATTATGTTCGTAAAGTGCAATATGTTTATTTCAGAATCTCATGCAATGTTGTAATATTTGACATTCAAAGTGCGCGCTGCACCGAAGAGAAAGACAATGCCTTACAAAGATATTTAAATAACAGAAATTCACAATTAAACGTCTATTTGTAATTCTGTATTAAAAATGCTTTTGGTGTCATTTAAATTCAACTATAATATTTTTACTTGGCGTGCATAGCACTTCCACTTGTGTGAACCCCGTAGGCAGCCATGATAGATCCGCACGACCCCTGCCTCTGGGAAGTCGTCCTAGGAGAGCTGGTGAGGAAAGACGCTGTCACATACACACTTCATACTTTTGCACTGATGTAGGTTTCAATAGTTCACTTTAGTATAACTGTTAACCTTTGCTTTGCATACGTTTGCCAGACACTCCCAGCATAATACTATCCGCTTAACTTAATCATTTGCAGCCCTTGTGGCTTTTTGAATTTAAACGAGATGATGAGATGTCTGAAGGGCCATGCGGCCCGTGCTCTTAGTGTATCAGATGCCATCCGCCCATGTTCAGGGCTTTTCTACGTAATTCCTGTTTAATTGCAGTACGCAATATTAAGGGTAATGTGTTAATGCAATTATTTGAGGGTTTTTGTCATGTTTAATTGTCTTATGGCCACATCGCCCATGGCTACGGTTAGCTACTGCCTAATCCGTATGCGTCACCATTGCATTAAGAGGGCTAATTCTTGTTCCATCTTGTGTGCCTTAATGCATCTCTGGGTTATATGTATTACATGCAATCAGGGTTCTTGTATTTTTCGTGTTTTTAACTTTTTGTTCATGATCGTGCAGTCATTTCACGTAGTATTTTTCCCGCCATCCGGCACCTGACGAGCTTTTGTATGCTTGTATATTGAGATCATTTTCCAAATGCAGTTACCATTTTGGCAGGCAATTCTTAACCAAATTTCATGTAAAATAATGCATTTTTAAACCTGCACATGTGGTCCGCTAAGAACTTCATCCAGTTGCATCTGCACCATCTAAGGTTACTTTCACACATCTGTGATTATTTTGCCTTTTCATATTGTGCCCCATGTTTCTCAAGTGTTATTTGTGTAATTGTCATACGGTATTAATTTCTTTCCTAACCCACTATATGTATTGACCGTCGCAACACACCACATGGTTCGGAGACGTGTATCGATGAGTAGGCGTCACCGACAAAGATAAGCGCACGTGTTCATTTTCATACTCCATGTCCTGTCTCTGGGCAAAACTATAGTCCATCCTAGCAGCTGTAGGCCCCTTGCCTTGTGGAGGCTGAGTTCTCAGACACCGCGGAGCATCACCTAGGAGTGCGCAAGTAACGTGCTGGGTGAATCACCCATCGGAACTGGCTAGTCACGTCCGAATAGTAATCTCATAAAATTGTATTTCTGGCACGGTGTAAACTGAATATGAATAAATGCCTCACAGTGTAAAAGTTGTAAGTCCTTGTAGCATCAGTTACTTAGCTCAACCGAGAGTTTTGTTTGCAATGTTTTTGTATACGTCTTGCAATTGTCTCAGTGTCTCACCTGACGGCATCAGTAGTTTCAGCCCACTTCAGTGAAGCCAGTAGATCACTAAGAAACTAAGCCAAGTACTCATTATTTGACCACCTGAGCTCTGGCAAACTGATAGAATTTGGTACAGCCTATACCACTGGCAACTTCACCAGGTGAAGCAAACAAACTAAGCTATTCGATGCTCCGCCATCTCTCTTTATGGGACCAGACGGGAGCTGAAATTTGCCTGGATTGATCAACCACACCTGGGTATTCCTGTCAAGCAGCTTGAACCAACCTGCCGCTCTGTCCACCGCTCTCTATAGGGCTGGGCAAAAGATGGAAGATGTATAGTTCCTGCCTGTGAGACTACAAATATCCAGAAGTACACATTATGGAACTCTGGCACCAGTTTTACTTTCGCAAGGCCAGATCGTAATCCTAATTTCCCATGCCTTACACCTGGAAGAGAGGTAGAGAAAATTAAGAACGCCAACTTGTGCCCCAAGACTAGGCCAACTTGTGCCCCAAGACTTGCTTGCCTTGTGACCCCAAGTTCCAAGTTGCAATTTGCACTTCCAGCAAGCAAAGCAGCGTTCATACTGCCCACCCTACTGAGAAGCCTCACCCCTCAGATCTCCCCACACCCTTACTTCCACTCTTAGTCAAGCTGGAATCCCATGATCAAGGTATTCCTCACCTTCGAGTGCCTATACGAGATTACCTAGTATACAAGGTTGGGCAAGACCAGAAATCTTCAGTTCAAGCTGCTCCTCAGGGCCGGAGGCAGCCACCACCATGGACTCGCTCACCTAGGGTCTCTGCTCCTCGACCGCCTTCGTATAAGGCCAGAGGTAGCCATCAGGGTGTGCGACCGCTAGTACGTCTGCAGATTCCACCGCTCGCAAGGGCCGAAATCTCTACCAGCCAAATATATCGCTGATCAGAAGACAATCTTCCTGCAGCAACCACAGATCCCCAGCTTCTGAGAGACTGTACCTCTCCAGAGGCTCCTGAGGATGTCGCTTTCTCCTTACCACCCTTTGGTGTTTAACCTATGAACCCCAGTAAAAGGTCACGACGATGTCCCTTCAGGACCTCCACCGAACGGTGTTGGCATTGTTAACACTACTCTTCCAGTAGCTGCACCCCCCCCCCCCCCCCTATTTTTTCCTTCAGAACAAACTGTGTTAGTTACGTTAAAGTTGTTAAAACTTTATCTAACAAGAGTAATCGCCTTCATCCCCATATTAGCTTTTTCTCCAGGTTGCCTTCACCTGGCTGTTTACGTTAGGTTGAACTTCCGTCGCAAGGTGTATTAGCTTAGGAGGTAGTACAGAGTCATTGTGTTACTAGTAATACTCTGTTAAGACGTTTCTGAATGGACTGAAAAAATAATGATTAACAAGTGAGAACTTCTTAACAGGGTTTCACTGTATTACTTGCCTAATATAACACTTGAATTCAATCTATTCTCTCTGTATTCTAATTTTATTGAAAGTAATGAATTATTCCTACATAAGCACAACCACCAGAAATGAAGCTGGCAGACCATTAAGCACAAAGCTTAAGTGGCCATCCAAACTCTGCCAAACTGGCAGAATTCAGTAGAGCCTATACCACTAGAAACTCCTCCTCCAGGCAAAATCTAGCAGACTAGGTTATTCCATGCTCTGCCACCACACCTGCTGCGGCCAGAAAGGAACTGGAATCATCTTAGGCTTACTGACTCCCTGTGGATACCGCACCTAGGTATTCCTGTCAGGAATTAACTTGAGCAATCCAAGTTCTGTCCACCGTTCTCTTTAGGAGTGGGCAAAAGGAACACTAGGTGCCGCTCTCGTTGCAAGACTGGGATTACTCAGAAGTACACAGTAGGGAAGTCAGGCACCGGCTTACATTTTGCAAGGACGTTTAGTTCCTTTCCCTTATGCCGTACTCTAGAAATGCCCTCAACAGAACTTCCACTCCGCAGGGCTAAGTTCAAACTGTCTGCAATACTACGAGGTCTCACCCCTCACTCCTACCACAGCCTTTACTCTCACCATTGATTAAGCTTCCTCGGAAACCCCACCTATAGTCAACGCAATCCTACGAGAAGAGCCACCCCTGGACCTTGCCTGCCCTTGGTTCGGGGCCAGCCTGCAGGCAACCCAGCTCCCAGAGAACTTTGACAATCGGGACACTTGCAGCACTTCACATCCCCAGGAGCCCACAGCTCACCAGCAGCCCACCAGACATCTGAGTCAGACACTGAGGAGGAATTTCCCACTCCCAGGTAAACCAGAGGTAAATGGTGTCAGTCAGTGCGAAGGGTCGTGATAGTGGCTGTAGATTTTGTGAAGACAGGCTACTAGACTCATGTTTTACACCAGAAGGGCACCCCAGAAACATTAACACCTCTGTCTCCCGTAGGTTTCTCGAGATTCTAGCATTGCAGTATAAATCTGTTTAAGTGACCCCAACTAAAACTTCTTTCATTATGATGTATTTCACCAAGTTTGGTGTAGCAATTAACCTCCCAAGTCACTTGTCCAAGTTTGATGCAAATTGCCCTAACAAATAGAACCTCATCCTAGTTGGACATGCATCAAAACACAAACCTCATCATACCTCATGATTTACATGTAGTAGCAGATATCAAAACTGGTTTGAAGCCTTTGTAATTGGCTAGAATACAGGATTCATCACAAAATTAGCGGTATCAATATGATTAAAGATAATGTAAATATAGAAGCAGTGATAAAAACACGGTCTTTCATATACATGCTAACCAACATATGCCATAAAATTAGGGATGGGCCGATACAGATTAACCAGCTGATACCACAACCATCAACATCGGCAGAATCTGAACATTTGCCGATTATTATTCACTGATTAGTAGTACTAATTTATTTAACACAATGTTAAATAAACCGACATACTACATCTCGTAAAGTATTAATTTACCACATCCATCAATATGATATTCTGTCCAAAACTCAAAATATATTCAGAACAATTGTTTTTCAATGATTTGTTCCCGTTGTTTACATTTTACCATATTTATTGTTAGTACATTCGCCAAAGTGTGTGCATCATTCATTTTTGGACACTACATAAATGCACAACAATGTGGATAATCAACAACTAGTGCCACTGATAGTACTGATTACATCCCCCAAGAGTTTGTGTTCTATTTTCTTCTTATGTTTTTACTGCATTCGTAGGTTGGCAACAGTGAGAAAGCAACCTGTATTCTTATTCTTCGTATCCATTTATTGCACTCGTCGATTGGCAACAATGTAAATGAATTGCACTTTTTATGACACTATTCAACGATGTAGTGGTGTTTGTTACTGCAAAATTTAAAGTGAAAGGCAGTGGTAGTATTGTGACGGGCATAATTCTTATTGGAAACTGTCAGCTGTGGTTTTGGTTACAATGTTAAAGGTCTGACTGACTCTGCATGTAATAATTGGCAAAAATTGTCGCGAATAAATTAGTTGTTGCCATTTTAACCAAGGGATTGAGTATGGCACGGCTGACGAAAGAACACAAAGCGAAAATATTAGTATAAATAAAAATAAAATTTCACTCAATTTCAAGTGAATTGATTTCAATAATTACAATAATATCAACAAATTAATTTTAATGTCATTTATAGGCTGTTGGTTTAAACAAACATGCATTTTTAGGTTATGTGAAATTTCTCAGGTTTAAAATCAAAGTCCACATACGGATTATCTGATATTTTGAAGGTTGTCTTTAATGAACTCATTTGTAATGAATGCTGTATTGTCTGGTAACAGTTTTTGCTCGACTGTTAAAGTCACTTATTTGCCCAGTTAAATTGTCTATCTTATCATTTATTATTAAAATTAGTATTGCATTTAATTTCTATGCTGTAGGCACCCAATACAAAGTGCTTAAAGTGTTCACAAAACTGAATTGAATTTATGTAAAAAAAAATTATTTCCAAATATTGAGAATAGGGAATTATGATTAGGCTCATCAAAATTGGTAACGGTGGCAGCTGAGAATCAGTATCATTGGTATCGGCAAAATGTGATATCGGCCCATCCCTACCTAAAACAACAATCACTGATACTTGCTGTAAAAATTCTGAAATAATGGTAAAAGCATTTCATTTTAAAATATTTTTTGCTAGCAAGAACTTAACTCCTTATAAAAAAGGTTGCCTGTAGCTCCTCCCAAGAATACACAGCAACACAACATTCCATTAAATTTGTTTTAAGACAATAGCATAAAATACCTGGAGGAAAAGTTTTTGCAAATCCTTTTGAATATATACTTCCAAACACTTTGCTGTCATAAATAAAAGAGTCTTAACTAAAAATTACCCATTGATTACGTAATTATTTAATGCACTACACATGCTACAGACTAAATACTCTTCATTCAATTTTGTTATAATTTTCTGTTAATGAGAATTGCACATTCATAAACACTGCTTTCAAATATTTATTTATATTTATTAAATCAAAGTTTCTCAACTTCTTTAACTGTGTACAAGACTGCCATTTTCAGACACAATAATAAAACAATAACATTTTTAGAGAACAAATTCTCTTAGTACAGAAATCACTACTTTAACACACCGCCTTGATTTTGTACCTTTGTCACATCATTGAAAACTGTAATGCTTATATTTCATTAATAACAACTGTATCCACAAGATCTGTCTTTTTTCGTACACAAATTACCAAAACTGACTATAGTTTACTATACGGAACAATCATCTCTAAATTCTCTACTAATATCTCTTTTTCCTATTTCTCCACTTTTATTTAACTTTACTTCGTTAACGATCTTGCAGATTTTGTTTTCCATTAAACGCGGAATATCAATTCTTCTCACCTCCTTAATCTCAGCATTCTTTTCTTCCTCAGCATTTTCTTCATTCAATTTTTCCTTTGTCTCATTAGTTTTTGTTTTGTTTCTCTCCTTTTCATCATTGGTGAATGTTACGCATTTTGATGTTTTTTTCAACGAACTTCACATGATGACTTACAGTGACTATTATCTACCAATATTTTGTAACCCATATCTATGTATCCAATGAAAATACCCTTAACAGCTTTTGGATGTAGCTTGGATTTTCTACACTTTTCACAAAAACTGTACTTCCATATATTATGAGATTTGAAGCAGTTGGTTTCTTGTTGAAAAATATCTCATATGGTATTTTTTCTGATATTCATATTTGTCAGTAATCTGTTCCTTAAATAAACAGCATACTTCATGCAGATAAATTGAACGAGGACCGAAAAGACCATAGGAGAAATGCTTTTTCAGACGAAGTCAAATTGTAGGAGAGTTCACCCTTGGAACTGTGTGTTAGCAACAAAGACAATGCTTTAATTCCATTAACGATCGCCGCTACACGAGTGGCTTGCCGCCAATCTCTGTGAAGCTCCGCACCCCCTCCTCCTTCCTTTTCTATACCCCTATCCTTGTTCCACTCCTCCAGTGAGTGTCAGTTTTTTCAAGTACGTTATGGAAGGTTCCTTAAGCCTGTGCACAACAGCTCCTCGGCCTATCTGCTCTTCCTACCTGCCTGTAACTACATATTCTACTGGCAACAGCGGCGGTGATGACTTCCAGTGTAGCCATGGCAAGATTGCACCAGTTCAATTTGTCTTGAGAAATGTTAGGCATGAAATTACGTTTAACTAGTTATTCGTCTTGGAGCATTTACTTTGCTGGCCGGCGTGCGACACTAACATCAGTAAGTTGTGGAGAAGATTGTAGAGCATTTGAATTTCATGTAGTAAAATTTTAGATTTTGGTTCAGCTGTGTAGACTAGTTGATTGTGAGTTAAGTGCTAAGTTTTGGGGATATGTGATGTGGTTTAGTTATTCTAAATTGTATTATAGTAGCACGTTCAAAATTCATTTTGATATTCAGTGCATAGATTGTGCGTTCAGCTATCATGCATTGGCCAACGTCCCATTTGATTGAGCTGCGCTTGGTAGGTTCATGCTCACCTACGGCTCATCTGTTCTAGTTTTAAATGTCGCTTCATTATTTTCAAGGCCAACTGTTTCGCCATAGTTTACTTAAATAATAGTGTTGATGTCCTTAAATTTTGCGTTTCACATTAGTGATTCTAAGGAAACTAGTGAGACTTTGCATAGGGCCCCCTACGGCCGTGCTCTCTCATACGTTGTTTTACGGCGTTATTTTGAATTTTGAATTATTTTCAATTGCTAAGCTTTTAACTTGGTAAATTTGAATTGCCAGCAATTGCTATAGTAAACTTAATAGAATATTGAATGAATACGAGTTATCGCGGTTGCTAGTGACCCCGTTCACGTCGTGGAATTAAGGAGTCCGATTAAAATTGCAGAGCATAAGAATTACAATCAATTCTAGTCCAGTATATATGGCATGTATTAAAAAGTCTGACCATTATGTCAGTGTATAACAATCATAGCCCAATTTTAGTCAAATGTTAAGGCCACATGTTTAAATTTAGCCCTAAATTGTATGTTCATTCCATAGTATGTTTTAAATCAAAATGGTCGCCAATGAAGGGATTCTTTTATATCAAGTAATTTTATTATTACGTCTAAAAATTGTATTTTGAATTCAGAACACACATTTTTTAAATGCCTTACTCCTTGTGGTAATTGATTTGTCAAAGCTATTTTCTCTGAGTTATCAAACTTGTGTTTTATGATTTAATGTAAATATGAGTCAGTGTTTTAATAAATTAGTGAGTGATATTTGGCTCTTTCTGTGAACAACGAGCTCATATTATATACTTTGATTGTCGAGAAAAGGAATCCAAGCAACAAATATATTGGTTTACGAATTATATTGGTACAATGCATCTCCTTTTAATAAATTAACTTTTTAATGAAATGGTATCATGAGTATGAGAACGTTTACCTGTCCGAGTATTGGGCCTCTAGTGGCTGGGTTCAGTTATGTATTAATTATCCACATTTATTATGGTTTAATATATACAGTGTATGTTAAATAAGTATTTTTACGAAGTATTGGCTTTGTTGAGTCTTGTATATTTTTACTTCACTATAAGGCGCATGATTAAATCTGCTACTTATGTAACATAGGTATGTTCTGAAAAATATACACTGTATCTATAGAATCTTGGTGTAATATTTGTGGTTTCGTCATAAAATGGAAGGTGGAAAAAGAAAATACACTAAAGCTTTTGAAAAAATTGAGAAGCCAGTCTTCAAAGTGAGTGTCTCAACATGTGTGCTTTTGCAACAAGGTGAACTGCAAGTCTGTAGCATGTTGCAAAACAAAACTCGAAGTGAAGAAAGAGGACTTGTTGAGTTGTACTACTCCCCAACTATCCAGGAAACCCTATCAGTTGAGCTGTAGCCAAAAGAAGATTCTTTCTATTGTCGATTCTGACAGGGTTAAGCGATTGCTACAGCCACAACTTGAAAATGTTGGGAATCCAACGAAAGGAGTTCAGCAGACATCTTCTGTGGTACCTCTTATAAAGAAAGACAAGATGAGTTTTGCAACTCCCCAGTTAACAAGAAAACCAAATCAGACGAGTAGTAGCAAGAAGAAGGTTCTGGCCAAAGTATATTTTGGCAGAATGAACCGGCAAGACTAGAGGTTGAGGATGAGGATGTTGGAAAATCAGCCATAGCAGTTCCTGGTGCGTCACATGAAAATAATTATCTCCAAGCTGTGGGAGATTTGGAAAAGAAAGTGATGAAGTTAAACAGTTGTAGTGCTCAAGGTCTGTCACATGTATCCAATGAAAGCGGGGAACAGGAAGTGGAGGCTGGAGAGAATTTGTCACAGGAAAACAAAATTGAAAGCAGTGTTTATGAATGTATGATTCTAATTAACAGAAATTCCGACATGGTACAGAGATTTGTGGTTATACTATTTTAACAAATTTGATAGTAAGTTAACAGTGTTTAAATGCCTTTTATCACTTTTTATTTATTTTTTCAAAATTTACTTAAAATTAATTCAGCTAAATACAAGTACGACGAGACTCACATCAGATCCCATTTGCAACTAAAAGCATTTACGACTATCACACACACTTGTCCTAAAATACATTAATTTATGGATTGGACAGCTGGTGCAAAAATATTTTATTCATTGACACACAAATTACACAGTTATGCTTCATAATAAAAAGTTCTCAAGAGATCTCTTTTGCAACTAAAAGCATTTATGACTATCACACACACACTTGTCCTAAAATATATTAGTTTATATATTGGACAGCTTGCAAAAATATTTTATTCATTGACACCCCATTACACAATTAAGATTCATAATAAAAATCTCTCAAGGCATTTATATATATATATTTCAGTCATGCCTGGAACACTAATGCCCGGTTGCACCATTGAGGTTCAGCAATGATCTATGTTCAAATACCTGTTTGATCTTGGTTCAGTGCATTTGGCTGTTGCACCATTGCGATCTGCGCTCCGAACTAAGATTGATGCTGGCTGTTAGCCAGCGGCGCTAGAGCCCATTACGGCGCTCACGTGTCACGTGTACCGTACGTGCGCAAAGAGGCCGATAATTTTGAACTTTCCTATAAATGTTAATTTCAGGGTAAAATGTGTGATATTGTCTTTACAGTGTTTAATATGTCTTAAAATGTTTTAAAGTGCTTGTACTAATTTTAATTGCTGGTTATGAATATTCAAAGTGCCTGTGGTGCCGAGATTAAGAATACTTAATATTCTGGCATGAACGCCATCACAAAGAGACATTAAAATAATATTGAAATTCATAACAAAATTATAGAAATATAAAAATTTCTAATTTAATTTGTGCTATTTTATTTTCACCATAAAATATTTCACTCGGCATGCATAGCAATTCCGCTTATGTGAACCCCTTAGGCGGCCATGATAGGTCCGTGCGACGCTTGTATCTGGACAGTCTGTCGAGGAGAGCTGACGAGGGAAGACACTGTCACGTGCACACTGCAACTTTTGTTCACTGATGTAGGTTTCCATAGTCCATGTAGTTTACCGGTTAATCTTTGCTTGCATACGTATTTGCCAGACATTTTTCCCAGCATTATGCTCCGCTTTACTAATTTCTTACACACTTGTGGCATTTTTAACTTAATCGAGAAGGAGGAGAAAGATGTCTGAGAGGTCACGCGACCCGCGCATTTTGAATCAGACGCCATCTGCCTATGTTTATGGTATTTCATTGCAACTTCTGCATAATTGCTACCTGCAATTTTAAGAGCCTTATTTTTCTGTATGTATTTAAGGGTAATTTTCATGTTTGAATATTTTAAGGCATCACGTATAACCACGTGGCCGACTGAAGCCAAGTCTTTGTATACCCCATCATTGCGTTTTAAGAGCTTATTTAAATAACATTGTATATGCAATCATTTATTTCAGGGTTCTATGCATTTTTCATTCAGGGTTTAATGTATTTTTCATGTAAATTGATGCTTTTTGTACTTGACCACGCTGTCACACTAATGTTTGAGTTTACTGCCATCAGGCATGTTACAAGCATGCAATCACTTAAATCGTAAAGAGGATAATAT
The DNA here is from genome assembly GCA_029891345.1 of Dryococelus australis. Taxonomy (NCBI): domain Eukaryota; kingdom Metazoa; phylum Arthropoda; class Insecta; order Phasmatodea; family Phasmatidae; genus Dryococelus; species Dryococelus australis. The sequence goes on from CM056996.1 coordinate 116,497,165, forward strand.
TCTCACTAAGAATAATATTTTGTCTGAATTTAATTTTCCGTTTTCACAAAGAAATATTGCAATACCATCTGCACCACGTGGTCCGCTACGAGCTTCATCCAGTGGCATCCACACCATCTAAATTTGTTTTCACACATGTGTGTGTTTATTGTGAATACTCATTTTGTGTCCCATTTTGTTTTATGTATCTTTTGAGGGTTAATGTAAGATTGTAATTTGTGTACGGTGCAATTACTCCCGTCCTAGCTGGCTCTGTGTATAGGCAGTCACCACACTACCCACATACTGGAGGGCGAGCCCTGATGAGTTTGCATTAATGATGCAGAGTAATCACATGTGTTGATATGTATCACCAAGGGTTTCATTTGTAATTCACCATGTCCTGTCTTCAGGGAAAAACTGTCAGTCCACCCTAGCGGCTGTCGGCCCTCTTCCCTTGTAAAGACTGTGCTTTCACGCACCTCGGGGAGATCATCCATCTAGGCGTCCACTAGATTAATTGCGGGCTGGGGAGCACCGAAGCAGAATTGGCTAGTCATGACCGAGATAATCATTATTTCATTGGCATGTTGATGTGTATGCATAGTAACAATAAAAAAAACATCTACGGTGAACGTGTATCTTTTATTCAATAGTGACAATGTCCTAGCCACATATATTTTATTAAGTGTTTATTTCAAAGTAGTGTTTATTAAAAGTTTAGTATTGCTTATGTGCTTGTAAGATCGCATGGGTGAGACGGACATGCAGATCCCACAGCATCCCTGAGGACCCTGAGTCTCAATAGTGCGGTAATTGGGAAGCATCGCTGGCACCCATATTACCAGTAAGTATTTGTCATAGTTCATCTCGTGTCTCACCCGACTGTGTTAGTTTGTGTTGAATGTAGTTTATGTGAAGATAAAAGCACTGTAAAATATTTTTATTTACTAGAAATAAAATTGGTAATACTTAAATTGTTTAAAAATGGATTCTTGTTTTTACTGTTTTAGAATGTAAATTGAGAAATTTTACAAAGGCTTAAGATGCAATGCATTTATTGAATTAAAGATGGTATTAATGTTTTTGTAAAGAGAAAATTAAATTCATGCCTTTCCCTCTAATCAAACAAAAAGGAAAACTGTAAAAGCTATTCAGAATATCAGAAACTGTCATTTTCCGCACTAGCTAAATCTCACGTCGAATTTATTGCTCACGAAAGAGCAGTCGTAGCCGACAGATGTAGTTTGGAAACACGCCAACAGGTAGTGCTAAGTACAATTTTATTTTTATTAATTCAAAACATTACACACACTTTATTATTCAGTAAAGTTCATACAGCAATTATTTTACTTAAAACAAATAAAACATTGTACTATCTAGTTCTATGTACAATACCTTCTTCAATAATATTGGTATTAAAAATAGCAAAAAAAATGTGTGCAAAGCGTTTCCAATCAAACAAAAAACTGAAAGAGTTTTTTCAGTGGATTAAAATAAATTAAATAGTAAAACATCCTAGTCTTAAGAGATAATGTCCACAAAAAACGTATTCATTGTCTCCGAATCTCAAAATAAACAATTGCATCATGACGTCACAAAATGAGAGCCAATCACAAACTGTGTTTCATCTCAATCCTAGTTCTGAACAGAGATCACGGGATATGCAAACAGAACTCAGCAGTTCGCGTTGGTGCAACACTTGTACATTGAACTCGGATCAAACTGACGATCATGTTTGAACCAAGATCATAAAATCTTGGTTCAGGGCTGTTAATGGTGCAATCAGGCATAAGAGTGTTTCCTAATCCAAAAGAAAAAGCATAACGACATTGCATATAGCCACCCCTCAAAATTTTATTATTTGTATACAGTTCTGAAGTAAAAATTACAATTATAGAGTTAGACAGCATTTGTACCTTGTAATAAAATTTTAAGTGAAATTTTTTTAAGCAGTCACTGTTTCAAACTCTATACTGTTGACTAACAAATTAAAGACTGAAATAAAGTACACATACAATCATTACTTGGCCACTGTAATGAACTAACAAATGTTTACAGTACCATGAACATTACAGTTGGTAAAACCAAAAGCCCACGAGTCTATGGTGGTCCTAACTTGCTCTACAATCTATTTAATGTTATGCTGCTGAATGATACTGAAGAAAATCTTAATGCTAGAAATATTTCAAAATGGTAAACTTGAAACACAGGTTTCACAATGGGGAAATTAATACCGAGTTATAATTAAATTAAAAATTTATTATACATCTAAAATAGACAATGTGGAGGAGTATAAGGAATGCATAGTATCCAAAGTAACCTTTTGGAATTCAGCACACACGCTGTCAAAATTTAATGCATTAGAGAATAATTATGTATACAACTTAGTACCTGTCAAAAGCCGTGTACTCATTGTGGTCTATTTTTCTGGTACATGCCAAGTTTATATTTTTTACATTGTTTGTATTTTCAAATACCATAATTATTTGCTCATAATGTACCTTAAATAATTACAGTTGTTTTACTATGAAGATTAATGTCAATATCTTAGATTATGTGACTAGTGTGGGTACGTAACCTAAATGCCCAACACAATGGAGTGTAACAAGTAAGAAAGTGTCCTGGGTTAAAGCACAAGAGCAATTGTAATATGCATTTGCTTTCAAAGCTCTTAATAACCTCTGATAAATAATTATCACTCCTAAGAAGGAACAAGAAACCTATAATTTGCATAACTGGAATGTCATTTTCTTTCTTGGCTATTAGTGGTAAAACCATCTGCTGTCTGTTTTCTTAAAAAGTAATTTTAAAAACACTCCTCCACCATAAACTGTATCTACCATTTATATTTCACATAATTTTTACTTGTTGCCAACACTGTACAACAAAATTTTTACTTGTTACCAACACTGTACAGATGGTACAGTATTGGGACTGAACAGGTTTCTTTTTGCTTGCTGTTTTAAAAAACTATGTTTAGGATGTAGGAGTTGCATATTTTTATGCTTCTTTCATTATCTGATTCACATGTCTATTATATTGCTTTTTATTTTAATTTTAACATTGAAGTTGTTATTCTGAGGGGTAGGCATATAAAAAAAGGCATTTCTATTTATTATATACATGCTACGCAAAGGGCACATAACTAAAATTGCATGGCATGAGTGTGCACTACAAAAACACAGGTTATATGTGTGTGTGTGTGTTTTTTTTTTTTTTTTATAAAATTGCAAAGGACACGTTCACAGCCAAAACACAAGTAAAACAATGTGTAAACATTAAGTTACAACAAAGCTTCGACTAGATAACGCTTGCACAGTTGTACTGCTGTCTACCATCTGTGGTTCAGTATTGCTGTCTTCATCAATCTCTTTGTATGAAGATTCAAAACCTGAAAACACCATTTTTATCATAATTACGAGAAACATGACATCTGTATTAAATTTTCAACTGTGAGATTAGAAGCACAGTAGAATATAGATTCTCCATCAACTGTTTAACCGCCAGATCCAAAGAGGAAAAATAAATTTTAAAATGTGATCAAACATACAACATTTCTGTCATAAAACAACTTGATCCTTTCTATCATTCCCACGAATAGAAATGAGAGTTGAATGTAATTGCAGCCTGCATAGCTGTTAGAAGAGGAAAAGTAATTCAACGAATCCTCGCAGACTACATATATGAATCTGTAATGATATCCTACTACACACCCTTGCCCTCTTCCCCTTCCCCATTCTCTTGTATTGCCTCGCTCCTAATACCCTCTTAGTGCATGAAAGAATAAAATTTCAATCTTCTGGGACAAGGGTTCATGGTGTTTTTACTTTACAGTTAGCAATTTGAACCAAATTTGATCTCTTCCTGCTTTTATAGTTACAGATTTCCACATACAATTTGATACAACAAATACTTTACATGTACTAAATCATTTATGTAGTCAATTAACATTTTGTTTAAATTTTGAATTAACTCTTGTTTGAGAAAAACTTACCCAATGCACTTGGTGTCTGGTTTAAGTATAGAGGGACTACGCTTACTAAACCAAGCACTGCTGCACCACCACAAACAAAGCTCAGAATATTTCTGTAATACATTGGGCACTCTGCTACACATTTCCTACAACAAATAAAGTTATCAATAGACACATTTATCACTCGTGCATACCAACATTACACTGTTTACTGTTCCACAAGCAAAAATATAACAGATTAAAAATTTGTGTGTTAAAAGTTGGTTAAGCCAAAATAGCATGAACTATTTTTCAACTGTAAAAATTCATGGATAAATTTTTTACGTGACACTATGGTAAATGTTATGTGATTTAAAAAAAAATTGTAAACTTAGAAATTTTAATATTTCATGATGAAACAAGGATAGTACTGATGTGTGAGGAAACAAAGTACATACTAATTCATTTTGAGTTCACCGCTAGACAGATGTGTAGAAAACATGAACACAAAGAAAATTAGATGAAATGTATAAGATTTGTGACTGAGAAATTTACAAAAACAAGAAATTTTTAAACAGATAAAAAATGGTTAACAAGAACAATAAACAATAACTGAATTCTTAATAATAAACAAACGCTGAAAACAAATCAAAGACTGACACAGTCACTAAACAAAATGTCTGTCAGGAATGTGTTGGATCAAATAAGACATTCTTCATGATCAAAAAATCACCTAATGACCAAAAAACAATTTCGAAAAGACATTTTATAAAAAAAAATGGCATGATGTAAGCTAAAAAATATACTGAAATATTTTCTACTGAATGGGTATTTCAAACTATTTACATTCAAATACTATACATACCCAAGAAATGAAGTACAAGGTAGAATTTAAAAAAAGTAATGTTTGCTGGATTTTGTAACCGAAAAAAATTTACCAAAATTCAATGTACACTATATTTGTGGTGTTTCTATAAACAAAAAAAAAATTATAAATCCTTACTGTAGATGCTAGGCAAATAAACCACTGAATGAGAAACAAAATAATAAAAAAGAGATGGCTTAGGAAGGAATAAGGCCAAATTATTTTAAGTCTAGCACTAAGTGGGGAGGTAGAAGAGATTCAGTTTTTGTTTTTATTTCTTTATTCAATATTTGCCTTCCCTTACTGCTTTGTAGTACATCAACAACTTAGGTTTTGCTGTACAATAACTCCTGATGCATGATGCATTTCTGCACTTCTAGGAAACGCACTCTGCCAAGTGACTTTGCCCCATCTTGGAGCGCAATATTCCTTATGAAGCAAGTCAAGTCATTTAAAAAGTAATTGGGGCAGGACACGTGCCTACAGGGTACTTTGGCGAAGCCCAACTAATACTGTAGACATGTGCTCCTAGGTTTTACTGTTCACCGAAACTCGCCCAGAAGTCATCACGTCAACACCCCTCTCTGAAGATTGTACTCTCTACCGAGCCGGCGGGATCCTCCAGGAAGGTCACCCCAGTTCCACAGAATGCCGCTGAAGGGCAGCACACACACGGAGAGTGCAGCCACCCTGGAGGCCCACTACCTGCTTCACCTGACTGCACCCACAACATGCCACCTTGAGAAAGCAGAGAAAACTGCCAAAGAGAAAGAAGCTGCAGCATGAGTAAGTGAAGTGCTCTGCACACACACACTCAGTACTTTAAATAGAAGTAGTCAATATGCAATCCAGCTTTAATCAAACCATTAAACACGTACCTCTCAATTGTACATAAAGCGATATTCAAAACAGTGCAGTTAGGTTAATTAAAAACTATTCTGGACACTCCCCATAATGCAATATGCTAGTGTGACCAACTTTCAGCAGCTGTAACAGCTGTGTAAAATCCTCTAACTAATCTCAGTGAAAATATGTAACTAACCAGTGATGTTCAATGACTAGGCATTAGCCATCCATAAATTTTTTTTACGTGAACACTTTTGGACACCCTCCAGTCCCAGGTAATTTTATTAATGAAGAAGACTTCCAGTGAAAAACATGTAACATGGAGCCAACCAACTCTTGCAAAAGTAAATGGACAGAAAACATCAGATTTTCTCAGAACTATTTAAAAGTTTTGCTTTATTAAACCAGTTTGCACTATGTGTACCTTAAGGAAATAGTCATAAATTTCCTAAGTATTGTGTAAAATCAATTCAAAGTTTTAATTTATTGTTAAAAATATTTTTTAAACTTTTGAGAAATTATTTCGCTTCGTGTAGAATCACTTCAAGAAAATCCTGAAACACTGTCTATATTGTTTTAAATAATGGAACATCCTTTTCTAACTAAATACGTTTGCATTCTGTAAACTCCCTCACGAAATCATAAACAAACTAAGACATTTTCATAAACCAAATGAAAGTTTGTGATAAAATGTTCAGAATATATTAAACATATTCAGTGACTTGTTTGTCTTAAGCGTATTGTCTCTTGTGTCTATTGATCTATTTTGATGTAGGTGGTTGTTGCACGCATTGTTATATAATTAATTTCTTTTGCCAATGCACTAATTTTTGCAAAACTGAGATAACTGAAGGTCTCAGTTTGACTTTACCCTTTCGCTACCCACAACACGTAATTTTCCAGCTATGCGACACATAGGACTACCACAGGTAGAAGTCATTTTATTTTTCACGTTGGCGGCCACAGCAGGATAGCTAGCTAAAACACACACCTTTACGAGTGAGGCTTTTGGCATTTATTTCCCCAAGGGTAGAGTGTTTTTGCCTTCCCTATGTATTGCTTTTCTCACCGCAGGTTAAAATCTGTTAACTGAATATTGTAGGTAACCACAGCAATCAGCTGCTAAATGTAGGGAGGCACGCTTAAAAATGAAGGCGGCGTAACACAGACACCGGATGACTTGCGCGACATACCACACTTATAAGAGAAGATGCAGTTATCTATTTGTCACCTGGCCGCCAGCTGCCCGATGCTAAAGAGGGTAGTGTCTCCTTACCTTGCATCAGAGAAAGACATTACATTTAGTCTGCAGAGTGCACCAGGAATGAGTGTGTGTGAGAGAGAGAGAGAGAGAGCGAGAGAGAGAGAGAGTGTGTGAGAGAGACAGCCCGCTGCCACATGCCAGTGAGGTATCCAGCATGCCGCTCCAAAGATTAAGAGTGCAGAATGCACAGACCAGAGCCAGTTACAGAAGATGATTGAGAAAAAAATTTCAGAGGAGACAGTATTACATTCTTGCAAGCAAATTTTTTTCTTTTCTCATTCTTTCACCCAGATGAGTATCAGTTGCATCGGGGGCGGGAGGGGGGGAAGAATGCCATAACTTGTAGTGTTTACCCACGAGAAAGATACATTGTCCACACCTAAAGATTGTACTGTTCACCAACCGAGCTACCGAGACTATGCTACAAGATCATCTAAGTACTATAACGCACTGCCAGATGGCACCACTAGTTCGATCGCCGAGACATGCAGCCCTGGATCCAGCACAGGCCGGTGACGTCACGCCCAGAGGATCAAGCAAGATCAACCTCCTCCACACCCGACCAAGGGTGAGCCAGGAAGAGTATAAATACTTGGGCTCAGCCCTTGGAACGCCAGTAAATCCAGCTACTTCACTGCACTCTTAGTGCTGAAGACCCTCCTCTACCTTTGTCTTCACCACACTCCTGGTGCCGAAGATGCCTTCATCTGATATCAAACACAAGACGCATCCAGCCCCTTCAGGGCAACACTGCAGCATAGTCAAAGTTAAAGTAATTTTCATAGCACTTTATCTACCTATGCCGTTAGCTTATGAACAGGTCACCTTCACCTGTCAATGAGTAGTCAGCTTCCATTAAGCTCCCGTTGACAGGAGGTAGTGCAATACCACCTTGTATATTTCCTTAAATGGAATAAACAAGTTTTTATCCACTTAAGGGTATCTTTCCCGTAGTCATAGTACCATTTCCTGTAAACATTAGCCACATCAGAGGAACAGCAGGTTATCAGGAAATTCGCTCCAACCACCAAACACTCCCATAGAAGCGCACATATTCTTTCGATAGCCACCCTTTCTGTGCATCATGGTGAACGAAACAGTAGAGCCCCGACACTAGATACACCTCTTGGGGTTAGCTTGTCAATCTGGAATTTGCTCTTTCCACCATGCTTCTGGTGCCAGAAGGAGTACTTATCTGGGTCTGGGGTGACTGATCCTCAAGAGGAACTCATCCAAGTATTAGAACAGTCAGCCAGTGAGACCTGACTCTCAGTATCCACCACGCTTCTGGTGCCGGGTACCGAGATAGGGATACCGCATAGTGTTGGCGGAGACAGTATATGGAAGTACACCTGATTAGGATCACAGCATTACCTGCTCCAACTCCGCAAGGTTTGATAGTAGTTTCTCTTTCCTCAGGCCCTAATCATGTTGAAGCGGTATTCATAAGAGGGTAAAAAAGGGCTGAGACTATTTTTAAGTACCAACTGGAGCTAGCACCTCAGTTCCCGGGAGCAAGCACAAGCCCTCCGCCACCTCGCCAACCTACGAACCAGCTCTTTTCATGCCGCCTACCAAGCTCGACGGCACTCAACATGCAGTACTTCTGGCCTACCTGAGAGGATGAGACGTGTTTCACAGCCTAGCTAATCTGTGGTTTTGGGTAACCCCAATTAGTCAGCCTACCCCAACGTCAACCAGTACCGGTGAACATCTGACACTCTGCACTCCAGATTTAGGGGGCCAACCCCGGCACACCACAATCTGAACCTCAGAAGATCCAGCACCCTCAGCAAGTCAAGCATTGCTCAGGTATCCCGGTGAGAGTGGTCCCACCAAAACGTAAAATAGTACTTGCCGTTCCAGATTTCATGCCCTGCCAGAAAGCCTCATGGCCAGTACTGTACTCTGGTCGGGCTCCAGTTCCGCACAAGTACTAGAGACACGATAACAACCCTGGTGTATCTGCCCTCACACCCAACACAACACTTGGGGCTGTGACATACCTCTCTTGCTAAAGGACGTCGCGCGCCAAGTTGTAACATCATTTAGTAATTTATATTGCAGAATTGTATAAATATTTGCAGTACCTGGAAAGAGAAGTCGAGAGAAGTACAGTGATTAATTCCCACAGTTTAATATTCAGACGGTAATAGGCTTCTCTTCACTATACTATTTAATGTTCATGACAAAACTGCAAAAAATAAAAAATGTAATAAGTCAGTATGGGAAGGGTTTAAAACTACTGAACATCTCTCTTTTATACAGCTGTGCCTACAATTACTGGATAATCAAAATTGAAAATTTTTTTAAAATTAACTAATGTTAAAATCACAAATTAACTTGTAACAAGAATGAATGAAGTAGGGTGAAATTAAATGGATATTTATTACCTCTCGTATTTAGTGTAATGGTGTCAGGACAGGAAACCTAAGCACCCTGGAAAATCCTCCATGCCACTCACTTTAAGTTTACCTAAAAGTCAAAGTGTAGCATAAACAATTGGATTAACAGACACAAAATTGTTTCTGAACTATATGAAGACATAAAAGTTGACAACCTATATAATTTGTGAAACACTCACAATACCTATTTTCATCTTCATTCCCAAACTTCAGACTGAAAAACACTGCGTGCACTGGATGCAATCCCAATTTTTAAAAGTTAAAAATTTGATATTAAAAAGTGTACCAACCACACAATTGAGTAAAATAATACTCACATATACTGAATGGTGACTACTGCAAAACCATTGGCCAGCTTATCGACAAAGCTCATTGAGCCGTACACAAATGCCCCATTATTGGTGTTGGAACCAATGAAGTCAGCAGTTATACCGAGACTTGTCACAAGCATCACAGAGCTCCCAGCACCTGAGGCAACAGGCAGTCGACACAACTCCAAAAAGAATAAGTTTTCACCATGTACACTTACTTATAAATTAAAATATTACAAAGAATTTTTTTAACTTAATAGTATTCTTCATCAATTAGGCATACTTTTATTCTAGATTTAACACACACAAGTTCTAGGAATATTTTTTTCGGAATTCTACGTTCTGGCAGACACTCATCCCCAATGTATCCATTAGCACTAATCTGAGCTGTCTATAAATAAATTGTAAAAGTATTACTGCTAGGAATAAATAATAAAAATTAACAAAAAAGGTTACAAACATGTAATTTACATTCTGGAATAGCATATTTTCCTTGACCCACCCATAAAATATTACAAAGTGTTTTTCTATTTGCCATTATTGTTAACCAAATTGTTTTCTTTTTTCCAATCTCATTAATAAAAATATATCCTCCCATCTATATTTCAATATCTACACGCTGTGTGCTGCATATTGTATGAATTAGATATTAAAAAATCAGCACAGTGACGCAGCAAGCACCGACTTTCCTGAATATATCAACCAAGGTCAGTTGATAGGCATACCACAACTGTGTTACCACATGGGCCATAAGAGATAACGTAGGCCAGATACACTCCCGTTGCTCTACCTTCCTTGTTGCGAAAGATGATTAAATACATATACACACACCACTCATTTGTTAAGAGATAACCTCCATCTATAGCACCAACAATATTGTAGTAGCACATTTTCTAGACAGCTGAAAATGTATTCAGTTTGTTGCTAACAAAAAAAAGACTGTGTAATACTGTCACCAGACTTAAAAATTTTAAAATTTGATATATATGGGTTATGGGTGGGTCAAAATCAGCCCAACATATCACCAGCAACATTCTTTCCGTAACTGCCTACTTTCTGGAAACTGTGAGGGAACATTTTAGAAAGATTCTACTGAATTAACAGCAGTTTGTTCTTAGGCTGAAGACCTTGATAACAGAGACCACTTATAGGACTTTTAACTTAATTTTACGTTGTTTCCGATACTTTGCAAAAAAATATTTTGGGTTGATTTCCAAACATCCTATACATACATAAACACTGTACATGCACATAAATATACACAAAAACCAATATTGCTTAGACTTTAATTTAAAAATGAGGACCAACATTTAACTTGCATCACTGTCTTCGTACACATGATAATTTAAACATTTTTTGGAAAAATAATAATTTTTGAAGAAAATTTTAATTTGCAGTGAAGCATCATCAAATCATTATATAAAAGAGATAACAAAAATTGCTACATTACTCCAATGCTTCAAAGAAACTCACCCAGTAAAGATGCTACAGCATAAATTTCATAAGTTGAATATATGACACCACTTCCAAAATACAACCACACACATCCTCCAATGCCCAAAACTCCACCAAACATGAAGGCAATCTGAAAGAAAGATGCATCATAAAAAAAAAGTCAAAGTTTCCCAGTTAGAAAATTCACAGTTTACAATAACTTAAGACTTTACTTGGTCTGCAATTTATTTGACACACTTGTTCCTATTTTAGCACAAGGTATCTCTGGGCTGTATGGTGACACAATACCACAAATGCTGGTTACATAACTACATATAAAGTCTCATTTGAGCATGGAAAATAGCCAACTAAGGATTGTTATAGGCTGTTCACAGTAAAGTGAGCACTTTTGAGGCCCTAGATACGTCGTTTTCCTGTCAGCCATGTTTTATCCTTCCACCACATAAAAAAAAAATCTCAATGTAGTAAAAAACACAGTATGTATATTCCAACACACTTGGAAGTTAACATCTAAGGCTAAAATAAAATATACTTATTGACTAATATTCCAAATCAGATGGTTTCCAAAAGTGCTCACTTTACCATGAATAGCCTATACCCTGTGTGTGTGTGTTTTTTTCTCGGAGAAAAAGAATTGCAAAATGAAACCACTATTTCAGATATCAGTTATGTACATCAAAATTCAGTCTGTATAAGGCAAGATCATTCTAGTAATGAACATACAGTTAGTTTATTTTGCCAGCAGTATGCAACATAATTTCTCGTGAATTAGCATCATCAGCTTTAAGTACGTAAATAAGTGGAAAAACACAGAAATTTGCATTATTTCACTTATTCAAAACAAAGCCCAAAGAAAAAATTTTAATTAAAAATAAGGGATAACGCAAACACCAATTAATAACCACAGACTAATAGTGGTCAGACATTAGCTACTTACTATTTAAGTTTTTATCTGAGAGCATTTAAATTTTTTAGAATCCTTAAATGCATATTTGCTACAAGTAGAAAACAAAAATACTTTTTTTTAAATCTTCAAATAAAAAATTATTTACATATTTGATTATTAAACATTTTCTTTTATCAAATGCTAGGCAACAAGCCCAAAGTAAAAAAACTGTTTACAGATATCAGTTAAACCTCACACCATGAACTAAGAAATCTCTTAATTTGCAAAGAATAAAATTAATTTACAGCAGTTACTCCATTTACTCCCACAATACAAATGAAATACAATTGGTTCTGGACCACCAAACAACTCATTAAAATGGTGACCCTAAACTTCCATGCAAAAATTTTAATAAGTAGTAATCTGGGATCATGTACTGTGCAAAAATAGGCTTAGAACAATGTTCCACACCCCCTCCCCCTCCCATATGGCGAATAAGCTTATCCAGGGTTTTCATGTCTCAGAAATTGTATTGGCAAGTTTTCTTTTACTATTTCATAAAAAAAGAAAATATCAATTTGTCCCAAAGAAAATTTCGTAGGTATCTGTAAAACAAGTCTCACAAAATTTTAAGTTTACTTCTTACCAATTACATATCTGTTAACAATTTAAGTTATTCATATTTACTACAGACACTTATCCAAATTATTTCAAGATTTTTTCGACATACTCTTAGTTTATAAAATGTACATGTTTCAAACAAAACACCAACTATCATAACAATAGAAAAGTTGCCATAACAATAGAAAAGTTGCGAGGAAATTTGGAAAAATTAGTTCTGTCTTAATGTCTGTACACCATTGAAATTGTATAATTTTTTTTCATTTTGTATACATCTATGTCTATGTTCCTAAAAATTCCTAGTCACTTGATTGACTTATGGATGTAAGTAGGTACTAAAAAAAAATTACTAAATATGATACAACAAATTAGTAGGGTTTTGAATGTTTTTAATTGGCAGATGCCTTTTCAACAATGAATGATCGACTTTGCCTCGTCAATGCACATGCCTTTGCCATGCGATTCTATGAAGTTTGATTGTTGCCACGCATCCCGAGACGTCAGCAATTTTACTGTCTACCCAAGACAAAGAACGGACGCTTCATGTCCGATTATATTATTCACCGGCCGAGCCACCGAAGTTATGCATCAAGATCATCCAAGTAGATCAGTGTGCTGCCAGATGCACTACAAGTATGATAGCTGAGACATGAATCTGCATCCAGTGCCAGCCACATACGTTACAAGTCAAGAGGATCTACGCCACGCTTACCCCCTCCACAACTCCAGCCAGGGTGCACCGGCCAGAGGATAAATAGCAGGCCACAATCCTTTAACGCCAGTCTTGTTCCTTCACCGCACACTCATGCCAAAGGAACCATCGGCTCCCTGGTCTCCACTGCAACTTGTTGCCAGAGATTATCTCCTACTACCTTGTCTTCACCACAGCCTTTGCTGATTACTCCTTACCAATACCAGCCGTGTCTTCATTGCATTCTGTGCCAAAGATCCCTACCATCGCCAACGACATGTACACACTAGACAATGTCAGTCCCTTCAGGACAACATAGTAGAGTAGTACAGTTTAAGTTAGTATCATAACGCTCGTCTACCCTATCCATTGTTAGCCCAGGACCAGGTTGCCTTCACCTGGCTTAACGTAGGTCTAGCTGCCGTAAGCTCCCGCTGAAGTTAGGAGGTAGTGCGACACCACGCCGTTTATTCTGTTAGAGGAAGAAACTGAAGGCTATCTTTCCCGTAGCGTAATTCCTCTCCTAGTGAACTTCAGGTCCATCCAAGGGATAGCAGGTGAGATAGCAAGTGACTGAGGATTTTACCCACAACCGCAGTACACTAGTAGGGTATGCACACACATTCTGGACGGCCACCCTTTCTGTGCACCCCGGTGTACGGAACGATAAGAGCCCCGACACTAGGTACTCCACCTATCAAGGTCAGCTTGTTGGCTCGGTGTTCATTCTCTCAACCATGCTCCTTGTGCCGGAGGGAGTGTTCCCTGAGTTGGGGAGACTATTCCTTCTGAGACACTCACCCACGTACTGGGACTGTCCGCAAGCGAGACCTGACTCAGTATTCACTGCGTTTCAGAGCTGAGTACTGGGATAGGGATACAATACTTGGTTGGCAGACACTGTACGTGGTTGTACAACCGTATAGGACAAAATATCACCTGCTCCCCCTTCCGCGGACAAGATAGTGTGATTCTGTACTCATGCCCTACTCCAGTCGGAGTGGTGTTCGAGAGAGGTTTAAACGGGTACTCACTGCCTCTGGGCAGAACACACACCCCAGCTCAAATCTGTAAGCTACAGTCAAAATAGCACACGCACAGAAATGACAAATGTTTACATAAAACAATTGTGCAAATGAAAGGATACGATGCTCTGTAAATTGTGCGTGTGTGTGTGTAGGTAACATTGGAGTGACAAAAATATTGTCAACAACTCAGTTTACTTTGCTGTTCGTGTCTTAGTTTGTAGAAATATAATACGTTATAGCGTTCATCTTAGCATACATCGCTTATACAGTAACACTTTCAATCAAAACCAACCACTGTTTATATGGTGCCTAACTCTCCAAGCACTTGTAAAATTCACTGATTTTGTGGCCATTTTGATTGTCACATGAACTCTGTGTATTTACATTCTGATTGGCCATGCACGGCGTACATGCACAGGAATTATAGCATATAGTTCTATTTTCTGTGCACTTCCCCTATGCTATTTTTCTATTTATTAATTTTTTTTATTTATATTGAAGGCAGCACCATTCCAAGACTTGCATTCTACTTTCTGTGAGTATTCTATTTTCTATGCTAAATCAATTCTAGGCCGGCCTTAAGTCAGTGTGTATTGTAAGTAACGTATTTCGAAACGGTTATTAGAATGTTTCAAATGTATGTGGCCTAAAAAAAACCACCATTTCAACTCTGTTTTGCAGTGTGAAGTAACACATTTATTATATGGAAAATGAACTTTGCCAAAAATATTTATGTCCTGGATGTGTTTAATATTCAAATTGATACAAACTACATATTTATATTTTTTTCGGTGAGGTTGAAAGTTGACAGGTTATATAATAATTTGAATGTTTCTTTAATACGAACAAATTTTACTCTCATCCATTAAAACAATACATAATTAAAAATTATACAAGTCTCGCAAGAAGAGATGCAAAACAACACAGTCTCATGAAAGACGTTAAACGAAAGTGTCTCCCAACACCATCCAATCCACTGGCAACAAAATTAGTGGAGCCCCAATAGTACGACTTTGCCATAATAAGGTAGGTTGGAATGGTAAGCTACATTGATCATAGCATTTGCTTACACTCATTGTTTTATTCACAGACAGAGTAGCTGTGGCGCAAGGATACATTGTGGCTGCGCTACGTTTCTATAACTTTTAAATTTAGTGAACTTATGTTCAGTATTCTGAATGAAAGTACATATTTTGATTTTTTACGTGCCATTTTCAAGGTTTACATGTTCATCTGAGGATTGATTAAATTTTCTAATGTGTTTTATAATAAGGACTGTACCAGGGGTACACATTTGCCTGCTGATTTAGAAACTAGAAAGACATATTAATTTAATCTGCAACTTCAACCTTGCTCAGACATTAATAGCGGTGGAAATTCAAATCAAGTTTGAATTTAAAACTACCCTCACAGTATAATTTGGCTGCCCAACTGTGGAACTAAAAAAAAAAAAACCTTGTGCGCAAGAGCCAAATACTTTACACCCTATGTGTTTTTTAGTAACATATAAATAATTATAATTTTTAACACTGACACGCCTACCATAGATGCTAAGTTACTTCCAAGTTACATGTGCGAAAGGTGCAAGAGGATACATGTGTGAAAGGTGCAAGAGGATACAATGATTTCAGAATATATGCTCATATCCATAAAATGATTTAGACTATACTTTGGCAAAAATAAATGAGAAGTTGGTGGACATGCTACTAGTTAACAAGTACGAGTTACCTTCCTCCCAGTCCTCTTGTTGAGCATTTTGGCAAACAGAGACATGACGAAACTGGCTAGGAACATGACAAGGGGCACGATGGCGAGGCTTTCTGCTCCCAACTTGAGACACTCGTGCACGTACAGAGGTATATACACCTGTGATAGGTTGCAAAACAAACGAGTGGCCATGTACACCACTGCAACTTGATACAGTCGCACGTCTTGCAGCACACTGATCAGAGTCTTCTTATTTTGTCCCACGGAACTGACATGTTCAGTTGCTTGTGCTGCGCTCTCCTTCACAAACACGTGAAATATCACTGATGCCACTGCACCCACGCACAGCCCGACTGCCATTATGTGCTGAAAGTACACAAAATTATGATCATCATTGCAAACATAAAAAGCAATAGGCTTACACTTTGCTTATAAACACTACATTTAATAATGTACTTAGATCCAAAATGAAGAGAAAAAAAATTTTAATATTTACTTATGTACACCTTCGTATCTCCAAAAAATTTAGCTTTTAAAAACTAAAGAGACTAGCCACAGCCAGGAAGCCTAACCTGAAACCAATAACTCCTAAAAGTCAAAATACTTTTATACACATTACTTTATTGCCTTAGCAACATACACGGGATCTTAAATTTCCTGCACAAAAATTGTTTATGGAATTGTTAACAAGAAGAAATCCTTCTGTCTGGACTGTAGCAGAATAGAAAGGTTAATGTTATGGTTGTACTGGGTAATTGTTTTGGAAGCCATGTTTGTTTTCTTGAATGGTGGTGGGAGTTGGTGTGATTGTATGGGGCAGATGTAGGATAAAGTGTAGTATATATGCGAAGGCACCACCATCGCGAGTAGTCTATAGCAGGGTTCCGAACTTTCGGCAAGCTCCTTGGCAGGCTACGATCCCCTCTCCTGATTATCCGCTTTCTCCTTCCCCCACCTTTGTTCCCCTTCCCCTTCCAGGGATGATAGTTAATTTAAGGGGTTGCACGAGCGGCAGCCCCACCTATTTCCTACACAACACTCGTCCAGATGAACTTCAAGGGGATGATGACACCTACTGGACAAGCAAATTATGATAGTATGAAAGATTCATCGTAGTAGCAGAGAACATGGGTGTTCATTTTAACACTTGTGTTAACAAGGCTGAAGAAACAGGCAAACGGTGAGTCGTGGCTGCAGTGTAGTTGGATGCAAATTTTTTGTGTAATGTGTGGCATGTAAGGTTTGATGTTTAAGCCTTAACTGCAGGATTTTTTTTTATTGCATTTTGGCCCGCCTTTCCAAATTCCTTTTTGATGATCTAAAATACAGTGTTACAGTTTGGTGGCTTTAATATTCCAGTTTTGGTTATGTGGCTCAATTTCTTATAGTCAGTTAAATGGTGATCAAGTGTGGCCATGACTTACTACTCATTTCGGCAAAAGCGAATACTGTTTAATATGTATTGTCCTACATATTTTTCATTGACCAAGCTTTGATTGGATTTGGTCGCCTTGGTCAACGCGCTTCATATTTTTACAAGTGTTTTAATATTACATTTTAATATGTGCTTTATGAGGTAATTTCTTGACAGGGCACTAGTTGTCACCCTTACCTCTTTATTAGGCTGTGGTAAGGCATAGTATGAGATATTACATTAATTGAATCATATTTTGCATGATATGTATGTCATTTCGGGTCTTTATAATTGTTTGCATTTAGTCTGAATGAAAGTGGTAGTATACATAACACTTAATTTTTGGAACGAGACAAAACTTTTTTTTACGGGTTTGCTAACACGATTTTCAATACATATCTAGCCTGGAGTTTTTAATATTTGTGTGTACATTGAATGGGTATGATAAAGTCAATCAGAAATTAACTTGGAATTTTCCATGTCTCATTTTACACAGTGTAAATGAGTTGGTCCCTAGAAGGCTGGAGTTTAAATTAAATACATGGGTAATCTTCAAGTGATATTTTCACACACTGAAATTTAAAAACATTCCACATATAAAGAGTTGTTTTAAGCATTCACTGCATATGAAGTGCGGTTCTGTGAATAAACACACAAATCAATATTTTTCTCAGTAGCTGAAATCATAGTGCTAAATTTATTGTTTTATGAATTTGTATTGTAACGTGATGTGTGGGCACAATTTGTTATATTTTTTTTAATGAGTTGGTTATTAGAGTGCAGAGCATGTACGCTCATGAAATTTTAATTGGAATATCAGCATCATGGGAACCGAACTAACACTTGTTTTGAATTGTTTTTCATTTAAATGGGAGTTATTGAAGTAAGATGTCTTTGCCTGGTAACAGGAGGTTTCATGAATACTTAGTAGCAATTGGCTCAGGTATGATAATAGTTGTGAACGCTGTGCTCAATGAATAAACTCTTCACGTAATCATAGTGCAATGTGAGTGAGCAATTGATTTTTGACTAAACTTAGTATTTAACTTGGATACTCAAATTAGTGAATGGTGATCAAAGAAATAATCTTTAGTCATTACATGTTAAGACAAATAAATGCTTTCAATATAGTGAGAGTAGTTTTAAATTATTTCTTGTTCTACTTATTGAATGAACTGTTTGCTGAAGCAGTGTTTGCTGAAACTCAATAATTGATACAATTATTGGAGAAAATGTAAATGTATTATCTTGTGGAGTTATGTGCAATTGTGATTTGTTATAATACAGATTCTTGTCTGGAACAGCTTCCCATTTATTTGTGCATGGCACAGATATTTGATTCAAAGTTTCAGATGTGTTTACTTATATTCCTGCATTCCCACAGGGTTATTCAGGGAACATTTTTGGTCCTCCGGATTTGGATGTATGTGAAACTTGCTAAAGTGAAGTTTTTCTACGAAGTTCATTGGGAATCAGGTTAGGTATTGATGCACATTGTTTAGTGTATTTTGTGACGATGGAATCACTCCTAACAAAGAAAACTGTTCAAAGCCAATATCACCCCTGCTGAGAAAGCTGTTGTCAAGGTTAAGAGTGGGGAAGAATGTCCCATAGCAGTTCACAGGCAAAGGATTGATAGAGGATGGCAGAAATTGATAAACTGTTGGCTAATATTTGCTTGGAAGCAAAAAATGAGGAAGAGTATAATACTCACAAAGAAGAGTTAGGTGATGCTCAAGAGAGATTGACTGCCTGGTTGATGATACAATTAACTGAGTTTTGGGTGGAAAACAAGAAAGACTAGTGTCGCAAGGTCCAAGGTGCCGCAAGCGAGGCTATGCTACTGAAGTTGCAGCTACCAGTGTTCAGTGGTAATCTCCAGGAGTGGATTTCATTTGAATATCTGTTCAAAGCAGTGGTTCACCATAATTCCAATTTAATAGGAGCCCAGAAGCTACAATATTTGAATGGATTATTGCAGGGGCGAAGCAGCAGAACTTGTAAAATCCACACCAGTAAGTAGTGTGAATTACACAGAAGCTTGGACAATTCCAAATGTGAGGTATGAAAACAAGCATGAGCGGATAGATTCAACACAAACAGTTGTTCTCACAGCCAGCAGTTCACCATGAATCTGATTCAATGTTGCAGAGATTAGTAGACAATGTTGTTGAATGTACTCAACTTTTAAAAGTTCGTCAACCAGTTGAACATTGGGACTCTGCGTCAGTGTTTTTGGTGACTGAAAAATTGGACAGTGATCCTAAGCGTCTGTGACAGTTATCACTAAAAAGAGATGAACTGCCAACATTTTCACAGTTGACTAAATTCCTGGAACATCGCATGCGAGCACTGGCGGCAGCAGGAGTCGCAAAGATTAAAAATATAGTAACAAGCATAACAACTAAGCCTACAAGTTAAAGGAATAAGGCAACATATTAAAACGTGGTAGGAGGAGGTTACTGCTGTGCAAAGTTTAATAGAAACCATGCTCTGAACAAGTGTCCAGACTTTGTAAATCTATCAGTACAAGAGAGAGATAAATTTGTGAAGGATACATCATTGTGTTTTAATTGCCTAGGTGCTGTACATAGGGTCGGGTCGTGTATGTCCTCAAATAGTAAAATATTCCATGGTTATCATTACACATTACTAAACTTCAGTGAAAATGTAGTAGACAGTTCAGACTTGGTGGAAACGACAGAGGTTGTGAATCATCATACAGTTCAGTCAACCCCATGAAGTGAATTGTTATCCTCTGCCATAGTCTTTGTAGAAAGCAGCCATGGTACATTTATTCCATTTAGAGCATTGCTAGATGCAGAATCAGAGGCAAGTTTCACGACTGAAAATGGAGTTCAACAGTTAGGTTTAAAAATGCAACAGACACAAATCACTGTATCGGGGTTGGCGTCAAATACTATAGGACAATAAGCCAGTATAGTCCAGTTGAACATCCAGTCAGCTGGGAACAATGAACCAACCTTTACGTCGAGGCAGTGGTACTACCTAAGATGACCGGGTGTCTCCCAAAGCAGCCATTGAAGTCCAAGGGCTGTTGGTCACACCTTGATGACTTGAAATTGGCAGATACACTTACAATACACCTGAATGCATTGATGTACTCCTCAGAGCTGACATATAGCCACTGCTGCTTAAATCAGGTCAGTGCTTGGGGTCTCGTGGATCACCCATAGCTACTGAAATAGTGTTGGGGTGGGTGCTGTCTGGTCTCATCAATACAGTGCCTTCCAGGTTAACAACAGCGGTTCATATACAGTATATCAACAAAACTGTAAAATGTTTTGGGAATTGGAAGAAATTACAAAAGAAGAAGTATCATGTGAGAGCTATTTTGACATCAGTCATAGAATAGAGAGTACAGGAATACATGCAGTAAAATTGCCAATTTACAAAGATAATTTACAGTTGGGAGAGTCACGTAATATAGCAATGGCAAGACTATGCAGAACAGCAACTGAAGCATCAACCAGAAAAACCACAATTATATAGGGACTTCATGAACGAATACCATGCATTGGAACGCATGAAGCAGATTACACCTGAGGAGATAAACAAACCAATGCATATAACTTATTACATTCCCATATGGCAGTGATGAAAAACAGTAGTGATACAACTAAACTCAGTAATCTTTGATGCATCAACCAAAACATAATTTGGGGTTTAATTAAATGATAAATTGATGGTGGGTTACAAACTCTGAGAAGCTCTATCATCATTATTAATACACTTCAGGGAGCATGTGGTGGGTCTGGTTGCAGATTGCTAAAATGTACCGCCAAATATTTTGGTTGATGTGGATACAGACTTTCAACGCATTGTGTGGCAATTATCACCAGAGGGGCCTATTAAGATTGCAAATAGTTGACTGTTATATATGGCGAAAGTTGAGCACCATACTTAGCCATTAAAAGCATTAGGCAACTTGTAGTAGATAAACAAGCATAGTTTCCAGTGGCCTCACCAGTTGCATTGAGAGATTTCTATGTAGATGATCTGTCAGGAGCAGATAGTGTTGCAGAAGCTAATGAACTACGAAATGAGCAAATTCAGTTCGAGCAAGGAGGGTTAAATATGTGACAATGGTTGTCCAATGCACCTGAAGTAAAGGAATCTGTGAAATCTGAATTGCTACAGGTAGTCTTACCATTAAGGTCAACTGATTATGCATCAGTAAAAACATTGGGACTTGAGTGGCATCCAGTGAATAATACATTTGCAGTGCCTGTGTTGCCAACTTCTCAGTATGACAAAGTTACAAAACATATTTTACTGTCTGAAATTGCTTAAGTGATTGGCATACTGGGTTGGCTGTCACCTGTGACTATTCGAGCAAAACTATTACTGCAGTAATTGTGGGAACGGCAGCTTGGTTGGGACGATCCACTTCCTATTAACATCTGGGCAAATTGGCAACAATATAGAGACGAGTTGTCTGTCTTACAAGACATCCAAATTGACAGATGCATCATCCAGGCAAAACCATGTACAGTCAAACTGGTACGATTTTGTGATGCATCTCAAGTTGTATATGCAGCAGTGGTGTATTTGTGCTCTCAGTATGCAGATGGTACCACATTGGTGCGAATTATGGCTGGGAAAACGAAGGTGGCACAAGTAAAGGAAGTATCGACACCACAATTAGAACATTGTGAGGCTGTGTTGTTGGCGAAATTGATTGAAGTGGTCAAACAAGCTCTTACTATAGACATGATGAATGTAATTGCATGGACAGATTCAACCGTCGTGTTGGTATCGCTAGCTTCACCACCCAACGGAGTTGCAATGATTAAGAAACACACCCTTGCAAGTCAGTGGTGACACATTAACAACAGCGATAATCCAACAGACTGTGCTTCAAGGGAATTGTCACACTTACAGAGTTGCCTGCTCATTCCATATGGTGGTCAGGTCCCACGTGGTTACATGATCCTGTGTTACCAAGTAATGTCAAGCCAACCCTGAACAGTCCCTGAGAGAACAGGAACAAAAACGGGAAGTAAACTTGAGAAAACTTCAGAGAATAACAGCTTCATGTCTAAGATTCTGCAAGAATTGCAAATCTCCAGAGGTTGACAAGATCAAGTCTGATTCTCTGACAGCAGAGGAGCTTCATACAGCTTTATTCAAGTTGGTGATCAGTGTGCAAAGTGACAGCTTTAAGACAGAAATACAGTGCCTTAAAAATGGCAAGCCACTACCAGAGAGAAGCCGCACTGTAAGCCTAACACCATTTATAGACAAGTAAGGGGTCCTCAGGGTGGGCGGTCGCCTTCACAAGGCTGAAATTCCAGAACATCAGAAACACCCTGCGTTGTTCCTTCAAAGCAGCAAGCTGACAGAACTCATAATAATGCACGAGCATCTCATGAATTTACATGCGGGTCCTCGGTGCAGGTAATCATTTAACCGGGTTTTGTATTCTCACGGACAGACACACTATACGAAAAATCATCAGGCAATGTGTGACATGTCATCGCCAAGCAGTAGCCGCAAAACAATTGATGGGTTCTCTCCCTGCAGCTTGAGTACATCCAGCTAGCCCATTCTTTCAGTGTGGAATAGCACTATGCAGGTCCCTTTACATTTTGAAACTGCAAGGGAAGGGATAACATCAAATTCAGGGGTTATGTTGCATTGTTTGTCTGCTTCTCAACAAAGGCAGTTAATTTAGCGTTAGTGAGTTATTTATCAGCTCCTGCCTTCATTGCAGCACTTATATGGTTCATTTGCCAGCGTGGCAGACCCAGTGACATTAACAGTGACTGTAGTATGAGTTTCATAGGTGCTGCCAAGGAACTTAAAAAGCTGTTTGAGATAATCAAAACCAGAGAAAGTAAACAGGCAGTTAGAAGGTAGGTAGGTAGGTAGGTAAGTGGGCTTAACATCTCATCGACAACGAGGTTATTAGAGACGGTGCAAGTTGCACCGGAAAGAGCGATTGGGGAAGAATTGGGAAAGAATCAGCCATGGTCTTTTGTTTGGGACCCATCCTAGCGTCCGCCTGGAGTGATTTTGGAAAACCATGGAAAACCGAAATCAGGATGTCCAGACTGGGAATCAAACCCAGGTCCTCCCGAATTCGAGCCCAGTGAATTACCACTGTGCCACCTCGCTCAGTGATAAGTTAGAAGATGTCTTACCAAGCAAGGAATCTCTTGACACTTCAGTGTACCAGCAGCCCCACATTGAGGTGGACTGTGGGAAGCAGGGGTAAAGAGCATTAAGTATCATTTACGTTGAGTGGTAAGTGGCAGCATTCTTAACTTTGAAGAAATCTATACAGTGTTGACCATGGTGGTGTGTGAATTCACGACTTCTCACAGCGTTATCGAGAGACCTTAGTGATTTATTTGTGTTGACTACAGGACATTTCTTGATTGAACAATGTCTTCTAGCAATACTACAAGCTGACAAGGAGTTACATAAGCTCTACCATTTACCAAGGTGGTGAATGCTGGAATGACTAATTTAGCGTTTTTGGCAGAGACTGTCAGCTGAATATCTGTGCAGGATTCAGAATCATCCCAAGGGGTGGTACAAGGAGCCCAATGTCAGTATTGAAGAATTAACTGTAAGGTTTTCATTGTTTAGGTAAATAACAAAATTACAGTTGTTAACTAATGTTAACAAGGTGGGTAGAATGTCAGGACTACAGCAGAATAGAAAGGTTAATGTTATGGTTGTATTGGGTAATTTTTTTGGAAGCCATGTTTATTCTCTTGAATGGTGGCGGAAGTTGGTGTGGTTTTAGGGGTGAGACGTCTGATAAAGTGTGGTAGATATTTGAATCAAAGTTTCAGATGATTTTTCTTATATTCCTGCATTCCCACAGCATTATTCATGGAACACCTTCCATAATTATTTCCACTTGTTATTGGATTGATTTCATAAACACCGCCTCCCCCCCCCCCCCCCCCCCCTGTTCCAGCAGGCTACCTGAAGAAATCTGGTGGCATCTCAAGCTACTCCCTTAACACAACAGCACTGAATCGTAACAGGAGAAAATCATTTTGAAACAGCTTTCATATATTTTTTTAATTTTTAATTTAACTGCTGTGGGAGAAATTCTCTGTTAAACTGGTAGACCGGTGATATTTTTTTCCTGGTACATACAGAATGAGCCAAACTACAAACTCTTACACCTCTGAATTCACACCTGGCCTGATACAAGAATGGCTTTATTTTCAAGGATTTTATCATGTCCTGTGTAATGATCATCTGCAAAACAGTACTGCAGTAATATGTAACTATACTTTCATATTTGTTACTTACTAAATATTATAGGTTAATACTAAATCCCTGTAGCAAAATTGCAAAAGCAAATATTAAAAGCATAGTTTCATAATTTGGGAAAATTGTGAGCATCAATAGTCTCCTAAGAGATATGAATTAGTGTTTTTCTACACACAATCATGACAAAAGGCTTCACTCTGAATACTAACTTTGGGGGTTCCGAGTTTTCAATTTTGAAATTTTGCACAGAACATCCAGACATTCCTGTCTCAGCAAACATCCTTTCATTTTTTTTTTCTTCCAGTGAAGTCACATGTCCAATATTTTTGTAAAAAATTTTTACAGGTGGGAAAAATTTTGACTACCATATTACACATAAGAGACATGAATGAAATAACAAAAAGCATAAAATTGACAACTAAAGCAAACACTGTTTTGCTATAGAACATTTCAGCAGATCATAAAAACACTCACTTCAGTATCAAAAAACTTGGCAGAAATTTGAGTCTTTCTTGTTTTGACAGCACTTATCACTTTACATAAAATAAGCAATTTTTAAAACTGTAAGTTGAATTCCTCAAAAATATTATAAAACAGCCAATGCAACATGCAAAAGTTTCAGAACAATACACTAAATCACCTGAAATTTCACTGTATCCTTGGGACCAACAGGAGCATTTGAAACATCACTCGTCACGTGAAATATGCCCCAGGTTATCAGGTATACCATCAGACTTGAACACACAGTAAAGCTGTACCTGCACTTCGTACAAAAATCAAAATTTAATAGTTTATGATAATGTCACAATTTTTTTGTAAATCTTATATATATATATATATATATATATATATATATATATATATATATATATATATTACAACTCTAGTTACACCACAGTTCCACTAAAAATTAAAATAATTTTGCAAAAGTAAAGGAGTATATATTGTGACAGTAAAACCGTAATGTCTTCAAGAGCACAGCTAACTAAAAATGGCATTGCCATAAAAAGTTCAATTTAAATACCATTTAATTTATTAACACAATATGCAGAGACAGGATAGCAAATATCTGTGAAAATTAAAGGCACAAAAGACTATACAGATGACAAGTTTAAAGGCTCAAATAAAATATATGCATACAAAAATTATCTTGTGTTTAGTTTTCAATTGTGATTATAATGGTCCAAGGTTTCTAGTTTTATGCAGTTCAGTTGGTTTGTGTGTATGTGTGCATGTGCACGTACATATACACATACACTCGAGATAAAGAGAGGACAACATTCACTCTGGAAACAGAGGAATATTCAGTAAGTCTCCCACCTACCTGGTGATTGTACTAAACGGCAGCGTGTTTGAAATACTAGTTTTTCTATGAACTATTAAATGTGCATCCAATGTCCTGATCAATGAAAAGCACACACATTTCAGATGAGTGCTGTTGAGTAATCTCAAGATGTCACGCAAATTAGAAATACCATTTCAGAGTACTCCAAAAGAGAGAAAAAACTGTTTTTTTTTCAAAGTGCTGTACCTCAGAATGCAGTGAAACCCTGTCAAGACGTTTCAGAAAAATACTGAAAAATAAGTGCTTATTAAGCAGAAAAACTTCTTAAAAGGGTAAAATTGTGTGTTTGTAATAGACCACGTGCAAACTTTCTAAAGCTTAGTAAGCAGGAAAACTTATTAACATTAAACTTCTCAAAAAAGGATTTACTGTATATGCATCAGATACATACAACACTATCAACCTTCTCACAGACTTTCCATCAATAAAATAATAGGGTCACCGCTGTGAACGTCCCATAGGTACAGGCGGTGTTACAAGAACACTGCACGCCAGTTCAGAGCCTTGCGCTTAGCTGCAATAGGGCACTACAAGTGCATGGCAGTCTTACCCTCATTGCACCCATGCTTATCTGTCACAAACCTTGAAAAAAAGATCCAGGTAGGCAGGAGTCTCATGAAAATTGTGTCATGAGAAAATACCAACTTGAAAAATATTCCAGCAACGTATTTTGTGAAATAAATATTCTGGGTAAAATACACATGTCTTTATTCCAATAACTTGCCTATATGAGCATTTAAAAGTTTCAAACAGACAAAACCTATATGATGGAAATTTGTATTTGGTAATTTGTAATGTAAAATGCAAATTACAAAAATATGTCTTTAGATTTTGTAGACTAAAGTCATGTGACCATTTTATTTACAAAAAGTGCCAACATAGCCACACACAGACACACTATGATTATACATGCGAATCTTGACAACGCAACTATAATAAATTTTGCTGAAGAAAAAAAAATGTATCAAAATAATTAGCAAAGAATTACTATATTTTGGGTTGAAAAGAGAGGATGCAAAAATTAAACTTAAAAGGTAAGACATTTCCTTTTGCAGAAAATCTTGTAACCCTACATACATGCATCAGTTGTCAGAACAGTACATGTGACTGATTCACATAGCAGGTGGACAGAGAAGAGAGCATAGTGTGAAGGTTGTTCTCACCTACATGCTTTTTTAATGTTGATTTCAATTGTTTTACACCATTGCAGAAATTTCAATATAAACAATCTGATTAACTACTCGTATTTATGTTCAAGAAAAACATCACATTACTCTTTCTGGATGTAAGTACTGCCAGATGGGTGAGAACAGCAACCAATCTTAACTGCTCTCAATATGTAAGTACCCATAGTCTGTGTTCTATTTAGTGGTGTCTGGTGTATTATCGACCCCACCAATGGCTACAAGGCATTCAGAAATCAACCAAGGTGGTATAATATGTTGGCCAGGGTTAGGAAGAAGTCAATCTGGGTGAGTAATAGGGCAAAGGAAATACCTCCTATACTTCTATGTTGGAGAACATTGGGAGGGAGCGTTTGAATCAAATGGGTGGTAGGTCTTAACACCTTGTTTACAGAGGAGAGGTTGGAGCAGCTTTCAACATTGATGTCTTGAGAGCAGATGAGCATAAAGTGAGTTGAGTACTAATTAGCACCAGAATGCATGGGTAGCAGTGAACTGGCCAGGAATAGAACCTGGGTCTCCTGGGTGGGAGGCAAGTGATCTTGTTGCTGCACCACCACGCCCCATCTCGTACATCAAGTAGCCCTGACAAGCAGAGTGGCAAAGGAATAGGATATGGTATGTATGATGGAACTACCCCACCATTCACCCAGAGTGATTTAGGAAAACCATGGAAAACCAAGAACAGGATGGTAGAACCGGGAATCAAACCCAAAGTCTCCTGATCGAGAGTCCAAAGATTTATCACTAAACCACCCCACTATCTTTAACCAAAATAGGTAGAGAGGACAAGAGGAAGGGGACATAGCCCACAAAATATATTTTGACCAACCAGATCACACACAATGAGGCTCTTAACGGTTTTTTATATTAATGGACAAATTCCTCTGAATATTTTTATATTAATTAAAACAAGGAAAATAAAAAACCATGGAACCACTCTAATTCACTATTATTTTCCCAAGGTATCGTTTTGAATAAAATAACACAAGGAGGTACAGTCTGAGTATCCTACAATAAAATATAAAATTTCTTTACTGAATCATGGAAAGCTTGCACCACTTCAGTCCTACCTTATTACGATGAGACCTGTGCGTTCATGCTCACTTGGCGTTAAGTCAGGAATGAGCGAGAGATGTGATATTTGGACAGAAGCCCAACCAAACTGGAATATGATGACAAAAGCAGAATAATACACCATCTGTGCAACATGACTGCTGTCTTTACAACCTAAACATGGAGAGAATATGAATGGGAAGCTTCCAATGACACAAATGGTCCCTGAAACAATAAATAAATCATCACAACCACATCTGATTAACTATGTATATAGTTTAATGCTAATTTAAAATTATTACAATTAAAATTACACCAATTGTTATGGTAGATATTGTAACATTCTTGGATGCAAAAAAAATCCCTTCTTTAAGCTTATTTTTTTAACACTTTTTGTGGAGTTGACTCCGAGACTTCCATTTAGGCATGGAAGAGATGTTTAAAGATATTCTAGTGATTGTAACTCGTACACAAAGCTGTGCCAAAGAAGAGCCTTAAAAGTTATAAAAACCTCAACAAAACAATACAAACATGAAGAAAAAGTTCTCACATCACCTACAGCTTTACTCCCGCCTGCAATAAGCTATCTAATGCCTGGCGCACATGGGTCGATTTTTCCTGCGAGCTTCTATATGATATTTAATAGCTACACAAAGAGTTATGTAACTCGATTACTCACGGTGTCTGTCACAGACCGTGTCTTGTCGCACATGGTATGAGTTTTCTGGCAAGCTAGTCTGTCAACTAGTAACACCGGTAGCAATGACACTTTCTAACAGCTGGCGAAAATAATAAACAATGAATTCTGTATGGTGAAGAAAGATTTCTGTAATTACACTTCTTTCAGTTTTGGATCATGAAAATAAAAATTGTAGCTTAAATAAATGACTATGGACAAGAGAATGGTTAGGAATGAAAACAGGAGTGTATTGGAAATACTTGCTGAAAAATTTAGCTGAATATACAGACAACCTCAAAACTGTAAACAAACATGTTTATTCTATGCATTTATTATCACAGCTAAAACAATAATGTTGCCAAGTAAATAAATTCCCGCAACACATTTTCTTGTTCTCATTGACTGAGATCGTAAATTCGCAAAGAAATGTGGAGAAAATAGCACAATTCCAATAACAGAAAAATAGGGGACTAGCCAGCAACCTTGCATATAGGCATCAATATTTCCAATGGACGAGCATGTCCAGCAAAACTTCACGCATGTGATATAAGGAAAATCGTTCCATGTGTGGCAGGCTTAACACCAGGCTCTGATATATTCTCAGCACTTTTTCTTCACAAATACACCAGTGGAAATGCAATGAACGAGTAAACAACATCCAATCCAAATGGGTTTTGCAACACACACTGTTCATGTGTAGAGGACACCACTTCCTTGCACCACTCTTCAGCCATTATACAAAGTGTCATATTGCAGGTCATCTGGAAATGCAAGTGCAGTTTGTTGTGCGATTCCATTACGTGTGTGTCTACGATGACTGGAAAATGACAGCGAACACCAATTGAACAGTTAAGTGACTTGAGCATGGCCCTATAGTGGGACTCAAGAGGGTGGCTAGACATTCCACAAAATTGTGACTCACTTAGGACATTACATATCAGTGGTATATCGGTGGTGGCGAAGATAGGTGACAACCAACCTTCCAGCATGATAATGCATGTCCTCATTTTGCTTGGACAACACTGCATGCTCTACAAGACGTGCACATGCTACCTTGGCCCACTAGATGACCAGACCTAAGCCCTACTAAGCATGTGGGACATGTGATGGCACCCAACATCCAACCCAGCCCCGGCAATAACAATCACCCAGCTACTCCAAAAAGTACAGCGAGTGTGACATATTGTACCCCAGAGAGATCTTCAACATTTGTATGACAGGTTACATGCCAGAATTGCTATATGTGTGGCCATTAGGGATGGTTACACTCCTTGTTGGGTCCAGCCAGAATCTACCCGACTGCCTCTTCCCTGGTATGATACAGCAGTAGCTAACTGGAATACACACTCATAAATAAACACAAAAACTCGAGATATCACATACTACAGTTTTATTTTCACAGCATCTTTTTCACTACAACTGAACAAAAACATACATACAAAACCTTCAAACACTTTCAAGGTACATAACATTACTACCAACATTTACTTTTCACAACTACACGTGTTCACGTCATACAAAAAAATTAGCCTCCAGCAAACAGATAATATGCCACTAAAATATGTCGACAAACCAACAAAAATTAAGAATAAGAAAAAAATACTAATTTCCAACACTCCTTACGTATGTATTGCATTTAATGTTCTGGATGTTCTATGGACTTTGTTTTAATCAGTTCCATATCACACCTCGTTCTTGTGTACCAACTTTGGGGCAGATATGAGTATTCCTTTGGGGTGGTGTTCAATGCATTTCCACTAGTGTAGTATTGTTAGTCAGTAAAACCCCACATATGACATACAATCTTTAAAAGTAAATTATTACCGATATTATAATATATTAGATTACATAGGTATTATAGCTGTTGCAAATGACTTTTGCTCACAAAAATATTTCATCTTTTGACTACCTAACACACTGTTATTCACATTACCCAAACAACAAACACTTTTGAAAACAACTTTACATTTATCAAAAATGAAAAAATTCTTTCAAGGCTTTAGGTATACAGCAGTAAATACTTTTTTTATCACTCCACTAGTAAGTATAAATTTTTTTTGCATGATGATGGAAAATGAGTATGAAAAAATATGGAGCTAGGCAATAAGCCGTCAAGTATCAAGGGAGTATTTTTTGAAAGGATTGGACAAAAACAAAGAGGAGCTAGTTATCAGAGGTCAGAAAGAAGATTATTGCTACAGGTGTGAAAGAGATCTACAGTCAACTGCCACCAACATTTAACAGTATTTACCTGTCATATACTGTCCCCACTGCTACATACAGTAAAAAATCTTGGACAATAGACAAGCAAGATGATGATTAGATCAGAGCTACACAAACAAAGTTTACAAGCAATAAGTTGGGAGTTACGAGGAAAGACACAATTTGGAATTATGATGTGCAAACTTAAGCAGGGGTAACTGACCTAAAAAAAGACTTGCAAAAAAGGTAAGGGAAGATAATATTATGACTGCAATAGAATGGAAATTGAACTCTGAAAATACACAATACGTACAAAACACATGTGAATGTTTTATCCTTTTGCACTGCTTGCTGTTGCCATGGTGTAGCTGTGTTGGTGACATGGCAATGGGTTTTACGCAAATATATCTGCAATAGATAATATTTTCTTTGGGATATTAGAATGAAGTGAAACTAACAAAAAGGATACCTGACTGAATTAATTCAACAAATCTAGAAGAGATCTTTCATTTGGCAACAACATTTGTGTGTTAGCACATCTCAGCTGCAAGATATATTGCCCAGTAAGTTTTACCAATGCCCAAAAGTGTCAAGTCGCTGTAGGCTTCCACCCATCCCTTGCGTATGTGCGGTACCAATTGAAGGTCAAGCTTGCATCATAGTTGAATACCCTGATCACACAAAACCACATTTATTTCAATCACGGTATTAGTTATATTGTCGGAATGAAACACTCTGCAATCTTTACAATGCAGTTTCAGTCCTGCTATTCCATGTGTCAGTTTGATTTCAAAGATTCATTCAAGTCAAAAAAAGATAAAGATTTAAAGCAAAAATGTCAAACTCTGTCACACAATTACTTGGAAAGCCAGGCAATGGTGCTAGTGTTTTGGTTTGTAATCCCAGACAATGCACATACTGTACATGTGATATAAATTAGCCTGTGTGTCTACAACAACTACATTATAGGCTGTTCACGGTAAAATGAGCACTTTTGAAAGCCTTGCTTAAAATCTAATTGTATGAACTTTGTGTACTCTTCCACCATATGTAAAATTAATTCTGCTATAGGCTTCATCATTTTATTCTTGTGTCAGTCCAGTGGAACTGCAAAATTATTATAAAAGTAAATATTTTACAAATTTGCTTATTTTCACATTTCGATGTATTAAAAAAACAAAAAGCCGAAGTAATAACTTAAGACATCACAAATAGTTATCTAACACTTTTCATTCAACATTAAGATAGAGAACTACTTTCCCTTCGTTACCAACTTTACTGTGCGCATGTCATTCAGTACACCCGTTAAAATATATGTAGGCAGGCAGTGAATTTTTTCTAAAGTTGATTTCAAAAGTGCTCACTTTATCGTGAACAGTCTTTACAAAAAATTATCACACTATGAATTATACTTAAATTCCTCCCAACTACTAAATTATACTTGAATTTTCCAGGCGTCCACGTATCCCTTGTGCCTGTTTGTACCATCCCAGACGCATCAACCACACAGCAACACTAGTCCGATTGCCATTAGGTCGCGGTCCCGATCAGTGCAGGTCAACAAGGATGGTGTGTTTACACTTTTCTTGCCGATCTGCAACCTGTGGACCACGGATCACCATATTTTAAATTTATTAAGAGAGTAAACTCTTGTAATAAATTGATATGCAGCCCAAATGGGTGTTTCCCGTAAAGTCATGACCATTAGACGCAACAACCATTGGAGGAAACGGCGCCGCTTTATCCCAAGGCTCTTGTGCGCAATGTCGACGGGCCTCGTGGCCGAATTCAAAGGGTGGTGGCTCAAAGAGGTGCCAAAAATGGGGAATAATCTTCCCAGCAAAAGTGCAAAGTGGCGAGCAGCTCACTAGCAGCATCATTTACAAAGAGTAGTTAGAGTGAGTTTCAGCAATTATTGCACCATAGTTAATTAGGGAAGCCGCCCAGTTTGTCATAGAGAGTTACACAAATCTAACAGAATACAGGGCATAGATCCGCCCCTTTTCAGTGAAATGTGTATGTCATTACAGGAAGTGAAATACATATGCTTTTTCTAATTTTTTACCATAATGACATTCGCCAATATTTATGTATTAATATAAGAGCTGTCGCCATCGGGTGAGAAACGAGACGAACAATGACACAAATACTTACTGGGAATATGGGGCCAGCGATGCTTCCCAATCACCGCAGTATTGAGACTCAGGGTTCTCACGGATGCTGTGGGATCTGTGTGTCCGTCTCACCCGTGCGTACTTACAAACACGTAGGCAATACTAAGCTTTTACCAAACATCACTTTGAAATAAACACTTACTAAAATACATGCGGTTAGGACACTGTCCCTACTGAATAAAAGAGGTAAGTTCACTGTAGACTTGTTTTTGTTACTGTTCATACACATCAACGTGCCAATGAAATTATGATTATCTCGGTCATGACTAGCCAATTCCGCTTGGGTGCTCCCCAGCCCGCAATTATTCAGGCACACGCCTAGATGGATGATCTCACCGAGGTGCGTGAAAGCACAGCCTTCACAAGGGAAGAGGGCTGACAGCTGATAGGGTGGATTGACGGTTTTTCCCTGAAGACAGGACACTGTGAATTACAAATAAAACACTTGATGAAACATATTAACACATGTGAGTACTCTGCATAACTAACACAAACTTGTCGCGCTCACCCACCAGCACGTGGGTAGTGTGGCAACTGCCTATACACAGAGCCAGCTAGGTCAGGAATAATTGCACCGTACACAAATTACAAAATTACATAAACCCTCAAAAGATACATGAAACAATATGGGGCATGAAATGCCCCATATTGTTTCATGTATCACACAAATGGGTATTCACAATAAACACACACATGTGAAAACAATTTTAGATGGCGCGGATGCCGCTGGATGAAGTTCGTAGCGGACCATGTGGTGCAGGTGGAATTGCAATATTGCTTTGTGAAAACAGCAAATTAAATTCAGACAAAACATTATTCGGAGTGAGAAAAATTATTCTCTTTACGATTTACGTGATTGCAGGCATGTAGCATGCCTGATGGCAGAGAAATCAAACATGAAAGTGACCATGTGGTTAAGCACAAAAGCATCAATTTACGTGAAAATTACACGGAACAATGACAAAATTGAACATAGAACCCTGAATAAAATACTGCACATACAATATTACGTAAATAAGTGCTCAAAACGCAATGACAACGTAGACATGTACTTGGCATAGGTTAGCCATGTGGTTAGACGTGATGTTGCCGTAAAATATTCGTACATGAATACAAAGACCTTAAAATTGCACATAGTTATAATGCAGAAATTACAATGAAACGCCACTAACATAGGCGGATGGCGCTTGATTCAAGTTGCGTGGGTCACGTAACCTATCCGACATCTTTCTCCTCCTTCTCCTCGATTAAGTTAAAAATGCCACAAGGGCGAAATAAATTAGTAAAGCGGAAGCGTAATGCTGGGGAAAATGTCTGGCAAAACATATGCAAGCAAAGGTTGACCGGTAAACTAAATTGAAACCTACATCAGAGAACTAAAGTTGTAGTGCGTTCATGACGGTGTCTTACCTAGCCAGCTCTCCTCTACACTGTCCAGAGACAAGTGTCGCACGGACCTACCATGGCTGCCTACGGGGTTCACATAAGTGGAAGTGCTATGCACACAGAGTAAAATATTTTATTATAGAAATAAATGTGGCACAAATTAAATTAAATATTGTTTTACATTTTTAAATTTTCCAGTGGATTTTTCTATTAATTCTGGGTCTCTTTATGACAGCATTCACGCCAGAATATTAGCGTTCTTAATCTCAGTGCCACGGGCACTTTGAATTCCATAATCAAACAATTTCAAAATAACAACAAATGCTTCAAAACATTTTAAGAAATATTAAATCATACAAATACAAAACACATTTTACGCTTAATAGTAGTATTTATGTTAAAGTTCAAAATATTGGCCTCTTTGCGCACATGCGGGACACGTGATACGTGTGTGGTGAGTGCTGTCATGGGCTCTAGCGCCGCTGGCTGTTAGCCGGTGTCAGAGCTTATATGTCTTCATTCATTGAGAATCAGCCACATAAGGCATCATTTCTTTTAATATCACCCTTCAAGTGCAGTGACATACTCGTGACATCACATTCTTAGCCATATCTGGGGCTCCGGCATTCACGGGTATGTCACCAACATGTTTTTAGTCATTAGTAATGATTATGTACAGTGTTAACTTCTTTAATCATGTAAGTTGTGCAGTTGCATTTTTTCATGTTTGTATTTGGCGCCGGGCTCGCCGGATACTCAGCGAGGCCGCCACCATGTTCTTCAGTCAGACTTCAGCACTCTGGCGACCTGGGCAGGCAGTAAGCTCCCGCGTACCCCCCTCTGCTCTTCAATTTAGGCTGTATTTTCTCACCGCAATAGTTTAACTTAGCACAGGAACATTTAACGTCATTTTTATAGCCAAGGGGAGGCCTTTCTGCATCCTAGATAACATTCAAGGACTTCATGCATCGGGACGAGTTTTTCATTTAATCATCACTTAAGGCCATCACCTTATTTTGCAGAGCAGCGACCACCGGCAGGTCTGGAGTGCCGGGTCCGCTTTTCAAAGGGTAGCATTAATTTGCAGTGACATTCTATTGTACCTTTTCCATCAATAAAACTGTCACACATTAACGAAGCTGGTTTTATTGACTTTACTCTCCTGAGTACATAGGGCACTGTGCCCTACAGTAGAATCAGTAGTAAGCGTACTTTCAGTGTAATAAGTTTTGTTCTTACGGGGCCTGCCTCCCTTAAGCAGAGTAAAATCAGTGCTAGTATCGGCATGCGAAGTGGCCAAAAACTTTGTCCCTTAGCAAAGGGTTTGATATGACAAAACGCATAATTTAATTGGTCGTTAAATTAAACTCTCCTTCAAATTGACAGTGTATCCAGAGATAGCCGTAGGCCGTACGACCCCATCATCATTTTTCACACTACCGAACATGGCGCCGGGCAACACCTTCAGTTCCTGTCCTCCACCTGCTCCCAGATGGGATACGAATGCTACACATCACCTCTGGAAGCACAGTGCATCAAGTGACCTGCGCAACTAGGGCTAATCAAACATCAGAGTGCAGGTACAAGCCACTTTCCAGGATGTCAAGTGGTTTTCCCAAATCGGGCGAACAGAACATCAGTCTGCCACTTTCCTACACGTCAAGTGGCTGGCCCAACTAGGGTGGAAAGGAGAAAAGCCACATCATGTCAGTAGCCTGTTCAACCACATGGTCAACAGGCTACGCTACAAACCACAACAGTAACAGTGCTAGGAAAGTGCACCACAATGAATACCAGCAGTTATTGGTAAGTAACCTGAGATCATCAAACACTTGAAACACAACAAAGTCATATCAGGGACATTACAGCCACATGTATTTTAAATTGCGTCACCAGATGCCCAGAGCTATAACATAACAATCATTAATAACAGTGCTTTTTGTCCATTACTGGTCTTTGTACAATTATTTACAAATTATATCAAAACTTGTTAGCTTTGTCTACAATATAGAGTGCTAATGTGTTTTCAAGAGACGTACAGTGCCCCGAGTGGAAATTGAAACTCGTCAACAGATGTTCTGGGTGGTCTGCATTTGCAAAGAACAATACACTTAGCTGGGATGCTCCAGTGCAACATCAGCTGTATTTTAGAGTTTGCTGAAACACACTGGTTAGACGTTGCAACACGTGAAAACATCTTAACACAACTGTGATCTAAAATGAATGGAAACCAACACAACCACTCAGCAATGACAGCGTAAAAAAGGCAATATTTGTATGTTAGAGGGTACATGTATTCAAAACTGCACGTCAAGAAGTAAGCAGCAAACCAGATGTGCCACAGTAGGTGCAATAATATTTTGTAACAATGAGCACGTGTCATTCCTCAAAAGTTATGCAACCAGCAATAATTGTGCGTACATTATCTGCCCATCAGGCAATACTACAAGCTATTTTCGGCAGTATTAACAAGTAATACCAGCCAGCTTAGCAAAGTTTTCAACACAAATTCAAAATGTATTTTAATTATCTCCAAAACTTGTTTGGAAAGTAAACAGAATTTTTGCAACAGTTTTCAGGAATATTTTTAACGTTTCAAAATAAACAAACTTTAAAAATATTTTTTCCCATGGACAACATTTGAAAACCTTTTGAGCTGCAATTTCATAAAACTTTTCAGAGCCATTTTTGAAACATTCAGATTTTCAAAACTTTTCACAGCTCTTCAAGGACATTTTTCAAAAGCCCCTTCAAAACATTCAGAGCTTTCACGGCCATAGTGCGGGGAAAAACGCAGGTTCCACGCGGTTAGCTGGGATCATGAGATAATGCACAGGACAGCTAGGTGCCGAGCAGGACGGTAAAATTCCCCTCTCCCCTACGTTGCTTCGCTCCGAGGGACAGCCGCGTGATCACATGAGTCGGTTCCCTAGTCATCAAAATGTTTGACCCTGAAGCCCACACTCCACAACATGCAGCTGTGAGAAACAATTATATGCGTAATCTGAACTGGTGCAAGAGTGCAGGTAAAGCCAAGCCATTATGCCTAACGTGTGTACAACCCACATTAGGAACCAAACCATTTACAGAGTTAACATGTCCATGCAGAGAAAACAACAAAGGGAAAGGATTATGAAAGCAAACAGAGCACAAATGGAAAAAAGCATGGAGTTGCACGTCAAATAGTACACCCGCACTATTGTGTGCTGACTGTGGTAAATTGCAACCCACATAGAATCAACACAGTTTGTCAAGCCAATTTGTTTGCCAATGTAACCCACCTCAATTAATCAATTTAAATTTGACAATAAATTCAGAAACCCATTGGCAAAATGACAGGTGCGCAAAACAGATCACATGTGCAAGAAGGGGAAATGGAGCAGTGATGTGTGTGCAGTGTACACGTAACTTTCACCCAGAATGCTTAAGCAGAACGGAAAAGGCAACCACTGACCAGCAAGGCCGCATTTTATGCGAGACATGCGAACACACTCTTTTCCATCCTGGGACATTTTCAAAAGAATTAAAAATGGAAAATTTGCAAAGAAAAGCATTGTCATCAGGTTATTTGCAGACCAGGGCCACAGAAAACCGTGAGGTTTGAGACATGTGGGAGCAAAACACATTGGCAATATCCATCTGGGCAAGACATGGCAAATCAAGCCGCCGGAAGATTCCTCTGTGGGCAATGCACATTCCCATCCCTGCGGTCAGAAGCAAAGTCAGTAGTAGGGGCGGAGTTGTCTAGTGCACATCACTGTACGCAGGAACATTCAGAATGAGCCAGTGTGTACCAACGCCCACTGGCACATTCAACGCCCCTGCTCGGAAGAACAGAAGTGCAGCAGAAACAGACGTCACAGCCTACAAGTTTTACGTGTCGGCAATAAAACAGGAATGATCCAGAGTTATTAACAGCAATTACACGAACCGTCAAAGCAGGTATGCCTCCGGCACAATTTCAGCGGTTACCAACTTTTTCAGGTCTACCAAATGAGGACCCGCAAGCATTCCTAAACAACTGCACATCATGTTTAGAGAGATACAGGAAGTGCCAGCAGGACTGGCCAAACTTTATAGGGACTCAATTGGCAGGCGAAGCAAGTAATTGGTGGCAAACGGTCAGTCACTACGGTATCGAGTGGGTGGAATTTCTCAACAGCTTTCAAAGTAGATTAGCCAACACTTACTCCTCATTGCAAGCACAGAGCAGGGCCATGCTAGAAGTGTAGAAACAAGGTGAAACCCTGATGGCATTTGCAGTGAGAAAGATAGGGCAAATTAAAAATTTCCATCCACACATAGCGAGCATGAGATTTTCGAGGTAGTTGCGTCTACTGTAAAAGTGGAGAACAAGCTAGCAATGGCAGTGGTAATACACAGTAGCAGAGAAGATTGCATGCGCTCTGCTGCGTTACTGGAACAAGCCAGCCGAGAGCAAAACACCGTGACTAGAGAGGGTGGCGGGGTATCATTCGCACCGGAGAAAGGATGCAGAGCCGAGGGAGCAGACAGAGGTGCAACTGGCAACGAGCAAAGTAGGACGAGCAGGCACATTCCAGTTGAGAATGCCCTGAACCCAGGACAACAACGTGGACAGTAGCGACCTCGGGCACGGCAGGAGACTCACGCGAACCACCATTTGCATGCCATTACTGCAAGGGAGAAGGAAAAATACATTGGCATAGTCAGTGTCCAAAATGAAACATTACTAAACAACAACAAGCCACTGATGGGAAACTGACCATCGGGGTAGGTGGGCCGGACGCTCACTACCCCAGGGCAAAATACCCCCATATAACACTGATTCCTCAACAAGTTGGGCAGGCAGAAAGTAAACATCATCAACCCATCACACAACAAAACAGGATGATTAAAATTGCAGTTCACCTTAATCAACAACAATGCCACCCATTGATTGACACAGCAGCTAGTTGCAACTTAGTGCATGCCTGATTCGTAGACACATGCAATATCACACCCAGTACACAGGTACTACACCTCGCAACAAAACAGAACATGGGGGAATCAATGGGTGAGACACCGATTACCGTCCGACTTTGAGATGTGGACACCATCACCACAGCCCTCATGTCTGCGAACCTATGGGAGGATGCCATATTGGGTATCCCCTGGTTCACCGAACAAAAAGCCATTGTTGAGCCAGCCACCCATAGGATACATTTCAACCTGAAAGAAAGGTGAACGGTGTAAGATAATGAATCCTGACCCACTGGTAATGAGCCCGGTACAATTAGATAACTTGATCATGCGGTCCCTCCAGAATACCAGGATATGGAGCAAAGCATACTGGACGAACGATGCAAAGTATTTGAGGCAGGAGACCCACTCCATCGAATGACCGTAGCTGAACATAGTATTCCGCTGGAACATGACCGACCAATCTATTCTGGACCCAGAAGCTACCAGCTACATCAATGCGCCATCATTAAGGAGCAGATTGAATAAATGTTGGCTGAGGGTGGGATAGAATCCACCCGCAGCCACTACAACAGCGCAAATAACTTTGGCACCCAAGAAAGACGTGGCACTTTTGTATGGATTTTCGAGCAATCAACCAAATCACACGAGCGCCA
Source organism: Dryococelus australis (assembly GCA_029891345.1). Lineage (NCBI taxonomy): Eukaryota > Metazoa > Arthropoda > Insecta > Phasmatodea > Phasmatidae > Dryococelus > Dryococelus australis. The sequence goes on from CM056996.1 coordinate 116,537,475, forward strand.
CGCCTCCTTACATACGTGTGAAGGATGCATTACATACCTTGGGCAAGGTTAAGGTCATTACATCATTGGACCTGCACAGTGGGTACTAGCAGGTACCAATCAAACCCACATACAGTCACAAAACGGCATTCACAGCCCCAGATGGAAGAAGGTTTCACTTCTGCGCAATGCCCTTCGGCTTGAAGTGTGCACCGGCAACATTCCAGAAAATGATGGTCCAGGTACTTGACGGGTACATAGGATATTTTGCCCTCGCGTACCTGGATGACATGGTCATCTGGTCACAGACCTGGGAGGACCACATCCAACACCTGTCACTAGTCTTGGAGAGACTAGCCATCAATAAGTAGTTGTATGCGAACCGCAAGTGTCACATTGGCCACCCATGCATACAATTTCTTGGGTACATGGTCGAACATGAAAGCCGATCAACACAAGAGCATTTAGCCCTCATTAATGAATACAAGGTGCTGTGCACGAGGAAGCAGTTTAGGAAATTCTTTGGGTTAGTGAACTGGATGCAGAAGAACATTCAGGATTACGTAACCATCATCGCACTATTAACTGATCTGTTGTCGCCGAACAGGAAATATCAGTGGACAGCGGAACATGAAGAAAATTTCCAGGGAATAAAGAACACGTTCATGCAGTGCAAGACGTTAGCTCATCACGACCCAAATCACCACTTATATCTCCAGACAGACACAAGTGAGAAAGGTTTGGTGGCACTTCTTTATCAGATAGGAGATAGCCAGGAAAAATGCATCATCGAGTACAGCAGTACAAAGTTCGGGGCAACAGAGGGCAAATACAAAGTGAATGAGCTTGGGGTGTCTGGCCGTAGTGTGGACCGTGAAACAGTACCGGGCTTACCCCTTACCGGGCTTACCAGCGGTTAACATTATGAACTGAAAACCGGTGCTTACTCTGGCTTCACACAATGAAAGAAGCCAAGAGCAAATTAGCACACTGGGCACTCCTCCAAGCGTACAATTTTGAGGTAGAGCACGTTCCAAGAGCTGAGAATCAGTTAGCAGACGAGCTCTCATGTGTGCCAGGCGAAACTGTAGCAGTGGACCAGGAAGAACGGAATGACCTACTTCCCCCTACCACAGGCAACCGCCCAACATATAGTGAGGGCCGCGTGAGCTGCGCCATCATCAAGGCTCCTGAGGAACCAGAACTCTGTGTCAATGACTTGCAGGAAAGCGTTCTCACTGCACAACTACAGTGTATAGAAATCCAATGTCGTGTCACCTCCATCGTTCAAAGTGACCAGGAGTGGTGGCATATGGACACGTGCGTCGAGACACAACCACGTCGACCAGATTCAACTTGGCAGCTGTATGTGCCCAAGAGTGCATGAGAACAGGTGCTACGTTATGCGCAAAATGTGTCGTTTGCAGGACACCCTGGAGCATCACAGACCTCTACGAATGTGCAGAACCACTTCCACTGGCCCGGCATCACAAGAGACATCCGGCAATACATGAGGGGGTGCGTTACGTGTAACTTATTCAAGAGTCGACGAACAGACTGAGTTACTCAACAACATCACGGAAGTCACAGGAGCCTTTCGAGTCTATCTCATTGGACCTGATGGTGCCATATCCATTCACCCCTAATGGCAAAAGATTTATCTTAGTGGTCAGTGATTCATTTTCACGATGGACGGAAGCGTATCCAGTTTCCAGTGCAAGTGCATGCAATATTGCCCGTGTACTGGAAACTGAATTCTACTCCCGATGGAGCTACCCACGCACGTTATTGACGGACAATGGTACACAATTCACAGGCAAGTATTGGAGGGAACTGTGTACCAAGTGGATAGTCCAGCATCACACAATGGCAGTGTACCACCCGTGGACCAATCCAACTGAGATGAGAAACCAAGACCTCAAGACTCAGTTGCTCTTGCGGGTAGGCAAAAATCATACATGTTGGGCTGAACGTCTGCATGCGGCTTTGTTTACTATCAGACAGAGGGTTAACCTAGCAACAGGTCAATCACCCGCTGCCATACTCTAGGGAACGGAGCTGCCTCTTCTGGAGAATTTCTAATGAGACAAACAAACAGTGAAACAGAAAATGCAGCAGGAAGGCGACAGCGCAGAGAAGAGGACTTGCAAAATGCATGCAGACATCAGGAGAGGTACATTGCACAATGGATACCAGCAAAAACCCGCCCACCAAAAAGACTCAGACCCGGGCAACATGGCTATGTCCATGAGCATCAACTGAGTAACGGAAAGCACAATTATTGCGCAGTGTTTGCCCCTAAGTGGAGCGGGCCACACATTAAGGTGCAGGGGTTCACTACATACCTCATAAAGGTCAGCAGCAGGCAAAAGGTAGCAGTACACCATGACAACCTACGCCTGGCCATGCAAGGACCCAACGCCGAAACTCCAGAACAGGAAGAAGGGCCCAATAGCCGGGAGCAAGCAGCAAGAACGCCCAGTGGCGAAACAGGAACACGCTCCAACACAGATGGGAGTGCTCCTCTGAGCCTTTTTCCCACTGCAGCACCCCCGGCATCAATACGCCCATAAGGGTGGCAGGGGAAGAAGGGATGCAAGACACCATCCCAAACAGATCAGGACATTGACATCGCAGGTGCTGCAACACGGAGTGAGCCGGTCCGGAGTGTCACAACACCCAGTGTAGAGACACTGACTTTGGGGTACGTCGCACAAAGTGAGTCAGTGTTTCAACATAACCCATCTGAATTCATCATTATACATGTAACAGCTTTATTTTTAAAAATGTGTGAACTTTCTTGGAAACACGTGTATTTTGAAATATGCCAAGTCATTCAGTGCAACAAAGTAATGAACTTTAATCAACTCTTGTATATTGACCACTTATCAATGGGATAGCTAACCTACATTGCTCAATTATCATTAGCGTAACTAGAAAGCTTTATCAGGTCGTCGTACTCTTGTCCAACATTGCATACATGTCACATGATCATTCATTTGGAATCAAGCACAAAGAAAATTGTACCCATTAATTTAACTACTGGTTACCAATACTTACTTGTTTTGAACATTTCCTATGATAAGTACATATGGACTTATTTTTTCCCATAAATAAAAGTGTTGTTACCAATTTACTTATATTCTGGAGAATTTTATGGAGTCTGGCACAAAATTTATGTATATTTTTAAAATTAAGATTTCAGTGATAGTCCTTATACACATAACTAACAAAATAAACAGTTTATGATATGAAACATTTTAATTTTAAAATTATTTGCATTAAGAGAATATGCATTAGAGGTTAATTTGAAGTAACCAAGTAAAATAGATATCCTGAGCCACTCAGGCTTCAATTCAAAGTCTGTGAACAAAATCCATTTTTACCTACCATATTTCTGTAGTACAACCAGGTATACAAAAAAGATCTCATGGACACAATGCAATAAACTTAACTAATGTATGCTAACAATATCTGTTACAACACACTTTTTACAAATGGTAAACAATAGCATCAGATATAAAATCTCCAATTTTATTAACAATGTTACATCCAGCAACACAACACTGAGAATTGTTAAAGTGCTATTGTTAGTATATTTTCATGGATACGTTACATACAGTGAAGTTTTCATGCAGGCATATACAAAATCCAGTCCAGTTCAGGGCAGGTATATGTAGTTTGTGAGCATGTTGTATTATATGTTTGCTGTCTTGTCTATTTAAATTTGCCACTTGTAACTAGTGATGGTGCTCCTTGCTCACTGAGTGAGAAAGGCCACTCCCCACCCTACTAACATTCCATGTAATGGATCTGCAGTAACGTCCATCCCAATTAATACGGTAAGTAATGTGCTGGTGAATTTTACTAGTGAATAATCTATTCTTGGTTACTTTGAGTTTTTCTGTTGTCCTGCTAAAGTTATAGTTTCAGGTAATTCTTCCACCTTGTGCAAAAAATCTTACCTAAATGCTAGAAAATTATACCAAAGTTACAATGGCACTGCATTTGTGTGCATTCGGTTTATTATATTTTTCATGAGAACTATTTTGTACTAAGCATTACCAACACACATTTTTTTCTTCTATTTTTAGTCATTATAAATTGCTTAATATAATGTACGGACAAAATATACGTAAAAGTTAAAATTAACCAAAGATGACAAACTTTTATGTTAACAGAAGTATAAAATGCTTGCAATACATGAGATATTTAGAGAACAACCAAACATGTCATATTTGGAGTGATTTTTCCAAGGTGGCGCAGGACTGTCTCCTGTCTATCCCTAGACCGTCTGTCCTGCCATGCATCTCCAGCAGCACCAACCGCATCACACACTTCAGCACTTTCAGAATAGTCCAGCGTGTCGTGAACGAGTGCAGTGTAGTGCCGGCAGTGTCACTGTCCGCGCACCTACCTCCTCTCCTCACAAGTAGGCTCAGCTGGGGAGGTTATGGAAAATTCTTCTGCACCGAGTGAAAGTGGTATGAAAAGTTTTAAAGCACATTTTCCAGTGTGTAATAAAAAAGTTGTAAGCAAAATTATATAATAAACACCTGCACATGCATTTTGCATGAGGGATGTCCCTAGAAAATTATTCAGCCATTCGAGGGTTTTATTTCAGCTTTAACACATGAAAGGAATCACACTCCTGCACTTCACTTTTTGTAATTTGAATTTATTTGCAAGTGCTTAGTTCGTAAACTTGACTTTTGTAATTAGTGGTGTGTGCCAAAATTATTTTTATTGTTAATCACCAGGTGATTGTGTGATTTGCACATTTTTGGCATGCAGCCGACTGCAAGGGCACTCGGTCGTGCGCTGCTTGCCATTCAGTCAGAACTTGAGGCTCGTGGAGACTAGCACACATACATCATACTTCAGGTACCTTCATATCTGTTTGAACTGATAATTACAGTACAAAACAATATAATTAATTACTGGAATCTTTGCTTTTTGTGCCCAGACACACCACATCACCTTCCCCAGGTATTGTATTGCCTGGGGAAGCTTAAATATCACAAGTTCACACACGTGTGGTCACATACCCCCGCATATTTGCAGTATAGCCTATCTGGTGGGCTTAGGATCATGGTCCGCTTGGCTTGGTTTGTTATGCATGTGGAAATACAGCGTAATTAAAACACGAAATGCAGATGGAAGTGGAATCCACCATTATGTATTTTTTCCAGTGTCGTCTTGTGAATTTAGGAGAATGGGACTCAAGTCACCCACCAATTCATTACACCCTCGACTAGGGTAATAAGCGCAACTGTAAGAGGTGATGAAATTTACTGTAGTATTTAAGGTGTGCAGGTCAGCCTGTAATAGGCCTGCAAGGTAACAAGCACATCTTAGGGAGCTAATCAGTCTTAAATGTAACTTTGGGGATAAGCATACATCTGCGTGATCAGCTATACAACCCTGGGATCTACCACCATAGTTTCAACTCTACCACCATGTCATGACTGGCACATGCAAGGTAACCTACATGTTTTCCCCAACACCCTAAATGTTCTTATTTTTGTCTAAACACTCCTTCACCACGCAGCTCCCTGTTAACCAACAGGTCACGCTCCATCTATGTCGCCTTCCATGTGATGTAAATCTATCCCCTTTGCCTACCCATAAAATTCCAGTCAGCTTACCAAACTATTCAACCAGTTTCAAATTTTGGCGTGTAAAATTCCCTTCCTTTCCCCCCAACAACACCAAGATCGTGCTGCTGAAGCAGCCCAGGAACTGTGGGACATCGTATACAATGTCAGATGCCACTTTGACACCGCTGCACATGGTGCATACCAAAAGCCAGCCACTTGCCATAGTCCTGCAAGGTGTAGGTCACGTTCGCCAAATGGCCATCTTGGACAACGCAATGTCATCACCATCCTACTACTGACGATACACAAGCATTCATAGAGGACTGAACGGCATGCCTCCGGCAGTATGGTGTTTATGAGAATAAACGGCCCAGCTATATTGACGTGCAGCTTGCACGAGAAGCACGTAGCTGGTGGCAATCCATAACCCACTATGGAATGTAGTGGAGTTCATATGTTTAATGTGTCTATGGAGATGCATTCACATAGCTTCAAGCACAGAGCAGACTCACGCTAGAAGCACAACTATCCAACGATTTGCTCACCACTTTTATCAAACAAAACGTGCTTCTAGTAAAACATTTCCACCCTCAGCTCCCAGAACGCAGTGCTAGAGATAGTGGCAGAAGCTGTGCAACCAGAGTACAGTGCTGCATTAATACCCCTGTAGAACAGCAGATTGGATGAACTCAAACTACAATCAACCTTTAACACAATTGGTGCAGATTGCGTGAAAACCGTGACTCGAGTGCCGCACGATGGAGCCACAAGCAACCGGTGAACAGTATCAGTAAACCCAGCAAGCAGCAAAATAAATCACAATACAGCACTTTCTGCTAATCAAAGGACAAAATTTCAACCACAACAAAAATTTAAAATGGCAATAAAACCATCCCTACAACAATAGTGAGTGAAAACATGAAACTTAACAATGCAAGACTGGATAGGGACAAATCACCACCAAATCTGTGCCAGTATTGTACCATACTCAACAGCTATACCAGATACATTTGATTTTCCAGCCATACCCTAGTTTGTTACCTGGCCACTAGGTTCACTACCAATAGCACCCTTCCACCATATTGCAGTGCCTTACCACTCACCATCCAATACAGCTGGCCTAGCCAGCAAAACGTAGTCTCTGCGCAACCGCGTGAAAAAGATGTCTCCTTTCTGTGTGTGTCAGTGTGTACGTGTGTGTGTGTGTGTGTGTGTGTGTGTTGACAAATACTAGACTCAGAGTACTTGTGTGTTTGTCCTTTTTTTTAGTCTACTTTAAAAAGAAAGAAAAGCTTATGAGATCACTTTCCTGTTTGTGTGGTGTTTATATATGTGTATACATAAGTGCATGATGTGTCACACCTTTCAAGTTTTGAACACATGAAACAAATTTCACCAAACTCGGTACACATATTTTAGTAAGTAAGAACACCTGCCTTTTATATTTTTCGGCTACTCTGGGCACTTACTTTCAAAACGGTGGCCTTTTTTAAAATCTAGGGTTATATATATATCTGAAACCATTCAACCGATTTAAACCAGATTTTGTATGCTGAAAGCGCAAGGTGTAAGCATTGAATTCAGAGGGGAATATTGTTGTTGGTCTGCCATTTTGGAAGATAGCAGCACATATAAAACTAAAGCTTGTACGTTATATCTCCAAAATTGCTGAGCCTTTTTTTTTTGTCAAATTTGGCATGTGTTAGAGAGCAACCTTTCTGAATTGAAATTATTAAATTAACTTTATTGTATAAAGATTCAATATTGTCATGAAACCAAATTTATGTAAACCATTTAATTATTTCAATATTACATGAAATTATTTTATTGGAACATTTCGTTTATCAATATTACGAAGACAATTTTTTACTTTGCTGAAACAATTTTATGATTCATATGGAATTTATTTAACGTACTGTTTTGTGCTTTTGTTCTGAATTTGAGTTTAACATCTTTCTAAAGCTCCTTGAGGCTGCCCTGAATTATATCTGAATGAAAATATCCTTTCATATTATTTTATGTAATGTTAAATTGAGCAGGCAGACGTTTGGCGGAGACACATTGTGTGCTCCGAGATGCGCTCGCGGGAACAACCAACTTTATTTTGCAATTGATTTTTAACAGGCCTCACCTGAATTATTATGGAGTGTGTTCAGATGGAGTTAGTGCTCTTATGGTAGAGTTGCTATTTTATAACTGCTTCCTATGGTTAGGTGAAGCAAAAGAACTAGTGAGTGAGATGTTATCAGTATGAGTGCTCTTCACTAATAAGGAATCTTTGTCCTAATTATTATTTGATTGTTCCAACTGTGTATGGAACATAGTGTTTGAATTTAATTTTGGCTTTTATACTTTATAAAATAAAAGCATATCTCATGTGAAATTGAATTAACTATTTATTTAAAGCCTTTGAAATTTTCACAATCAAATGATTTGAGATTAGGTACTATCTTTTGGATAATTACTACCATCACGAGTCTACGTTGATACAATACTTTGGCTGTATACAAAGAGAACCTTTTGCCTCAAGTGGGAGAAAAGTGTGTACACCATCTTCATAACATGTACGACGTTACTGAGAAAACTGAGCAAACAGTCGTAATACGGGAATACTGCCCCAGGTGCAGCACATTCTACAACGTTAGTCAATATCACATTCTTCAGTCCCCCCAATAAGTGTTGGCATAGAGTGAATGTGGGTTATTCAGATAAAATTAAATTAAGAATGATTTATGCAAGTATAGTGGTATTTAGGTTAAGATAAGTGAATGTGATTGGGATGTGCGTTTCTAAATTGTCAACAGGTAATTTGACCATTTTATGTTGAGAATAAAGCAGGTTCTACATTGAGCAATCATTCCAGAAGAACCCTGGTTACTTGTGTAATTACTTGAGGGAATGATAGAAAATCTGTGATCCTTTCTGATTTTTTTATATAGGATAGATTATGAATTATCGACAAATCATAATTAAATACTATCCATTAAAATAAACTAAACTCCAAAGAAACGGACTCACAATCATACGACTTGGGTTCCTTTTTCGAAATTAAATGAATAATTTGTAGTCAGGCCAAAATACAGTGTTAGTTAACATGGAAGACAAGAGACAAGTTAGTCATCAGCTCCTGCAATACCAAGACAAGTGCCAGAACAAACTAAAGACTTAGTAGTTATTTCATTAGTTGAGAAATGGACTGGCGAAAAAGCCTCTTTGCCGGTACATGACTTTCTAGAAAGCGTGGAAAGCGCAATAAGCCTAGGAAATCTTTCAGATATAGACAAAGTAAAAACAGCTAAGATGAAATTGAAAGGTCTAGCATCACGTTTTGTCACCACCTATCCCTGTTTAAGAGGCGAAATAACATTTAAAATGCTGAAAGACGAGTCCAACAACAGATTTAAGGAAAATCAGATGTTTCAATTTCATTACTATATGCTGCATAAAGTAAAACAGAAACAAAATGGGGATATGCAGACATTTGCTGATAGGTGAAATAAATTATGTGAGAAAACAGTTCAGCAGTTGGATGATATGAGGAAACATAAAATTTTGAATCATTGCTGCAAGGTAATTTACGACGGTTGTTGAGATATAAAATACCGCAAACCACGGACGAAGCCGAGTGGATGGCTCTAGAGTTAGAGTAACCTCAGAGGCGTATCAGGAATGCAAAATAAAATGTGATGATCCTAATAGGAGGGAAAAGGTGTATAACATAGTCTCGCAGCAAACAAGTGTGGCACGGGGTCGCATGAAACTGTGCGAAAATATTTCCATGAACAGAGTTTATGGAAGGGGTTATAACTCATGTTACCGTGGTTCGAACAATAACAGTAGAAAGAGTCAATTGGGAGTAGGTGTTTCTCTGAAGAACAGAATAATAATGTCAGATGTTTAAATTGCGGACGTTTTGGGCATGTGATTAAGAAATGCCAAAGTTTTGGAAACCCTCGACAAACCCAAGGACCTAGGAACCCAGGGTATGGCTCTAGTGAAATTAGTAGAAGCGTGAATAATGGTCGCCCAAATGCAAGAAGCCGAGTGTCAACCCCAGGCTCCATACACTGCAGTAATTAAATTACAGTTATTAGGGGAAATGAGACTTTTAGTTTCTGTTCTTGTTGAGGGCCAGTCTCACTCGTTCTTAATTGACACAGGATGCGACGTATCTCTTATGAGACCTAGCGTCAGCAGGAATACCGTCATGTATCTACGTCAGGAGCGAAAGGCGTAACTGGAGACTCTCCAGATCATAGGTACCCAACATACTAATTTATGGGTAAATGGTCAATGTTACCCATATTGGTTCCTTTGTGTGCACATCAAGGCTTCCTTTTGAGGGAATACTTGGAACAGACCAGACTTTCTCAGTTTTTATGATGCCAGAATCAATTTAAAAGAACAAACATTATATGTTAAAGACAGAAATAATTTAGATAAACGTAATTTATTTACATATATAATTGATGAACGGAAACAAGCTGAGAGCCTGGCCAATTCTGAAATTGGATCTGGAGAAATAGATGGTGATAAATATTTTAAAGCAAAAGTAATGCAAAACACGATTCTGCCACCACAATCGGAGATTGTAACTGAAGTTGTTTTGCACACTGCGGGTTCGGACGCCAACTCGAAAGTGCTTCTTATTGAACTTACATTGACGAATGTACCGGGCATCTGTGATCTGTGTAGCAAGGACAGTATATACCATAATTCTTAACAGTAAGAGCCTCACAGAGGACAAGGTGTGTTGTGGGAGCAAAGTGGCTAACTATGAGGTAGGGACATATACAGTAAATTCCCAATTAATCGTGTTAATCGGGGCCAGGGAAAACACGAATAAGCAAATGTGTATTAAAAAACCAGGATAATCGAATTCACACATTTTTACTATTGATTGATTTTTACTATTGGCTCTAAAAATCATGATAAAAAACAGTACCTATTATACATTTCAAAGCAAACACAAATCACGCACTGTATGAGCAGAATTTAAAGTACATGTCTAACTGATATTTATGTTGCAACGAGTATAGTCAATTCACGGCACATTGAGTATCACAGCCAGCTCTTGCGCACTCTGCATTAAGTCGGCGGCGTGGTGCGTAGTTGTGTGTGTGTCACTTCATCGTGCACACGCACCCATCCTTGAGATGGCAGAGTTAGTTGAAAGTTTACAATGTAATGCAATAAAAACTATAACGGGACTTTAAATGAAAAAACCTGGCATTTAAACAATACAGTACAATCCCCATTACTAGGAGCTTATTTAAAATTTACCCACTTGCACACATGCAGATACACACAAAAGTATAAAAATTAGGAAATGTTCAGATTTTTGTAAACATTTAAACACTTGATATGAAAAAATGTAAGAAAGATCATAAGTCCTAGCTTTGTTTAAAAAACGCTTTCGTATCTTTGGTGATCATAAACTTTTATGGGGATTTATCTACAATTTAGAAAATCTACCTCTAGCCAAAAAACATTTGTCTGCCCAATGTCGAAATCTTTATGAAGCTCAGCAGAAGGGTGAAAATGCTGGCACAAACCAAGCAGAGTTATAGGACGATTGTTATACCTTAAGTTTACCATTCTTTCAGGACCAGATTTACCTATGCAGTTTTTTCAGTTCATAAACGATAACAATTTCCATAAAAGCTCCCCTTATGTGTGGATTGCTTTGAGAATTTTTTTGACAGTCCCTTTACAAGTAACTAGCGCCGAAAGGAACTTTTCAGAATTGAAACTAATGAAGACGTACTTGCGATTGACGATGCTAGATGGACAGCTGTCCTATCTAGTTATTCTTTCAATAGAAAATTCCATTGCACGCACATTAAACTTTTCACAGTAGTTCAAAAATTTTCTGAGGCACTGGATTCCAAAGTAGCATTCTGTTGAGATATTTAAATATTACATTTCTTGTTAAGTTACTTATGCAAGTATAGCTTTGATTTAACTCTATTTGAATGCTGTGTTACATTTATTCGTTTTGCTTTTGGAGTAAATAGTTTTTGTATGCTTAATTTTTATTTAAGGCGAATTTGATAAAAAACGGCACTTGAATAATTAGATATTTATAATGTAACGTAAGTAGCTTTAGTTCAAGGTTTGACACATCTGTTATATTGATTTTGTAACTAGAAGTTATGTCACTATCTAATTTTAAAAACACATTTTTTTATTGTTGGGTGGCATGTTTTAATGCCAGTTTTTATTTGTTACATGAAAAGATTGCGATCTTTGGAAAAATTCCTAGGTTACCAAAAATAAATAAGTTGAAAACCAATATTCTAAACGTGAAAGCCAATATTATAAAAAAGACCAAATCAGCAAATTTGGTAATTTTTACATCTTACGTATATTACCAGTTATTTCCAGGAGTAAAAGACGAACTTAAAATTTCATAAATGGACAATATTTAAAAAATTGTCAGAATACTTTCCTTTGCTTGGTAATATTTTGTCACCATTGCCTACCTTTTACAGTTTTAAGAAGATTGGGTGTGGGGGAGGGGGGGGCCCATTGCCAATCTTGCACAGGATGTCACTTCACCTAAAACCGGTCCTGCTGCCAGTTGTGTTGGTACTTATTTTTTTATATAGATAATATTTTTAATGAAATTCAAGTTGTGCTCTCATTTCATTAATTATTCAACTAATATTTTTTTAATCTTAAAAAGTGCTCCAGTTAACCTTTGTTAATTCTTTTATTCCCATATAAGTTGTTAATTAATGTTATACAACAGTAAAAGAAATTGTGTTTGCTTTAGTAATATATGGATGTGTATGTTTTATCTAAAACTGATTATTTTTGTGTTAGTAATGATTAATGTAAATGATAAAGTATAAAACTTATTTTTGCGGTTTATAAAAAGTTAATAACGTGTTGTGTTTAGAACTAATTTTTCATCTTTTGAGTTGTATATTGATGAGTTCTGAGCTCATTCTCGCATATATACAACTGACCCAAGGTTAATAACTTCTCCATTTTGACTCTCAACGTGTGATGATCTTACAATCTACTACTGTTTGTTTTAACACTTCTGATGTAATTGTTAGTTTCTTTCGCCATTTGGTAAATGTACTTGCTGTTTTTTTTAATTCCTTTTGTCAATGTGATATTTGTTTGTGTATCCCATTAAATTTTTAAGTTCTGTATTATCGCACAGCGTGCATGGTGCACGTGGCCAAATGGATTTTCCTTGTTACCAACTTCTAGCCATTTGACTGCAACCCGTTTTGGGATGAGCTGTACTTTGGCTCATGGCGTGGTTCAGGCTAACCATGTACCTTAATTTGACTGGCACCGCCGATGAAGTTTTACATATTTTCAAGTAATATGTTTCCATAATCTTATCTTGTGTCTGCAAGATCAGAATGCACCTGCAACGTGCTCGAACTCTCATAACAACTGTTTGTCGTAAAAAACGTTTTTTAAATTAAGAATGAAAGTTAAATGTTTGCTAATGATTACGTCAATTAAAAAAAAAAAATTTGCTTCCAATACTTGGTATGATATGATGTAGTGAGGTTATCATGTGTTACTGCTAATCGCTGGTACCCAACATATTTGAGAATGGCCAACTAATACATTCTAATAATTGATGTGGTGAAATGACAGGATAAAATTGTCAAAAGGAGGCAAGAAGGATATCGCCACCAAGTTGGGTAACAATTTGATGGCTACGGATGAGGCAAAAAGGTGTCAAAGAATATTTTACAGGTGGTGGAAGATGTAGGTTAGGTTTTGGAAGGTGATTTTTACCCGGTAGGTACCAGACGTCGCTCAGGGCGGTGTCAATTGTTGATGATGCTGAGCTGAGACTCTTGGTGACCTAGGGGTGTTACGGGCCGATCACCCAGACACAAAATTCCCATCATACTGGTTGAAGTTCGCCTGTAGTGTGGTTGCCTCGTTACCATTGCAGTATGCTAAACTAGGGACTCTCCAGGCGGCTCGTATGCCTCGTTTATATAACTGCAGTAATTATGTAATTTGACTGAATTGCCGACTGAGTACTCCCTACGGCGTGGATTATTGGGGCTACCCACACGCTCATACAAAATAACATGTAAACATTGCAGCACACATTAATACGAAAATTACCCTGAAAATAGACAACACTTGCACGAAAAATGGCGGGATTGTATACGCCCATACCCTGAAATGCCTTGCGGCTACCAAATCAAAAGCCCATGTTTCAGTTCCAAGTTGCGTTTAATCGGCACTGACTTCTCTTGGAAACAACTTTACATGCTTTGCCTACTTGACTTGCTGGCGGAGGTTATACTGTAAAAACACTATCTAGCTAACATGATGTAAGGAGCTGATTATACCTCCCCAGGCAATACTATTCCTTGGGGAGACGAGCGGTGGTGTCCCACGTAGCAAAGTTACAAATGGTTCAGATATGTTAGTCTATTGAAGTTAAATGATTGGTACAAACATTGCAGGCCGCCCGGGTACGGGAAACGCGCACATGAAAAAATCCCTCTAGATGCTACTTGCTGACTGACTTCCCAGCCTGGTGCGGGAATGGGCGAGAGTGGACTCGCACGCCAAGGAGGGACTATTTGCAGAGACACCACACAACAACTTTCCTTACGTGCTACTTGCATGAAATTTAATATATTATAAAATAATAACCCTCAACAACTTACAAACTCACCTTGCATAGGATGATATGGATCGACGTGAAGAAGCATATATGAGATGAAGGAAAAAACCATAGCAAAACAAAAACACTTTAAAACATGCTAAACACAGAAATGGGTAATGGGAGACGCTGCCTTTATTCCACATGTAATTCAGTCTCGCTTTGCGCATGTCCAGACTCCCTGAAATAACTTTGGCACTTTTTCCACCCTTGTGTATTACTCAATGCAGTGGAGTCTCTGGCCGCTGGGCCGGGCAGAGGCATGCGAGACCCCATGCCAATTACCCTAACCTGCCCTGCTGGACTTCACTCCACACTGCACACTTCAAGAACACACTCAGACTGGTGCACTAAGTAGAGTGTAGACGCCATCTGCAGTGCTGTTGGAGCATTCGGCCTGACAATCGGGCTAGGGTGGGGACGAACACACATCATGTTTTGGAAATTTAATACTCAGAGGAGTAAATAATATAATTTATTTATAATCTTAATACTCATGCCAATAGTGATATGTTATGTGAGTCATGACACAAAAACCATTTAATAAGTTAGATGATGTGCAGAATCATAATGTTTTGATGTTTAAATGATATACAAAGGAGAATAATTTAAAGATGTTGACATGTGTGTAGATGTTTACGTTGTTGAGCCAAGATTATCTGAGCAAAATACAGGGTGTTCCGCAATTTGATTGTCATATGTCGGCAGTGTATTCTACAGCTCATTGGCAAAAAAAAGTAATATACATAAATGGACTACGAGGCTCCAGTACAGAGTTACAGGGACAGACGTGCAAGGAACACAGATAGATGCAGTGGAGAAACCCATCTATTACTGTGCCGACAGGACAAGTGAAAGAAACACACATGCAGTTGACAAAGTGTTCCATTAAACCACACGCAAGCCACAGCACCGGGAGGCCAGCATTGCCTGTCAGTGTTGATGTTATGAAGCGAGGAGACGCACCATGCCAGGACTGTTTACACAAGCAAAGTACGTGGACATGGTGTACATGTACGGATTCGGTGACTGCAATGGGCATCGTTCGGCAGTGCAGTATAGTCAGCGGTTCCCAGCCCGCCGAGCACCACATCATACGATGTTTGCCAAAGTGTACCAGTATTAGAGGGATACAGGAGCCTGCCCACGACGAACACAGGAGCGTGTGTATCGCCGGTGTGACGTGGTTGTACTGGACGAGATCACGGAAGCATATCACACCAGCGTATGTGTGATTGCATGGATGATGGGTGTTGCCGATGCAGGTGTGGCGGATATTATGCACCGATGGCCTGCATCTCTACCACCTGCAAACAGTGCAACACCTGTGGCCCCAGGATCACGCCCCCATCTGTAGTTTTGTGCCTGAATGCAGGAACACATGGACATATTGCCCCTCATTCTGTTCTCCGACGAGGCAACGTTCACGCGTCAGGGCATCACCAACAGCCGCAATGGGCACACACCAATCTGCACGAAGTCATGGAAACCAATTTCCAGGAAAGGTTTTCAGTCAGGTGCCATGTGCTTGGTTCATGGCTCATCAGTGCACATTACTTTGCTGGCAGTGTTACTGCTCATGTGTACAGGGAGTTTCTGGTCAACACTCTCACAGTGTTATTGGAGGATGTGCCATTAGAGGTTCACATCGAATGCGGCTACAGCAGGATGGGGCTCTTCCACACTTCGGAAGGACTGTCACAACATAACACCGCTGCTTACCACCGCTGCCGATCAGTTACGTGCAGACCTACCTCGCATGCAATGGCAACGCTCCATGATGCAACGTACGGGTGGACAGTGCACATTTTGAGCAGCTGGTGTGAGCCACTCCACATTACTGTAGTCTAATACAATAACTGTGTTCCGTTAGGCTGTGCGTGTTTTTTTTTACATTTGCCCCTGTCAGTTGGTACTGGATGGGCTACGCAGCGTAGCCCATTTTTCTATATGAATGTTTTGTTGCCAATGAACTGAACAATACACTGCCGACGTATGTCAATCGAATCGCAGAACATCCTGTATTTTGATTTTTAAAAAGTGACAATTCATAGACTTCATTTATTTGTGCCCTTAAATTTTAATATAAAAAATCCTTTATGCGTGACTAAACCGCATCATCACTGTCAAACGGCTGGACCAATTGAGACCATATTACACCATATCTTATTGAGGTGGCAAGTAACGTTTTTAGTTGTGTTTCATTCCGACAGGTGGCGCTGGAGTCTAACTTCGATTATGCGCTGATTTCAGTTATACTTGCTGTAAATTTTACGATTTGGAGACACTTGGAAACAATTTTGAGGTACTTTAGAAGATACGAGACACTTTGGGCTGGTATTCTTGAAGACTGAAAATAGTAGCTGCAAGATCCGCAAATACGTTGATTCTGACTATGTTAATGATACCATTCATTATAAAAGTTGACACATGGTCCATTCCTGCACATTTATGTTTCGACTTCACCCCATCTTTAGAGTTATTACACTCATGGGGAAGTCATTTAACGACAGATCAATTAATCACGTGCCTACATGATCACTTCCAACCTAGTGCAGGATTACAGATACGTGATATGAAGGGAAGAATTCTACTTAAGCAGCCATGCGGTTGCATATATTTCCTTCTCAAGATATTTTATTATTCGATGTAGCCATCAACACCAGTCGACTAGAGACGCGAGTTCCAAGGGATGATGCAAAATCGCAGCACCCCCGCTATAAGGACACTGCAGTCTCCAGAGCCTCGTACCGAGGTGATAAAAACATCAGCACCCCCCAGGGGGAGATAAAGAAAGGATACAGCTGCCTTAAGTCTGAATAAACAAACCCTGCGAAGAGAGGCTAGTAACCCCCGCACCCCTTACACAACCCACAAGTTGCAGATTTTGGTATATAAGGAAGTGCAAGTTCCCAGCACAGGAGAACTCGCCAGCTCTCCAGCCTGAAAAGGCAGAAGGCACCACCAGCCTGAGCAAGGCTAAGTAGGGCATTCAAGCATGAGTAAGGCTAAGTAATTGGCATTGCAAGCCTAAGTAAGGCTCAGTCTAGTCAGGGGTAAGTAGATCAGAGTCTGATTTCAATAGACTGTACAAGACTCGAAATGGTATATTCCAGAATTCGGACCACTAGGCCAAACAAGCCGGCAGTAACAAGTTGAAAGACTCTCGGAGTAAGTTGTGCCACTCGACACTTCACAGTCCACAAAGACGTGAGATTATTTGAGAGTGAAACACTGCTAGACTCCATGCACCAGAAGTACGGTTTCCAACGTTTCCGCGAGTGAACTAAGTCAGCAGCGTCGAGCGAAAGTCTCCACACCACCACCCAGAGGTATTAGTACGTCCTCACCTGAATCCCTAACCCAAAACCATTTTCCTTTCTTAACCGCGGTTGCAGGTCATGACAATATCCCCCCTGGACTAGTACACATTTTAACTTCCCTTACAGAATCAATCTATAGTTTGTTCGCTTCATACATTTTTATGCAGGTAGCCTTCACCTGCACTATTTAATTAATATTATTAATTATATTGTAGAGAGCTATGCACCCCTTTGTTTTAATAGCATATTTAATAAATACTTTAATTATCTATACTTGTGCGTACCTTTCTTCTACCCGATTCAGAGTAAGTCAATTTATTTGAATCTCTCATAATGGTCCCAGGTAATAAACATCTCGCTCACTGACTACTGTCGCTACAACCAACGACCTTTGATTTCCTCCAGTCTGAGCAAGACCAAGGCATCCGAGATTCATTGCTGACCGTCTGACCTCCCAGTAGTATAGAAATGCCGATTTGGGCACTAACGCAAAAAAGTGGCTCAAAAATTTACGTTCGAGCACAACCGCAAAAAAGCGACTCAAAATATCGCATTTGGGAGCAGTTGCAAAAAAGTAACTCAAAAAGTTGCGTTTGGGAGCAGTTGCAAAAAAGTAACTCAAAAAGTTGCGTTTGGGAGCAGTTGCAAAAATGTGGATTAAAAAGTTGCGTTTGAGAACAACCGCAAAAAAGTGACTCAAAAAGTTGCGTTTGGGAGTAGTTCCAAAAAGTGGATTAAAAAGTTGTGTTTGGTTAGATTGTAGTCTTTAGAAAAAAGTTGCGTTAAACTTTGCATTTGAGTGCATCTGCAAAAAATACGCGTAAAAAGAGCACAACCGCAAAAAAAAGTGGCTTAAACAATTTGAAAACTTAAAAAATAAAATATTGTATATAATAAATGAGCACAAATAAAATTCAACCGATGTCTAATATGATGACCATAGCAATGAAAAAGGCTAACGCAACTGGTAACGTTTGGAAAGAATATAAATTTAAGAAAGATATTTTTGTGAAAAGAAAGAAGAAACCTAAAGAGAGGTATGTCAAGTGTGAAACTTGTAATCACTTTTACAAACCACCTCTCATAAGAAGTCACTGAGAAGTAAAATTCATAAGTACACACTCAGATTCAGTGTAGAAGAAATCGAAACAGCATTTCAAAGTAGGATCAAAACTTATGCTGTAAAGAATGTGAATGCATACAAAGACCCAAATCATTTCCTAAACGATGTAAAAGAAACTGTCATGGGACTAATTAGTAAACATTTAAAATCACTCAAAGTGAACATGAAACTCTTCACTGAGTACAGAAGGGGAATTGGTGGGAATATTGAATATGTAGAACGCTCCTTTAAAACAAGAACGAAATTATACTGAAATTGACTAATCTGGAAGAATATTATGCCAACAGCATATCAAAAATCATGGCTGAGATGGGGGCTTTCGAAGCGAAGGGATCTCAGTGGGTACTCCACAGAATATTTAAACTAGAAGTGTGAATAAATAAATATGTACCATTCAAGCGCAGTTCTTATGTTGATCTCCCAGAAAAAATCAAAGCTAAGCAGGTGGTAATTAATGTTAAGAACAATAATCAAAATGTTTTTTTGTGGTCTGTTCTATCTGCATTGTATCAAGTACAAAGAAACCCCCAAAGAGTGAATAAATACATAGCTTACGAACATGAGTTTGATGATGTACTTAAGGGTTTGGAATTTCCAATGAAATTGGATAGCATACCAACCTTTGAGAAAAGAAGTGGAATTTCTATTAATGTATACGCATACAAAGAAAAATATGGTGGTAAGAAATATATAATCTCCCCATTAAAAACAACAAAAATTAAGACGGATAAGCACATTAACCTTCTCTATATCAAAGATGAAAAGAACGACCACTACTGCTGGATAAAAAGTATTTCGAGACTTATTGCATCACAAGTATCAAATAATGGTCACAAAATATATAAATATGCGATAGATGTTAGCAACATATCTAATCTGTAAGTAAGCTAAAAGATCACGAACAAGACCGCCGAGATCACGATGGTGTTAAAGTTGAACTACCATCTAAAGGAAAAAATTACATATGATTTAAAAACAAAAATCATTCTTTGAGAGTTCTGTTTGTGATATATGCTGATTTTGAATGTTTGACTAAAATTGAAACTTTACAACCAAACCCCGACGAATTCTACATGAAATCATACCAAAAACACGAGCCTATTAGCTTCTGTTACTACGTAAAATACGAACATGAATACTATAAACCACCAGTAACTTATGAAGGATCTGATGCATCTAGTGTATTCGTTAAAATGCTAATGGAAGAAGCAAAGTCTATTGGTGATGTATACACAAATGAAAAACCAATGCTTCCACTAATTCAGAAAGAACAAATTGTTTATGATACAGCTACCCATTATCATATATGTGAAAAGCCTTTGAATGGTGATTCTGTGAGAGATCATGATCATCTTGCGGGGAAATTTAGGGGAGCTGAACACCGAGATTGTAACTTATCATATAGAAATCCATGTTTTATCCTAGTGTTTATACACAATCTATCTGGTTATGACACACATTTATTCATAAGAGATCTTGGTATTGATGAAAATAAAATTGATCTAATTCCCAACAACAAAGAAAAATATATTTCTTTTATGAAACATGTATGTGAAAGTGTAAATCTTAGATTTATTGACTCATTTAAATTTATGGCTAGTAGTATCGATAAACTCTCTAGCAACCTTTCCAGAAGCCAATTCCGAGAAGCATGTAAACAATTTTCCAATGAACTTGACTTTGTTATAAGAAAAGGTGTTTATCCATATGACTACATGGATAGTGCTGAAAAATTTTGTGAGACATCACTTCCATCCAAAGATGCATTTTACAACAAACTCAATAAATGTGACATAGACTAAGATTACGAATTTGCGAGAAAGGTGTGGGAAAAAATTCAACATAAAATCCCTAAAAGATTACACAGAACTCGATAACAAATCTGCTGTATTGATACTGTCTGATATAATGGAAAATTTTAGAGATGTATATCTCAAAACATATAAGCTAGATCCAGCATGGCATTTCACAGCCCCAGGGTTAGCATGGGATGCTATGCACAAACATACTAAAATAGAACTAGAATTATTAACAGATTACGACATGATTTTGATGATAGAAAAAGGTGTTCGTGGTGGAATTTCACAATGTTGTAAGCAATATGCTAAAGCAAATAATAAATATATGAATGTTTATGATAGTACAAAGGAAATCTTTCATCTTACATATCTGGATGCCAATAACTTACATGGATGGGCTATGAGCCAGTATTTACCCTATGGTGGGTTTAAGTGGAGAAATACAAATATAGATGTAACAAAAATACAAAATGATTCTAGAAAAGGTTATATATTGGAAGTTGATTTGGAATACCCGTTGAACTACACAATCTCCACAAAGATCTGCCATTGGCATCAGAGAATAAAATACCAGAAGGTTCAAAAAATTCCAAACTCTTGATTACTCTGTATGATAAATAAAATATGTATTACACTATGTAAATCTTAAACAATATCTATCTCTTGGAATGAAGTTGAAAAAGATCCATAGAGTTCTGGAGTTTGATCAATCAGATTGGCTCAAGTCCTATATTGATCTAAACACAAATATGCAAAGAAAGTCTACAAATGACTTTGAAAAAGATTTCTACAAATTAATGAACAGTTCTGTTTTAGGAAAAACAATGGAAAATATTAGAAACAGAGTGGATATACGGTTGTGCATAAGTTCTAAGCAAATGGATAAACTAGTGGCTAAACCAAACTTTAAAGATAGAACTATATTTACTAACTCTGGTTGCAGTACATACAATTAAAACAAAACTGTGCTTTAACAAACCCATTTATGTTGGAATGAGTATACTTGATCTATTGAAAGTCTTAATGTACAATTTTCACTATAATACAATGAAACCAAAGTACGGAAAAAATATTGAACTGTGCTACCAAGATACTGATTCACACATCTATTATATAAAAACATCAGACTTCTACTGTGACATGAAAGAAATGGTCGATCATTTTGATACTTCTGACTTTAAAAAAGATAATTCATATGGTATACCGTTAGTTAACAAAAAGATTATTGGCAAAATAAAAGATGAATGTAATGGAAGAATTTATTGGATTGAAATCGAAAATGTATGCAATAAATGTGGAAGGTGGTGCAAAGAAATGAGCAAAGGGTGTGAAAAACACTATAGCCAGAAATGAGATTAGTTTAGGTGACTACAAAAAATGTTTGGTAAAAAAGTGTACAAAACTATGAATCTTATTAAAAGTAAGAAACATGAACTCTATACGATTGAGATGAGAACAAAAGCATTAAGTCCCGAAGATGATAAAGGTTTATTCTTAAAGATGGGATTAATACACTACCGTGGGGGCACTACAAAACTGAAAAAGAGTGATACTATGAAATATATAACAGTAAATGTTTTTAATGGATAACCATCCATTAACAACTAATAACCATACATGTTTACGCACTATTGGACTTCGGTGATTCTTTCACTTTTAACATCATAAATTAGGTTTTTTTGGCTTATTAGTACCACATTACAAATAGTTGTAGCCAATATTGGCTTATTAAAATCAACTGCAAATTTCAGATTAGTTTGATCTTAGCGGTTTTTCTGTAAGAACAATCAATAACATACAATGGTCTTCTCCCAATAAATGACCCAGAGTTGAAGCACAGTTCATTATTACGATAAGGAGTATCTAGTTTAGTCTTTGAATTCCTAAAATCAGTGTAAGCAATATATATCGTATCAAAAATTTTATCATCAATGTTTAAATTCCAATTCTCTTTGGGAAATACTTCATTCCGTCCATTCTTAATAGAAATATTTTTGACAAAACAAGAGTCAAACATTGAACCATGTGTGAATTACCCAGGATCTTCTTTTCTGCTGTGCTGAAAACCAACAATGACAAAGTCTGGCATATAGAATTGGATTGAATTGAACTGATCTTTTATATCAAACTGAAATGAGTTTGCATTAGTAGGTACTGGTTTTTCAAGACATTGTCAATAATTAAAACCAATTGGAATTTTGGGGTGTTTGTATCATTTTGCTTTAATTTCATCTCCATAAATAAGATCGTATTCAACAATTGGCCACAGAATTTCCACTTTTTCAATAACAATTTTAGCAGCAACTGGTCTATTATCTTCATCATCAGATCCATCTGCTTTCTTTGGGGGTCTTCTCTAAAAAGAAACCATTAGAATTTTGAATGAATGTGATCTCGTACCCACCTTTCCAGAATATTTCATTACAATCTCTCATAAACCCAAACAATTATCGTAATGAATAGGTAATTTCGTTACGCTTATCTTTCATAACATATTTACCTAGTTCTATCCTAACATTTGGAAGTATGCTGATTCTGATCCTAGCAAGGTATGCATCATTGTTGAAGTGATGCCAGGGTTGTCAATACATTCGATTATACAACCATGTTTAGAGATCTCTAATCTTGAGAACTGGAATGGGAAGAGATCCTCACAAAGAATCAATAGTTGAAGTTTTTCATAATCTGCATTTGTATCTCTTTTAGTTAGCTTATACTGTTGGTATACATAAGATTAATTCAGATGTGAAAATGCATCGCCAATAGGAATATTAAACTCAATGCGCTTGTTGTATTCATTCAAATTATTTTTTGTTTGGTCATTTGGCGGAAACAACTGACCCTCATAACTTTCAATTTTTTGTTAATCCATTTATTATATAGAAAAAAAATTTCTTAAACAATTACACTTTTCTTATCAACCTAAGAATTATGACTACTATCAAAACCTAACCATTTAATTAGCAGCTTATTTCCTTTTCTTCGCAAAACTTTTCCATTAAGTAGTCTTTGTTATATTTGGTCTTAAGCAGTTCTAGCTCATAAAAAATACCTTTAATAACTTCATTTTTTAAATCTTTTATTCTGTATGTTGTGGGGTTTGTGTGCAATACTTCACACACCTCAAATACTTCAGTGGACCAATTTGGTGTGTATCCTTTTTCAAACAAATTTTTACTTTTACTTACAAAAACTTTATCTCCTATTGCAAACTTTGGTTTAACCATTTTTCTTCCTCCTCCATACATGTTGATTAGAACAGAACTTTCATTCTTTGCATTTACATTGGTGGGTTACATTCCGATTGTACTGTGAACAGTGTTATTGTATTCACTTATTAATTTAGGTAATATAGCCACCCATTTATAGCTTTCCTGCACAGTAAATATCTTGCACTTTTCTCCTTCAATGTTCTATTAAATATTTCTACAACGCTAGCTTTCTTTTCACTGTATGTTGAATAGTGTGTTATGTTGTTATTGGCCATTAATGTCTTAAATGATTTATTGTAAAATTCTTTCCCTTCGTCTGTTTGTAAATGCATGAGTTTGCGATCATTCAAAATAGTTTTTTTTAATTCTGTGTATACCTTTTAAAGATCCAGAAATCATCTCAACTAAATCAGCTTGCCAAATATCATTGATGCCAAAAGATAACAGTTCTTCTGGGAAAGTTTTTTCGCATTGGTTTATGAATTTCATTTACAATATAATTTCTTTACATCCCTTCCAGTGATTATCGAGTTATTGGTAACACAACATCTACGAACACATTTAATTCTTACTTTGTAATTATTTGTAAGTTCATATGAACTTAGTGTATTTTTCATACATTTGAGACAGTATACATTTAAGTTATCATTGTTCATTTTATTTATTTATATAATAAATTAGAAAACAAAAAATTGTAAACAATATAGAGAAGACTATAGAGAGAAGAAGACAGCTAATTAAAAAGTTTAAACCTTTTAGAAAATTTTGCCACGATGAATATGATAAAAATAAAAAACACGATCAACCATTGATAGATGCGATAGAAGATTTGGGACAAAAAAAAATTGGACACGTAACAAATGAGATTAAGAACTTAATAAAAGAACTTGTTCCATTTGCTGTTAAGAATTTAGACTACCCACAGACACTAATAGAAACATCTTTTGAGAGAAAACTGTTTGGTAAAACAGGCACCAATGAATGCTATGATGTTGACAATGAACGCTATGACGAAGCGTTGGGGCGTTTGAAAACTGATATCTCACAGTTAACTACAAAACAACATTTATTGATAAGAAAGTGGCCGATTTCTTAATTGACTGCAAAGACAATGTTTTCGGACTAAAGGCTGATAAAGGTAGATTGTATATTGGTGACAGCGAAGTAACATTCAACAATGACAAATTTACTGTAAAAGGCCGAACATACACTGGAACTGATGGTTTGATGAAATTACTAACTAGTAAGAAAGTAACAAAGTGACTACACTGCAACCGACTAAGAATACTATAGTTGTATCCTAGCAGATACAAACGTAGTTTTTCAAAACAATGATCCAAACTTGGAAATGCCAAAATCAAGTAAAGGAAATGAATGGAAAATTATTGTTAAACCTATTTACGATTCGATCAAAAAGAAACGTCCCTCACCTAAAAAGGGGAAAGGTATAAAGAAATATACAGACTATCCCAAAGAATACATATGGATGGATGATGTTAGGATGCTTATTGATCGACTTCTCATTATTAATGACGACGACAGTGCTGGAAATGATAACTATTACAACGAAAACGTTGGAATAATGAATATGCTCAACAGTAAGTTTAGTGACTTTGTTGTGAATAATCCAAAAGGTATACCATATCTGATACAAATGTTAAACACAATACCACATACTTTTTGGGAGTCAGAGCAACACGGAAAAGGGTTACTCAATGACATAATTAATTCACTACCTTTTGAGTTACATGCACCTGGTTATCAGTACTTAGGTCCGGGTACCAGACTAAAAGAGAGAATTGAGCATGGTGATAAACCAATTAACCCACTAGATGAGGCTGCAATGGAACATGATATAGCTTATAATCATCATAAAGATCTAGCTGAAATGCATGTAGCTGACAAAGAACTAGAAAAGAAAACATTCAAAAGATTAAGTTCAGATGCTGACCTCAATAAGAGATTGTGGGCTGGTGTTACTGGATCTGCGATGCATATTAAACGTAAGCTTGGCTGGGGAATTTTAATGAAATGATAAAATATTTGTTATAATAAATGAAAGTAAAAAACATTGTATTTCAATATTGATTCTTTCCTAACAAAAGACCAACTGGAACGTAAAAACAAGAAATTAAAGGCGGACAAAGGGATGACTATCACAATTTCAGTTCCACAACTTAAGAAAATGCCCAAAGAAATGAAAACTGGAAATGGTCTGACAGTTCACAAGGGTGGATTTTTACCCATAATTATTGCAGCATTGGGAGCTCTAGGAGCATTAGCTGACGTTGCATCATCTATCGCTACATCAGTAACTAATGCTAAGAAGAAAAACCAAGAATTGGAAGAACAATGCAGACATAATTTAGCTATGGAGGAATACGGCAAGGGATTGAAGAAAGTTAAGTGAGGTAAGAATGTTAAAAAAAAAGTAACTCCACTCAGTAACTTTGATATTGATCAAATGGTAAAAAATTAAACATTAAAAATTTTCGGGGAGTATTTATGATCGATGAGCTACTTAACACGCCATTCGATAATGAATGCAGGATTGTTAATCTAGATGTTTCAACAAACTCTGGTACACACTGAGTATGCTATTGGGAAAAAGCAAACAACAAATATTATTTTGATTCATTTTGTGGAAATTCACCCCAACAATTAATAGCATATCTCGGCGGTAATATTTTTTATTACGATGATAGAATTCAAAATTTCAATCAAGTAACTTGTGGTCATTTATGTGTAATTGTGCTAATTCATTTTTCACATAATTTTAAATTTCCAAAAATTATTTCGCTATTAATAAACAATGGATATATGTGGAAATGCATTAATGAGCTCTTGGATTGAAGATCAAATTAAAGAACACACGGACAATGATACAACTACTGAGAAGATCAATACCCACACTGACAAGAAATAAAAGATCACTGGATAAAGCCTATCTTATTACTTGGAAGTAGATAATAATATAGATGTTGAACAAAAAAGACCAAGAAATGTGGGAAATCCCATTGCACCGATGGATGCAATCAATTTAGAGTACTATCAGAAAAACAGAATTAACATTATTTGCTTAGTTGGAAAATACAGTTCAAAAGAAAAAGTATTTTACTTTGATAATCAAATAGAATATTTTTTTTAATGAGATGGAACTATAGTTGAAATAATAATAAAACCAGAAAAATATAAAAATGTTAACTTATACCATCAACGGAAAAAATATTGACATGTATAATACTTTTGAAGGTATACCCTGATGATATATTTTAAAATACCAAAAGCCCACAATGTATCCGAAGGTAAAATTGTGTTTATTGAAATAGCTATGGTATATGAATACATTTAAAATGATCAGATTATGTTAGTTTTTAATGGAAACACTTCCATTAAAAACAAAACTTACTTATAATCAAAGAATTTAAAAAGTCTTTAATTTTATTATGGTACTTGCCATTATTTAACTTATGAGTCATATCTGTTGTAACAAAACCATATTCATTATTCCAACATTTTGAACAAGTCTCCCTAAATTTCTCAAACGACATATCACCACCAACAAAATCACTATGAATATGTTTAAGATTTGTATTGTCTTGTCTGAATATGCAAAGAAAATTGGCATTGTCTCGTATAAGCTGCTTAGGTACTTTTGAGTATGTCTGAGCTAAATATAAGCAATCAATATCTTTGTGTCTACCGCGAGTAAAGTAATCCATTACCATATTTTGATTTTCAAGTATGATATAATCAAAAACAACTACAGACTCTTTATGACATTAATTTACATCAATCATTTCTTTATTTGATGGAAAGAAGTATGCTATCGGTTCATTAAATAATTTTGATGCTACATCTATATCTTTCTTTAAATTGATATATTTTGGTTGGTCCACACTTTTTGAACACACAGAGAGTACCAAAATCCAACCATCCCTGAGCATATATAAAATTATCTATCAAAAGTGTGGTTTTTCCACAGTTACTAGGACCCACTATCAAACATCTAATATTATTAGGTAATAATTCTCCATGACGTTTTGTCGATACAGTCTTGTCTGGTATTCTTGTTTTTATATCCCAGTCTACAGGTTTCATGTTTTTCTTGCTCATTTATTAACAGATTTTTTTTAATGATATAATAAATGAGTAAAGTATTCAAACTAACAGATAACAAATCAGAGTTAAAGAAAAGACTACATTACCCTTTATGGAGAGAGGGGCACTCATTGGCTTTGGTTCAGTTCTATACTACTTATCTAATGCATAACATTATCTCTGGGAAAAATAAGCTATATTTTGTTGGCCAGAATGTTATGAATTCAGCAATTGATATTCCAGTTGGTCAATATAGCTTAAAAGATCTTGAAAAAACTATACAAGCAATTTTTTCATTTAGTGTAGATTCAATGGATGGGAAAGAAAATGACATATCTTTCGAGCTGGATAAAATAACAAACTGAGTGAAAGTAAATTATACGCTTCAATTACAGTTTCGAAAACAGGGTTATATAAGAAAACTTTTGGGTTTCATAGAAAATAAAATTCTGAAAGCAAATGTAGACCATTATAGTGATACAATTCCAAAATTTGCTACATTTGAAACAATAAATATACACTGTAATATAGTAAATACTATGATATTAAAACATGATGAGAATAATCATAGAGAAACCAGAATAATTGCCACTTTTAAACCAAGAACAACATTTGGATTTGGTGACACGATCTATTACGAACCAGCTTATCCATTATTTTTTCCAGTGCAAACAAATCAAGTTAACAAAATAGTTGAAATTAAGGACGAAAAAGGTAAGATAGT
The DNA here is from genome assembly GCA_029891345.1 of Dryococelus australis. Lineage (NCBI taxonomy): Eukaryota > Metazoa > Arthropoda > Insecta > Phasmatodea > Phasmatidae > Dryococelus > Dryococelus australis. The sequence goes on from CM056996.1 coordinate 116,566,001, forward strand.
TAACTTTGATTTGTCTGAAAGAACAGTGGTATTAGAGATGAGACCATAGATATTTTTTGGGTTGGAAGTAGTCATATTCTATATATAATAACTTTAATAGTTTTTAAACTATTAAAGTTCCATGTGATGATGAATAATATTTCTATAAAAAGTGCAATGAAAGATTTAGAAAAAAGAATTCAATATTTCGGCTACTTTAATATGTCGAATTTCGAGATGTGTATCAATATTTTTAATTAGATTATGTTGTAGCACATTGCCGAAGTCAGAGCGATAATTATGTTTTAATGAATGGATAACCATTAAAATTTTATAGAGATATGAGCACAAATAAAAATCAACTAATGTCTAACTATATGACGATCATTTACTCTTTTAAAAACCGAATAGAATGCCTTTGTTTAACACCACAATCCACCATTCCATCATATGCAAAACTTATACCTCCACAATTAACATCATTTAAAACTTTTTCACTGAAAACCTGAACATATATGTCTGGTAAGGTTACTTTAAAATTTCCAGAAGTAATTATCACTTTGTATCCATACCGTGTATAATTTATTTCAGCATGTTTAAGGGATAGGATAGTCCAATTGTAAGTTCTGAAAGTTTCTTAAATTGTTTGGTTCCGTTTAATACATTTAGCAACTGATCCATCTTTTATTATATAAAATATTTTATTTTTTATGTTTCCAAATTTTTTAAGCCACTATTTTTGCGGTTGTGCTCAACCGCAACTTTCTACGCGTATTTTTGCAGATGCACTCAAATGCAAAGTTTAACGCAACTTTTTTTTCTAAAGACTACGATCTGACCAAACGCAACTTTTTGAGTCACTTTTGTGTGGTTGTGCTCAAACGCAACTTTTTAATCAACTTTTTTGCAACTGCTCCCAAACGCAATTTTTTGAGCCACTTTTTTTGCGACTGCTCCCAAACACAACTTTTTGAGTCACTTTTTTGCAGTTGTGCTCAAATGCAACTTTTTGAGTCACTTTTTTGCAGCTGCTCCCTAACGCAACTTTTTGAGTCACTTTTTTGCAGCTGCTCCCTAACGCAACTTTTTGAGCCACTTTTTTGTGTTTGTGCCCAAATCGGCATTTCTATACTACTCCTCCCAGTGAGAAGAACACTGAAAACAGCCAGGTCACCATACCGGCAACAATCTCGATATCAGCTTGAATAAGGCTAGATATACGAGATAACAGATGCTGCCTGGGGTTTTGGGATATTCACTTATTTTACGGGACCATTACTTGTGGTACTAGTAAATTTCCAAGCATCTCCTTATACCCTGAAAGGGAAGTATGGAGAAGAGTTTTCTGGACTGCCTCTCAGCCTGAACAAAGCCAAACTATTTCAGAAACACCCAGAGATGTCCAGCCCTTCAGCGGGATATAACCACCGGCTTGTTTCATAGCCCTTGCTTCAGTCCCAGCCTGAACAAGACCGGACCAGGGAAGCAGCGGATACTGTCCAATGAGTCAGGAGTATATCCTAGTGTACTTTATTATTATTACTGAGATGCCTTATGACACTAAAGGATGTCTAAGTAATTTAAGAAGGTTAGCTCGATGAGCATTACGACGACAACTAGACATCCTACTTGCTAGTATTCCTTCAACTAGTGAAAATGACCATTCTAGTACAAGTGCAATTAGTAAGTCAGAACCGTTATTTGGACCAGGGATTAAATTAGATAGTCCTACACGCCTTGGAGGTGAGGCAATATTGCAGGGTGGAAATGCAGTCCAACTAGAATTAGATTGGCCCCACTACACAGTTGATTATCTTGACTATTTTATCCCAGTTCCACCGAGTTCGGAATTATTACAGCCCCTTCCAACCACTCCAAAGTTGGGAACTGTCGCTCTCTGTGCCAAGTACACACAGCAGTTGGTAATCTCGTCACTGTCTGCATTCCCCCTCAGGTTAGTCATCGCGAAATAGTGACACCCACATCTGACTTTGTGCCGACGCGCATACCAACTAGACCAGCTCCCTATAAAGGACGCCGCAAGCCATAATTCACGGATTTCGTATTATCTTACTAGAATCCTTCCCCATTAATATGACAGCTTGCATGAATTATATTTTTAACTATTTTTACAGTGAGCACAACCAAACTCCCGGGACGGGAGACATATTTAGTTAAACGCACTCTAGGGTTTGAATCACCACCTTCTGTCAAGGTAACCCAGTCTAAACCTAAAGGGTACAAATTCCAGCCTTCCAATGTGGGAGGATCTATGACCCAGCCAGGCAAGCATAATCCACCTACTATTCATAACCAAGGGGAACCTTGAAATTTAATCGCAGTAGGAAATTAAGCCTCCCCACCCCTTGGAATTTATTTATTTAATTCCCGACAGAGGGAGTTGCTTCAGTGTTACTGGTTATGCTGTTTTGTACCACAACAAGTGTATTGTGTGGAGAAAAAAAAATTTGAGTTGACATGAAACTGAATGTGTTGCAGTGTCATAATGTATTACGGATTGTAAGTAAATGTTTCATTTACTGAAGAAAATATTAACTGAAACATGTACCCCTGTTGTGTTTGAAGACACGTTAGTCTGCCACAAAGATGGCAAGTAGTTTTGAAACTAGGTGGAGTACGCACACCGACATCACTTTATACACAAGGAAGTTCAGAATGGTAAAATGAAGTTGATGTATGTAAAATCAGATGAGCAGGTAGCAGATATACTGGAAAAAAAATTACGAAACACAAATTTGTAAAATTCAGAAGTGCACTATAGGCATTGCAGATTTGCAGGATTGGGTGAGGGTTAGTTGGCAATCCTGGTAGTGAAGAGAGGTGTAGTAATGGAAGCTGTTTTGATGGAAGACCTACGAGTCTTGGTGAGGGCAAAAGAAACTATGCTGTTCAATAAGGATGGGCAGCATACAATGTAACAGTTAATAACACTGTTTCCATATGATAATTGTTACGCGAGGAACGCGTTCCACAGGGAACCCTGTTAAATAACTGGTTGGGATAACATGAAAATTTTTGTATGCATGTCTGGTTCTGAGGTAGGTGAACACTTTTGGAAGCCCTTTCATTTTCAATAATAGACAACAAATGTGTTTTATTTTAGCTTTAAACATTAACTTCAGAGTGCCATGTTTATTACTTACATGGCCATATTTATTTTAAAATGTGGTTAAAGGTTTAAAAATGGCAGAAATAAAAAGTAGCTAGGGCCTCAAAAGTGCTCACTTTACCATGAACAGCCTATAACAGGAGTGATAATAGCCGTATCCGAAATAGTTTTTTGGGCATTTAGGGTGTTGGATTTTGAACGGGACTGAGCAGCGCTCTTAGTGTTCAATTATAAAACTGGATTACTGAATATTTTAATTTTTTTTTTTCATTGGCAACAAAAAAAATCTTGTATGTACTTTCTCTTTAATAAATATAAAATCATTTTATTTACTCACTCCCGTAAGCAAAACATCCAATTTTTTAAATATAATTTTATGAGGGTTAATTTTTTTTTTCATAACAACAGTTTCAAATATTGTTTCCATCACAAAGAAACTTAGTAGAACCGACCATATATTACGCACTTGTGATTCGTTACATTTTCCTTCTTGGTTATTTGTTTGCATTTGCTTAATGAACGTCTCTAAATATAACATAAACAGTAGCAAATGCTTTTGCGGAGGTATTTGGGGATTTAGTGTACTTCTACAGCTCAGTAAATTTTGACCCTAAATGCCCAAATATTTGGAACATAAACTGGGTCACGTGGTCCCTGTAGTAATCTAAATAGGGGTCTCCTAGCGGTTTCGGATACTGCTAATGTTTAAGTCAGCAAAAAAATATCTTCATGAATGCATTATCAGAAAATAGACTAGGTATAAGCAAACTGCAAAGCTTCCAACTACTGACGAATACAATGCTTTTATTATAGACTTATCAGTGATGCGGTAATATAATGCTGCATAATGGGAGATAGGAAGTTTCATTGTGGGTGTTCTTTTGTTAGCTATGTGCTTGATAACAGACAGATTCGTAGTTCCGACTGAGCCAGTTAGTCGTTCTCATTGTCGCATGTCGGTTCTGGTGCATGTTAAATCGCGCGAGAGTAGTTGTTCCAACACAACCGGTTATATGCAGTCTGTTGTATTCCTGTTACACTCATAACAGAAAAGGACTGTTTCGTCCCATTGCAAACCATTACTGGTTAAAGATTTTGTTTGTACCCGAAAATGCAACAAACTGTTTTGTTGGTAACTTGTTACAGTACCTACTTACAGCTTGTAGTCAGCACTGCCATGTTATTCAATATCCCTGTTAAGCACTTACAATGTACAGTACTTATTAAAGATAAAAGTAAAAAAATAATTAGTTTTATTTTTTTAAGTTAATTGTGGGAATGTCAGTGTTGAAATGAACAAAAAACCAAAAATAAGTTATCTGTGGGCACTTCTCTGTGACATGACAAAGTATGCACAATGTGATGTCTGTGGACAAATTATTTGTTACCAGTATAAATACCATTACAGATTTTAAAAACTGCCAGTTCCCTTTCCGACTCTTAGCACTGCGTATGCACACGCACAATCCCACAGTTTCAGGGTAACCTGTTACACGAAAATGACACTTTTGACCATCCCTACCGCTCAAGGGAAATCTAGAAAGAATATGGAAGGAGAATAAATATTTCTACATGGGTCTGTTTGATTGTAGACGCTAATATTAATTTTTCACACTTCAGTATTTGTAGTAATATAATTCTTTACATTTTGTTGAAATTTTGCCCATGGTGTGGTTTAGCGGATGTTGCCCAGTGAAAGGGTTATATCAGAGCGATGGGGAATCAAACCCCAAAATGAATAGGATTGCAAACAACTCCCGCCCAAGGTGTGCAACTTTACTCACCCAGAAGGCTGCCAATAAACGGAACGCCAGCTGTCCCAAGTTGCTTAGGAGTTATTAGGGACTGTGGACAGTAGCAAAGTTATAATGGAGGGGGATTGTGATCCGGCCAGTCGTTCTAACTCGAACGTACATTCACTACCTGGTTTTCCCCAAGAATTTGGTTTCGGTTTCCAACTGGGAATAAAGTTAAGTGGAGTAGAGGAACTATTTGGGTTTTATGGGTGGTTTTGGAGAGTACAATAATCTTTATCACCTTCCCTGCCACCATACGGATCATGCCCGCATTACGTTGTTGAGTGTTCTTCACTAGGTATGGGGTTGGCATGGTTACAACGGGTGTGAGCTGAGACAGCTGGTAATAATTCACATGCTCATAGTCAGGCCATGGCCAACAGATACGCAGGCATGAATCTAGTCCCGATTCATGATCATGCACAATTATCAGTGAGATGGGATGCGGGGTGACCTCAGGTACTGAGGATGGGGGTGTGACATTGCAAGTGGAGTCCACTAGCAGGGTAATATTTGATTTCAATAATTCTCCCTGCAAAGCTCATCGCTCTTTACATCTAATTCGGCCCTTACCTATTCACCTGAAGCTAAAAAAAAAATTACGGTAGTGTTTTAAAATATTTACAGCCTCTCAACACAAGGTTCTATATTAGAGCTAGTACTCTTTCCCTTTTCTGCCGGAGTTCAGACATATTGGGGAATGTCTTTTCAGACACGCCCGAGGCACTGATGGAAGAATTGGAAGGTGAGGGTTGGAGTGTGTCTGTGGACAGGCGAGGCCGTACCGGATGCTCCCAGGAGTTTCGGTATGTCCTTTCGGACTACAGCCTTCAAGCCCAGTCTCCTGAGAGTTTGACTTACTCACACCTATTTCACAGGGAGAAAGTTAAATACTCACTTGAAAACACTTTCAGTTAAAAATGAGAGGGTTAAATAAATGAAGTCAACCAAATAAACTTTGAAATAATATTTATTTACATATAGAAAGACACTGGGGAATCTCAGTTCAATCATGCAATCTAAGTGCTTAAATTTAAGTTATTTGGTTACATTAACTCAGATGAAGGTAAACCTGGACGAACTTTAATAACATTAGGTACTCTTTGAAAAATCGTAATGTACTGTGATTTACTTCCCGAGGGGTGGTTGTCCAGAGGGGACGTCGCGACTACCTGCTACTGCGGAGTCAAGGAAATAGACTTGGGTAAATGGGTGCGGGGTAAGGACCTCGAAGTTACCTCTGGAGAGTCTTCTGCACGTTGCAGGAGCTGCTGAATGAGCTGGTGTAGGTAGTTGGAGCTAGTAGAGTTTTCTCAAGCTGTAGTAGCTGGCAAGAGCTTTTGCAAGCTGGGAGAGGAGGTCGTCTTGCCCAGACCAAGGAGAGCTCGCTGACCAGCACAGTCTGCAAGCTGACGAACGCTGGCTAGAAACAATTCTGAGCCTCCTTACATAGTCCAAAAATCTTTGCTTTAGGACTCTCCCGGGGGTGCAGGAGATGCTAGCCTTTCTCCGCAAGGGGCTGATTATCTCAGGATAGCGACGGCACAGCGTATTCCTTATCACCCTGGGTTGAGACTGACAAGTTTAACACCTCCGCTCGAGGCTGCGACGTCATTGGACGCAGGGGTGCTGCGATCCTGTGGTCTCGCTTATAACTTTCTTCCATATCTGTGGGTCCGTGGCTCGTTGGGTAAAACAATTTCTGTCGAGGGGGTGGCGACCGCATGTCGAAGTTTGGGCGGGCAGTACAATATAAATAATTAAGTACGTTGATTATCTTCCATGTCTGTAATTGTCCATCCCCTGGATACAGCCTGTAGTCACTTAGAATCGTATATACAGCTTATAACTTGCCTCTAGCTCTCAGCGTTCGCTGATGGGGCAAAGTCAATCCGTAATGTGCGCAGTTCACATTGTGCAGCAGTGTGGCATGCATCAAACTTCATATCCCTCCCCACTAGTGCAAAATAGAATGTACCTACTATAAATATAGTAATATGCCTATGCAATTCACCGTGATTAGTACTGCCAATGCATACATTTTCCATGTAGCCGTTTTTTTCTTCAATTTTTTAGAAAAGCCGTACTAATTCTTTATTACTACTCTTGCAATTTACCAGGTGGGGGCTATTCTTTTTGGTTCTTTAGAAAGCCCAGACTATGTGATTACCAAGGTAAGATACTCTTTGAATTGCTATTGGTGGCAACCAGTGTAAACAATTTTCACTTAACCTAAATTAAAGGACCGAATAACTAAAACAAATCTTTTCTACTACCTAGCTTTAGAGCCCCATAAAGTTAGATGATGTGTACAAATTATTACAATCACCACCAAACTAGAGGCAAAAACGATTCTACTTACCAATAAAATGCCACGTTTTTCGTCGCCCATATCTACAAAGCCAGAAGTCGTCGTCATTGTCCGAATGAATACCAACAAAAGGTGTAGAAACAGCATCTGCCACTTGACCAACTAAAAGTATTGTGCCCGACAAGAAACTGTCAAACTGCAAAACTAAGTGGAAATACACCAACAAATACGTAAACCACATAGATGCACATATATCATTCAGAATATGCCCCACGCCATAAGAAAGTCTCAATTTCAGTGGCAATCTCCGTGTCATCTCCGAATAATCGTTACTCAGCCTTCTGTCGGAATTTTCCATTTTGTCCTATTTAACCAGTTTTTGACAGAAACAGGGTACATCCGTTATGCTACGTTTAATAATTGCGTCACATGTCCTGTTTATGATATTGGTTTCGTTCAATCAGCATTCATATAACATTGGCGACCACACGCAAATACGTCCTACACTTAAACGTTGTTTTGGAATCGCCACTGAATCACACCATACTAGCAGAACGGCTCAGCTGTCTGTAGGGATGCTCGATTTTTAGTTCGATTAGTAAGTTAATCGATTATTTAACATCGATTACTACTCTATATATTAATTGACATTATCAATTATTTTTTGATTTGTCACCATAATTCACTAACTTTGCCAATAGCAGTTTGGAATTTTGGAAAAATATAACAACATTGTGGTAACAAGAAATGTTTGCCTGTTTGCAGCATTTTCAGTAGTCTTGAATTTCTTCTATGAAGTGCCACTGTAATTTAACTTGTCATGGATGCAATAAAACAAAACAAAAACAAAACCATGGCAAGTTGACAAGGTGGTGTTCCACTTGAAAGAGTTGAATTTAAAACAAATTATTGAACATTATGTTCCACTGTAATACACGTTTACTTTTTTATTACTACTTCCCCTATAAAGAAATAAAGAAAATTACTCTGGCATTAGGATTAAAAACTTATGCAAGTATCCCTGCAACGAGTCAGTCATCTATCGTCTCAAGTTAAGAGTTTGATCGGGAAATTATGAGCTGTGTCAAAAAAGTAAATTGAACTTTTGAGAATGTAGGCATTTGTTAAGTAGGTTCAATTTGCATTCACGAAATAAGTATACTGCTTTTATTGCAGTTGGTAACTGAGTTTCGAAATGCAAAGAAGTTCGCCAATAGAAGTCATAGATTTTAGTCTGCAAGACTGTTAAGTGACTTCAATATTGATTTTACAAATAATGCAAATCGTATATAAAGAAATAACTGTGTTTGGTATTGAGCGTTTATAAGCAATCTATTTAAATGAAGGAAAAAAAACATTACGAATATAAGTTCGAAAAATGTATGGTTAGCATTAAAAGGTATTTGTATTTTTCTCCTATGTTTATGGAAATACCAAAGGAAAGACCTAAAAATTATATTTTTCAACCATCTCAATATTCCATTTTCCGATTTTGTTGTGATTTTTTTTTTTTCGTGTAATGTGTTGTTGTGAGCCCTGGAGTGTTCGTGTGGGAGAAACCCCTCCGACCGTGAGATACATATGGGCTTGAATGAGAATGAGGGGTCGAAAAGTGTGAGGGGGCGGCTGCTGGGGAGGAAAAATCGTACCAAATATTTAAAAAAATAAATTGTGTAAGACTAAGATTTGCTATATCCAATTTACTGCACAAATATTTAACCATATGCAAATATAAATCGCAATAACAGTGTGAAGAACAAAGTTAATTCTTTACATAGGGTCTAACTCAGAAGATTTTTAAGAAATTACCTTCATTTTATGAAAATTGCAGTCTATTATCAGTGCTACCTGACAACAAAAATTTTTATTTGCCAAACTAATATAAGCATTGAGCTTCCCAGCCTTAATAATTTACATCATACATTAATCTATTGTGTGTCTAATTTGAAAGCAATTTATCGATTATAAACGTCGGATCCTTCTTATTTAATGGATTAGATCTCAATCGATTATTTGATTTCGATGTCCATCCATAACTGTCTGAGAGGCACCATAGAGTAAATAAGGTTGAGAGGCACTGTCGTCATACATCTGACATATCACGTAGATCTCAAAAATAGATCCACACGAATTTAAAACATAACGGTTTGATTTGAGCCTAAAATTATCTTACATTTAAAATGATTTTCTGCTGGCCGTAGGCGTAATCACGTTACGCATTTCCAACATATTATCAATTACTGTAATACATTTGGTTTGTGTAAGTTGGTAGATGACTAGAAGACCATGTAAAAGGGGAAGGGGGGAGGGGGAAGGTAATTTGCTCTCTACAATTAAATTTACTTGTCAAGCGTGAATGTTTGTGTTGTTTTGTAGCGCAGTAGGTTAGGCGGTGAATGACATGACTCGACTGTCATTGTTATGTTTTCCTTTAAAAAGAGAAGTGTAATTTGTTACCCGCCTGATGATGTGATTGTGCTTTTTAAATGAGCCTTACATTTCAACAATGAATATTTTCCACAACAGAGGTAAAAAAAAAAAAAAGTATTCTTTGTGTTCTCTAATTTTTAATGACGCACTTATATAATCATTATAGATTTTCCTTTTAAAGTGAAAGATACAGCAAAATTACCTACTTGAGAGATAAAAATGTTTATGTACATTGTAATTTATTGCAACCAGTATATTATTGAAAGTACATGCATACTAAAGTACTGGAAAAGTTTAGCTGTACATAACACCTATGTACTGAAAACTGTGATCTACATACCAAGAAAACTCAGATGTGCTGCAAGGACAGTACTTGTCAGTGTTTGAGGCAAAGGCGGATTGGAATAGGGGAGCAAATAGGGTTCGGGGGGTGTTTAGTAAATTTAATATGAGGGAGTGGGAGATAGAAAAGGTAATTAGGGGTTTGAAGAGCAGTAAGGTAGGGGTTCCAGATGGGATGGAAATGCAGCACTAACATTTTGTGGCAGGGAGTTGGTGAAATATTTAGAGGTGCTGTTTAACAAGTAATTAGGAGAGAGTAAGTTACCACAAGATTGGAAGGATGCTATGGTGGTACCTATACACAAGCAGGGAGAGGATAGGGGGAGGCCTGGCAGCTACAGACCGGTGAATCACATCAAGTACTGGAAAAGTAATGGAGAGGCTGGTGGTGCAGTATGTGGTGAGGGTTATGAACAATAGGAATTGGTTGGAGGAGTCCCAGCATGGTTTCAGGAGGGGATACTCACGTGAGACTCGGCTGGCTGGGTTATTAGAGGATCTGGTGCAGGTAGTTGATGAGGGGAAGCAGGTGGATGCCTGCTTCATAGATTTTGAGAAGGTATTTGATAAGGTCCCCCATGGGACATTGGTGAGGAAAGTGGAGGCACTGATACCAGACAGGAGGGTAGTGGAATGGATAGGGGACTTCCTCAGGGGACAAAGGGAGAGGGTGAAAGTGGGGGAGGCAATATTGGAGGAAGAGGAGGCTACGTCAGGGGTACCACAGGGAAGCATACTGGGTCCTTTGTTATTTACCATAATGGTAAATTACATGGGTTTGGGGATTAGGGGAAAAATAAAATTGTTTGCAGACGATTGTGTTATGTATGCTGAAATGAGAGGGGATGGAAATTTGCAGGCGGATATTGATAAGATATGGTTGTGGACCAGGAAAAATAAAATGATAAATGCAGCAGAATATAAGTATCTAGGGATTGTACTGCAGGGAGACCTCAGATGGAAAAGACAGGTAGAGAGGGTGGTTGCAAAGGGAAGAAGGGCTCTGGGTATGCTGGGAAGGGTGCTGAAGGGAGTCAGCTGTGAGGTGAAGAAGAAGGTGTATGGCACAATAGTACGGCCAATGTTAGAATATGCTGCAGCAGTATGGGACCTGTATGTGGAGGTGGAGGTGCGAGAACTGGAAAAGGTGCAGAGAAAGGCAGCAAGATGGGTGAAGGGTAGGTGGAGAAGGCAGGGGCAAGATGGTGAGGAAGAAGTGAACTAAAGGCCATCAGTGATGATGAAAGAAATGGGGTGGAGCTCATAAAGGACAGGAGGAAAGTTGAACGGCTAGTCAGGATGTACAGGATGGGGAGGGCTACACTGCAAGCTAAGTAAGGGGGTAGTTAGAGGAAGAGGAAACAACAGTGAGAAGCTTCAGAGGGTGTGGAGGAGAACGAAACGGGTTAGGCAGTCGATGCTTGTGAGGTCTATGAGGGAGTGGAATATGTTGAGTGAGGAATTGGTATCTGTGAGAGGGGTTTGTAAGTTCAGTTTCCACACTATCACTCCACGTAGCGGTGTTTGTGGCTGCTCGGCCGACACGAGCGTTCAAGATGCCGTGCTAGCTGCTCTAGCTTGCCTTACTATGCTGCACTTCACCTCCACTCTGTACACACTGCATACACGCACCTACACCGGTGCACAAGGTAGAGAGCGGATGCTGGTTGCGGTGCCGTCGAAGCGCTCGGCCTGACAAAGGGGCTAGGGAGGGGACAGACACACGTCAAAATGTCCTGCAACTCAAGCCCGCCTAGAAAGGGGGGAGGGGGGCAAGTGTTTACACACTGCCCCAGGCCTCACGAGGGAGAAATTTAAAAAAAAATTATCTTCATGTTAATCTACCCTTGTGATCAAATATTATTCACATCATCATCCACTGACTGACTTAACCACGCCAAACCATCCTGGACAAACCCAGTGGTATGCAAGCACTTTAAAAGGAGTGGTAAGGGGGGGCAGTCTCTGGTATGCTGCGTGCAGTCCTTACATAGAGAGGGGTCATAAAACCATAAGCCAACCCTCATCTGCAAGCAGTGCTGTTAATCACACAGTCACTAGTGTGGAGTTTTCTTTCAGAGAGATAGTTATTGTAACTCGACTTGAGATCGCTACAACAAGGCAACGTTGTGATGCGGATCGTGTGCTCTGATTGTGTGATATATCATTTGCGAAGCTGGAAAAGACACCAGTGGGAAGTATTTTTTTTTGCTATCAGTAATTCATGTTTTTATCTAATGTTTTTGCATTCAGTAATCACATCTTAAAAACATTCAGTGGTTCAATATATAGCCAGTTTCAAATATGTATACACCACTGATTGAGCCGATTGTGGTTAACTTCTTAGTTTCCAATTGATTCAAATATGTAGCTTGGAAAATAACAGCTTATTATTAAATACAGCTGTTTGCAGTGAAAATAACTGGTTGATTTCTTCAGTATTCTTGACAAATTTTTTATATTGTAAATTTTTACTCTAGTTTGAATTTTTTTTTTTAATATGCTGAAATACACATTTGCATATTTTGGATAAGATTACACTTCCTCACATAATCAGTATACTATAGTTTCTCGTTTTTAAATATATATTTTTATGTGCACCTATTAGTGATGAATAAAAACATTTCCCCGACCTTTGAGCACCGTGAATGTATAGTTTTGCGTATATTTTATTTAAATCATTTACAGTAGTTACACAGTGATAACTTGCGTTGTAATTCAGGGTTGATTTTATTTTACCCATTCATTCAGTGCCTCGTGTTTCTTATTGTCTTGTCAGAGGTTAATATTTTTAAAATTATGCATTAAGAATTATGTAGTAATAGCCGATTATACAAACGGAACCACATCTTTTCTATTTACAAATCACAACTCACTTGGCAGTTTTAAATTCTAGCCATAAACTTCTAGCCACTCGTAATAAGTGTAATGAATGGTAATGAATCACATCATCACATAATAAACGCAACATTTAGGCTTATCATTATTCAAGGAAGATATTTCCTAGCAGAGACTCTTCTCATTGTCAATTTAATTCACAAATATAATGATTAACATTATCACAAATATGCCCCTTTAATATGGTAATGCCGCTTTCCACCAACACAATATACTGCGATGTTCTGAGTGATCACTGCCACAGAAGATTTAAAATAAATCTACTTCTTATAACACTTCAGGGTAAGCCAACAACACAAATAGAAGTGTAACTAGAAACTTGCCGCTGCCGATCTCTCATATGTCCCTGGAAGACTGTGCTGTCACAAGAGAAGCAACCCAAGTTCCCATAACTCATTAAGTGGGTTTGCAAGTCTATTCGCAGCTACTTGGGTCTAATCACTGAGTCTGCAGTGGGCTGCCATGTTTGTGTGTTATCTGAGCTCTGGGCCCGTATCTAAAGCTATTAACCACTGTCACTAACTTAGTAAATTTATGTGTAGGTGTATCGGTAAGAGAGTGAAGCTCCCCACCAATCTCCCGACTGGCATGTTGTAGTGTAGAAAATCGCATGACTTTGGCAATCTTTTATAAGGGGCCGAGCCAGCATATTTTAATTAACTTTTATTTATATGTTGCCAATATATAATATTATTCTCTAGAATAGCACTATAGTTGACATATTAGAAACACGTAACTCTATATGCCAAATACTTATAACCACTTCAGTGAATTTAACTTATGAATCAATGAAAAAAAAAGCCAGATTCCCTTCACCTATTGATTTAGTGATATTTTACACTGATTCATCAGTCATTATTTTAATGGTTTTTCAGTGGTTTGTTTTTTGACTGATGGGTCAGTTAAACAGCATATAAAAATGGCTGTTAAACATCACGTATCAACTGAAATAACAATGAATAAGCTAATAAAAGCAATACAAGATACTTTCTAAAATGTGTTTCGTCTTTCAAAACACCATTTTACAAGGTAATATGAACATTGTCTTTCATTCAGTTTTTACGTCTTTCGTTTTCATGTAATCTTCACATAACTATGTTTGAAGTTTTAAACTGCATATAAAGTGGTGAAGAGAGTGCACTTATATATACTGACGCTGTCGGGTGAGACAAGAGACGAACGATGACACAATTTACTTACGGTAGGTGGGCGCCAGTGGTGTTTCCCAGGCACCGCACTGTGAGACTCAGGGTTCTCAGGGATGCTGTGGGTTATGTGTGTCCGTCTCACCTAAGCATCTTTACATAACACTGATCATTACTAAACATTTTTAATACTGAAAAACGGGAGTGGCTGGATTGACGCTAAGATAAACACTGAATTTCACACTGAGCAATATACCATTCATTGATATCTAAAGTACAATACCATGCCTGAATGATGAATTACTGATTGAAAACTCTGACTTGTCTAGCTTATTCCATTGGGTGCTTCCCCCAGTTCGCAATTACTCTAGCGCACTCCTAGATGGATGATTTTCTCCGGGTGTTTCAGAACACAGCTCCCACAAGGAAAGGGGTCTACAGCCGCTAGGATGGACTGTAAATTTTTCCTGGAGATAGGACACTGAGAATTATAAGAATGAACACTAACACATGTGATTATTTTACGTCACTAATGCGGACTCGTCAGGACGCGTCTCCCAGCACGTGGTGAGCGTGGTGACTCTTTACACATAGCCGACTACAGCGGAAATAATGTCACTGTACAAATTACACAAACAATGATGATATAACATGGGACACTATATGACTAGGCACAATTAACATGCAGATCCATGAAAGTATCATTACATGGCACGGGTGCCGCTGGATGAAGTGCGTAGTGCATCACATGGTGCAGATGAAATTGCAATTTTTTTGTCTGAAAACTGCAAACTTATATCGGACAAAATGGGTAGCAGTGTTGGGAAAATTATTCCCCTTAAGGTTTGTAGAACGCCTGATGGCGGAAAATTCAAACATGTACAAAGACTAAAACAGCATCAATCATGAAATTACATGGAACCCTGAATGAAACAATAAATATTACTCTGAGATTAATTATAGCACACGTGATATTACAAAAATATGCCCTTAAAGCGCATGGATGCCACAGATACGGACTTGGCGATATCTGACCGTGTGACCATGGGCGATGTGGCCTGAAGACAACTAAACATGAAAAATACCCTGAAATATATGCATAGAAAGATCACCCTTAATATTTCAATGAAGCACCTTTAGCATAGGTGGATGGCGCCTGATTCATTAGCAGGCCGCATGGCCTCTCAAACATATTCTCCTTCTCCCTTGATTAAGTTTAAAAAGCCCCAAGGGCTGCAAAAGAATTAAGCGTAAGCATAATGCTGGGAAATGTCTGGCAAAATGTACGCAAAGTAAAGGTTAACCAGTATACTAAAATTGAACTATGGAAATCTATCTCAGTGCAAAAAAGTTGAAGTGCTTACGTGACAGCATCTTACCTCGCCAGATCTCCTCGAACGACTGCCCAGAGGCAAGCGTCTCACGGACCTACCATGCCTGCCTACAGGGTTCACACAAGCGGACGTTCTATGCACGCCGAGTAAAACTTTTATTATTAAAAATAAATGGCACATAAATAATTCAAGTACATAATCACTCAAAGCTTTTAATTTGTGAATGTTCTGTGTTCGTTGATTGTTCTATATGGAGGCGTTTATGCCGGAATAGTAACTTTCTTGTTCTTCGCGCAGCGCACATTTTGAATTTGAACCAAGCATGGTGCAACATTTTATGAACAAACAGTTTTTAACAGTTTAGAATACTTGGACTCTGCAATAAAATAGAAAGACATGATTTACACTTCAAAGCAATAATCCTGTTATGGGAAAGTCCAGGTTATAGCCTCTTTGCGCATGTGCTTACCCATGTGTCACGTGAGTGGTGAGCTCCGTCATGGTCTTAACGTTGCTGGCTGTTAGCCGGTGTCAAACGACCCGTCCCTCGAAGGCCGCGACGGTGCGAGCAACTCAACTTTGCCCTGGCGGGCTCTGCCCAACTGTGAACCAGGACCACCGATTGAGGGCAAAGGAAGTATGGCCTCAGAGGTCTTCTTACTCTGCAGCGTTTGCAGGGGGTGGGGTTGTAGGCTGGAGCCATGTTGTTGGGACGGGGTGGTGACTCACCTCGGCTCTTGCAAGGGACGTGATGCGGTGGCTGACAGTTGGCGTAACTTTTACCGTCACATTTACTTCCCTACTACCTTCCCCAAAACATTTGAAACCTTCCTGCTCTACTAGGCTATCCCCTGTGGGTGCCGAAAAACCTCTGAAAGGTATTATACTTGCACTCATGGTATTAACACTTACATTTTCACTTCTGTTTCAACCTTTTTCACTTCCTGGGGAAACCCCTTAAAACTGTGTTGTTCTTCTAGGCTGACCTTTCTGTGTGCAGAAAAACCTCAAAAAGGTGTATCACTGGCACTGTTTGTGTTGTAATTTACGTGTACACTGTTTTTATCACTTTCTCCCACATCTACACGAGTAAACCTTTTAAAACTACTTTGGTTTACCAGACTATTGCCTGCCTCTACGGGAAAGTCCAGAAACTGTGATTCCCTACTACTCGTTTCACTTTCTTTTGTGTTTACACTTTTGATGCCTTCCCCTTCTCTGTTTGGTGTGGAGTGTTAGGATGGTGCGAAGCCCCTGAATGACAGGGTGTTTACACTTTCTGGGCGCTTGGTCACAAGACTGACGTTGTTTAGACACATGTTGCTTCTGTCATGCCTCGTACTGCCTGGTATGCAATGTCGTGCACGCTGAGATACTGGGCTTTCCGGCTTCTCCTTGCCCTTCTTCCCTACAGGTGTGTGGGCTATACGCAGGTCATCGCGGTGACGTTTCGTGATTCGTCGCGGACACAGTTTCACAAGAAATGTGAAATTCCCCATCTTTTGCCATTACTCTTACCGGCCCAATCCACCTGGGTGTCAGTCCTGCACAATGATTCTTGACTCCCGCAGGTAATGGGTTTTCCTTTACATAAACATACATGCCTGGAACTAACTCTGGCAGCGGCCTTCTGCTTTCTGGTACCCATGTGTTACAATTATTTCTTCAGGCAGTACTTACGGGTTTTTGTGGGGTTCTTCAGGCGCACGCAGTTCGCTGCCCTGTACCATCTCCGCGGGTGTTTTCCCTGTTGCATCATTAACTCGGTTCCTTATGCAAAACATATCTTCCGGAATCAGTTCCGCCCATCTCATGTGGTCTATTCCTAACCGGATGTGTAACTGAATTTTGACGTCTTGATTACGACGTTCGGTCAGGTTTGCCCTGGGGTGGTACGGTGTTTGGTTCCCCACATGGTAGAATACTCTCTCCACTTTCTTCCCACAAACTTTGTATCATTATCCGTTAACAGGTATTCTGGGTAACCCCACCTGTGAAAAAATTCACTCTGCCTTACGTACGCAACCTTGTGTGCATGGACATTACTTACCAGAAATACCTCGGTCCACCGTGTAAACAAATCAGTGGCACGACAACGAGAAAGCGTTTTCTGCCTTTTGTTTGCTGATACGGGCCCATGATATCAAGCGTGACAGTTAAAAATAGTTCCGTTGGTAGCCTTGGTTGTTGTGGGGCATCACCATCTGTTCTCCGCGGCTTCCGAGTGTTGCACGTAACACAACTCTGTACATGTTTACGTACGTCTCCTTGTACGCAATGGAAAAACTTCTGAACGTTCCTACGTGTCTGTTCTGGACCCGGGTGGCCAAGTTCTAAGTTGTCATGCCCGTATGTCAACTCAAGTTCCTTGGGTACATATGTCCGCCATTTTGTCCAATTACCGGGGGTTTCACTTGGATTTCCCGGTCCACTACTACCCAATGTTCTGAATATCTCGTGACGTAGTGTTGCCGGCACTGTGCAGCATTCGGGGAATTTTCTTGTGCAGCGTGCATCTCTCTTAACACATCATGGACATCTAACGAGACAAGTTCTCTGGATGGTGTGGCAACAATGCTCTGCAAAACAAAATGTGGTGGTTCTGTTGCTTGTGTGGCACAGCAAGGTGGTAGCGCCTCTCCCCACTCAGCATCATCTGTTACAGTTATGTTTTGACATGGGTTCCCAGACAGTGCATCTGCAAGTTTGTTGGTTTCTCCTGCCACTTGTTCCACCTTGAAGTCGAACTCTTTCAACAGCAAAGCCCAGCGGGCGAGTTTGCTATTCCCGTTATGCATGCCTTCCAACCAGACTAAACAACGGTTATCTGTTTTCAATGTAAACCATCTCCCTAACAGATACGGCCGATACTTCCTTAGCGCATGCATACCAAACACTCTTGTTCGTTTTCGTGATATTTCCGTTCTGCATTACCAAACTTCGCACTGTGGTAGTTAATGATGTGCTTCTCCTAGTGTTCTCCCACCTGATTTAATACTGCTCCAATGCCCTCTTGGCTCGCGTCTGTCTGAACTACAACAGGCAGTTCCGGGCTAAACCTGGCTAGTGGTTGACAGTTTAGGAAAGCAAGTTTTGTCTTTGAACGCTTGATCGGCTTAGGGTGTCCATACAAATTTATGCTTCTCACATAACAACTCAATTAATGGTGCAGTAATTACAGAGAAATTCAGAACAAACTCTCTCAACCAATTTAATAAGCCAAATAATTTTTTAACTTGTTTACGTGACCTGGGTGTGGGTTTTTCCAGTATCTGTTGTACATGTTGTCGCTCTGATTCGTGTCCGTCCCCTGTTACATAGTGTCCTAAAAATTCAATTTTACTCATTCCCAACTTACACTTGTCAACCTTACATGTCAGCTTGTTGCAGTCAAGCCTCTCAAACACAAGGCTCAGATGATGCAGATGTTCTTCCTAGCTGTTCGACCATATAAGTACATTGTCAAAATATATCATCGCAAAGTCTCCAATTTATCCATCTAACACATTTACCATTAAGTTCTGAAAAGTGGCAGGAGCACATTTTAAGCCGAATGGCATTGCAACAAATTGGAATCTGCGCCCATCTGGTGTTGTAAAGACGGTTTTCTTACGGTCTTGGGGGCGGATAGGCACTTGCCAATATCCTGACTTAAGGTCGAGTGAAGTAAACACAGCAGCTGGCCCTAGTGTTGACAAAGTGTCCTTTACATTAATTATTGGTGGCATGTTTACAGTTATTTTATTCAGAGGACAAAATTCTATGCAAAACCTCCATTCACCATCCTTTTTAGGGACTAGTGTAATTCCTGAGTTATAGAGACTTTGCGTGGGTTCAATTACATTGTCACTCAATCATTTCACATACCTGTTGATTGATCACTCGCCGGAAGAAAATACCTGGGTCTCGTGGCTAGGAGTACACCGGATCCTTGTGTGTTGTGATGATGGGGTGTTCTGTGACATCAGTATGCTGCAGCTTCCCGTCAGTGTGAAACATGCTCGCGTACTGGTCCAGCAGATGTTGTAGTTTTTTCTGATGTTGCTCGGACACCTCGTGCGCGAATTCTGCAAGTGATACTGCAGCTGTTGTTGTTGGCGATGTTGCTCCTACTGTGTACAGCATCTATCTTCCACATGTCCCCACGTGAAGATGGTCGAGATGCGGTTCAATTACTTCTTGGTTGTAGATCAACCACTGTAGCCCCAAAATCATCTCATCACACAAGTCCGGCACAATGTAAGCATCACATTTTATACAGAGGTCACGTATTCCTACGGTCACGTACATTATACTTTCGCCTCACCCTGTTGGTTGAAAGCAGCAAATTGTAAACGAAGTGGCGGCACTCTATAGTCCGTTCCCCACTGGAAGCAACATTCTCAGAGCTTTGTTAAATATCTACTTGCAGGCCCGCTTCGTATCCTTCCACCAAATGTAAACAAACATAGCCATGTGACTGCTATGTAGCATCTGTCAAAATCAATGTTTACATGCAATTGTGTGTGTATGTGTGTTTGTATACTTTCGCTACACCTAAACATAAACATTGAAATGTGACTTCTACTTTTATACCTGTCAAATGTGTTTACTGTTTACAGCTTTTTAAAGAATTCTGCCGTAGGTCTATTTCAAAAACCATTTCTTACGAATTGACGCCGACGGGTGAGACACGAGATGAACGATGACACAAATACTTACTGGTAATTTGGGCGCCAGCAGTGCTTCCCAATCACTGCACTATTGAGACTCAGGGTTCTCAGGGATGCTGTGGGTTCTGTGTGTCCGTCTCACCCGTCTGTACTTACAAACACGTTGGCAATACTAAACTTTTACTAAACATCACTTTGAAAATAAGCACTTGATAAAATACGTGTGATTAGGACACTGTCACTACTGAATAAAAGAGGTAAGTTCACTGTAGACTTGTTTTTATTGTTACTATGCGTACACATTAACGTGGCAATGAAATTATGATTATCTCGGTCATGACTAGCCAATACCGCTTGGGTACTCCCCAGCCTGCAATTAATCTAGCACATGCCTAGATGGATGATCACACCGAGATGCTTGAAAGCTCAGCCTTCACAAGGGAAGAGGGCCGACAGCTGCCAGGGTGGACTGATGGTTTTTCCCTGAACACAGGACATGGCGAATTCCAATTGAAACCCTTGATGAAAACATTTAACATGTGTGACTACTTGGCATCACTAACGCAAACTCGTCTGGGCTCGCCCGCCAGCAGGTGGGTAGTGTGGTAATGGCCTATATCCAGTGCCAGCTAGGACGGAAGTAATTGCACTGTACACAAATTGCAAAATTACACAAAATGCAAAATTACACAAAATACATAAAGACCCTTAAAATATGATGGGGCACAAGATGAGTATTCACAATACACACACGTGTGAAAACAATCTTAGGTGGCGCGAATTTCGCTGGATAATTTTCATAGCGGACCACATGGTGCAGATGAAATTGCAATATTTCTTCTTGAAAACTGCAAATTAAATTCAGACAAAATATTATTCAGAGAGATAATTTTCCTCTTTATGATTTAAGTGATTGCAGACGTGTAGCAGGCCTGATGGTGATAAAGTATAACATTAACATGACCGCGTGGTCAAGTACAAAAAGCATCAATTACATGAAATATACATTGAACCCTGGATGAAACATACATAGAACCCTGAAATAAATTGTAGCGTACATGATTTTACGCAAATAAACTCTCTAACTGCATGGATGCTGCAGATATAGACTTGGCATAGGTTAGCCAAGTGAAAATACAAGGAAGTACCCGTAAAATAAAAAAAGCCTTTAAAATTATACATAGCAATAATACTGAAATAACATTGGAACGTCACTAACATAGGCAGATGGCGCCTGATTCAAGTTGCGCGGGTCGCGTGACCTCTCCAACATCTTTCTCCTCTCTCCTCGATTAAGTTTGAAAAATACCATAAGGGTGAAGTTAAATTATTTAAGCAGAAGCATAATGCTGGGGAAATGTCTGGCAAAACGTACGCAAGCAAGGGTTGACCGGTAAACTAAATTGACTATGGAAAAACCTACATCAGTAAACAAAAGTTATAGTGCACAACATACTGTGTCTTACCTTGCCAGTTCCCTATGACAGATTGTCCAGAGGCAAGCGTTGCATGGACCTACCACTGCCGCCTACGGGGTTCACATAGGCGGAAGTGCTATGCATGCCGAGGAAAATATTTATAATTTTCTTATGGATTTTTTTATATTAATTCAGTGTCTCTTTATTACGGCGTTCACACCGTGATATCAGTGTTCTTAATCTCAGTGCTGCTGGCACTTTGAATTTCATAACCAAAAATTTTCACAATAACAACAAACACTTAAAAATATTTCAAGACATATTAAACCCTGCAAATACAAATACAAAACACATTTTACACTGCAAAATATTTTTGATGTGAGAGTTCAAAAATATTGGCCTCTCTGCGCACGTGCACTTCAAAACAATAATTCTGTTACGGGAAAGTCCAGGTTATGGCCTCTTTGCGCACATGCTTACCCACGTGTCACGTGAGTGGTGGTCTTAACGCTGCTGGCTGTTAGCCGGCATCAGTACTATTTGTTTAACATTCCTAATGCTACCAATTAAACGAATCACGAAGAGTAAGGGTATAGAATTTAAATCTTCAAGATTTTAACAATAAGTATCACACATATATTTTCCTCTCATCTTACAACTTGACTTCGTATCTCAGATGGTAGGGTGGCCGACTTATAGTCGAGAGGTCAGGGGTACGCGCCCTGATTCCTCTGCGGCAAATTTTCAGTTTGCTTGTTGCACTGAGAATTTGTCAGTAAATTGGTCTAACTTGAGCTCATCAACTTCACTTCAACACAACTACAACAAAAAAAAAGATGGTATGGTAACGGCCTAAAACAGAGTATAAAGGGTGAGTGAGTTCAATCCTGGCCACCTCAGAAAACTTTTTTTAATTACTTTAAATTGCACAATATAAATAGTAAACTGTCGTAAATACATTTATTTTATATAATTATTTAGCTAAGTTCAATAAAAACAATATGTAATTCGCCCCTGCAGTCAGCGTTCACTTATTCCTCAGTGAAATTGCTTCACATCACTAATTGTTCATTCAGTGAAAATTTTTCACTTAAACAATCAGTGGTTTTCCTCTAATTCTAAGTGAAGCCATTTTTACTAATTCTAGTAGTTGAATTTCACTGCGAATCAGTGGTTTCCCACCTGATTCGAATGTAGAGTGTATTCAGGGTTGCCACGGGTCTGGAAAACGTGGAAAACAGGAAAATGTTAGGGAATTTGAAAACTGCTGGGGAAATGTCAGGGGACTTCAAACAAGTTGACGCCATCGGGTGAGACACGAGATGAATGATGACAAAAATTACTTACTGATGATGGGCGCCAGCGGTGCTTCTCAGTCACCACACTGTTGAGACTCAGGGTTCTCAGGGATGCTGTGGGTTCTGTGTGTCCGTCTCACCCGAGTGTACTTACAATACATGTTTGCAATACTAAACTTTGATACTAAACATTTTAACACTTGAAAAACACAGGTGGTAAGGACACTGTTACTACAAAATTAAAGAATGAATCACTCTGAGACTTGTTTTATTCATACCGTGCGTACAAATAAATGTGCCATGAAATTTAATGAGACACTCTGTCATGTCTAGCTAACTCTACTTGGATACTCCCCAGCCCGAAAGTACTCTAGCGCACGCCTAGATGAATGATCTCACCGTGGTGTATGAAAACACAATCTTCATAAGGGAAGAGAGTCGACAGCCGCTAGGGTGGACTGACGATTTTTCCCTGAAAACAGGAGACAGCGAATTACAAAATGAAACACTTATGATACATCAACACGTGTGATTACTTGGCATCACTAACGCAAACTCGTTTGGGCTCGTCCTTCAGCATGTGGGTAGTATGGTGACGGCCTATACACATAGCCGGCTAGGACGGAAGTAATGTCACCATACACAAACTACAAAACTACACAAATTACATAAATACCCTTAGAAGATGATAGGGTACGAGATGAGTATTCACAATAAACACGTACATGCATGAAAACAAGTTTAGATGACGCGGATGCCGCTGGAATAATTTTGTAGCGGACCACATGGTGCAGGTGAAATTGCACTATTTATTTGTGGCAACAGCAAATTAAATTCTGATAAAGTATAATTCTTGTTGAGAAAATTATTTTCTTTGCGATTGAAGTGGTTACAGGTTTGTAGCATTCTTGACGGCGGAAAAAGCAAACATTAAAGTGGCAGCATGGTCTAACACAAAAGCATCCATTTATGTGAAAATTACACAGAACCCTAACAAAATTCAACATAGAATCCTGAATAAAATATTGCACACATGATATTACATAAATAAGCTGTCACAGCGCAGTGATAGCGCAGATATAGGCTCGCATCAGTTAACCACGTGGTTGTACGTGATGTTGCCGCAAAATATTCAAACTTGAAAATACCCTTAAATACATATATGAAAACAAAGCGCTTAAAATTGTATGGAGCAATAATACAGAAATTATGACGGAACGCCTTTAGCAGAAGCGGATGGCACTTGATTCAAGTTTCGCGGCGACATCTTTTTCCTCCTTCTCAATTTATTTGAAAAATGCCACAAGGGCAAAATAAATTAGTTTAGCAGAAGCATAATGCTGGGGAAATGTCTGGCAAAACATACACAAGCAAAGGTTAACAGATATACTAAAAGTGCTATTGAAATCTACATCAGTTCTCCTAGACAGACTGCACAGAGGCAAGCGTCGCACGGACCTACCATGGCCGCCTATGTTCACAAAAGTGGAAGTGCTATGCGTGCTGAGTAAATAATTTTATATATTGAAAATTAAATTGGCACAAATAATTTAAATACTGTTTTACATTTTAGAATTTTCTTGTTAATTTTCTGTATTATTTCAGTGTCTCTTTATGATGGCATTCACGCCAGAATATTACTGTTCCTAATCTCCGTGCAGCGCGCACTTTGAATTCATAACCAAACATTTTTTAATTGACAACAAACACTTTAAAACATTTTAAGATATTTCAAATTCTGAAAATGAAATAACGAGACATATTCCTTTACGAAAGTTCGGATTTGAGCCTCTTTGCACATGTGCATGTACACGTGACACATGCATTATGAGGCCATTATGGACTCTAGCGCCACTGGTTGTTAGCCGGCATCAAAGTTAGCTAAATGTCAGGGAATTCTGTGATATGCATTATATATTTCGCAGTTCTCATCAGTTGTGCATCGCTGCCAGAATCATATAAAATTGTTTTAATGATTGTGAACTAAATACTTGGGCATTTTTCTTTGCAATCTATGTGGTGAGCAATTTTGTAAGATCAGATAATTATTTTGGTGCAAAAGTGTGTTATAATGCAAAGGTGCCAATCCTTACAGAAAAAAAAGTGTTAGAAAAAGGTCAGGGAAAAATGATTCTTTTTGTCTGGAAATCAGGGAAATGTAAGGGAATTTTCCAATAGAAAAAAGTGGCAATCCTTCCCCGAAGTCTAACTTCCCAGCTACTGACAGCTCATTAGAAATACAGAGGGTCAAAGTGCTAATCTTGTCATTTTTATTTGACCCACAGTGCTTCTTAGAATAAGCTTTTTGCCATTAATTGAGCACTTTTGAAGGACTTCCTTAAGGTTTACTTTTCTCCTCATTTTTTGTTCTGCTGTATGTAAAATTATATTCCCATAGACCTTCACTCACATACATATATTTTGCAGACTTAGGTTCCAGCATACCAAAATTTGGTGCCATCGTATCACTCACTCAAACCATTGAAACTAAATTAATTTTGCCTTTTTATCAAATTCAGTATGCAAAAAAAAATAAAACATTTATACAAAACAAACTTTCAAGATCACTTTTTGTCGTGACAGATTTAGTCATACTGATGCAGCACTTTTCTATGTTTAGTACGAAGAAGTTTAAGCTGAATGTAGGCCTACCAATATATTTCAGATTATGTTTGGAGGTGCAAGAACGTATTCATAGGCAGATGGACAGCCAGTCGATTGAGTTACTAATGTAGAGTGAATAAAATTACAAGTTTTTGAAATTCTTTATCATGCTGTGCTGGGGCCGCAGTGTCTGAGCGATTAGCTTATTTGCCTCCCACCAAGGCGAACTGGGTTCAATCCCCGGCTGGGTCACTCCCAGATTTTCGCTTGTGGGAATTGTGCTGGATGATGCCACTGGTCTGCGGGTTTTCTCTGAGATCTCCCATCCCCCTGCCCTTTCATTCCTGTGCTGCTCCATTCTCACCTCAGTCACTCTCATCGATTCTCACGACCTTGCTGTTAAGATCCGCCCAATCTCTTCACTCACTTTATCATGCTGCTCACTGGCCTTGACCGCAGTCACATCAGACTGCACAAGTAGAAATTTTGTGGCATAGGAATACAAAGCTTTAACATAATTTCGCCAATTACCACACCATGTTATGACTATCGTAGACATATAATTTGTTATTATACATACGCCAAAAAAACTTAATGGTAAAATTTTGCCATTTATATGATTGTATAAATAAATGCCAGTGTGTCTAATCTCACTAATGATAATATTGTATTCTTTAAGAAAAGGAAAATTATACTAGGACCTGGTAGGCCCTTTCATGTTGTGGGTGCCTGGACATCTGCTAGTCCACTTTAAAAATAAAGAACCAACTAAGGTCTATTATTATGAATGGGCACATTATACCAGTTTAGGATTTTTTCTACATGCCATAATTTGTCATTTAAAGCATAGTTTTTCGATTGTAATACCACCCTTACCCAGGACTGATTTACAGAGTTTTGCATCACAAACCTATGCACTACTCTGTACATGCTAACCATATTCACAAGCACTTCTTTTGAAGCAAGATTTAAGAATTTATGTAAACTTGTAATAACTTTGTTCCTTCTGACAAATATTCTACTATAGCAAAAATAAATAAAAGGTCAAATAAACAGGGGGCTATTAGTCAATGGAAAAAAAATCAGTGTCATAAGTTTGAATAACGTGTGTGGACTCCTTCTAATGCATGAAATTAATTTAGTCATGCTGGACAACAGAGCAGTTGTGTACATATTGATTCTGCCGAGTTTGATTGACAAATTGTCAAAATTTGCCACAAAACCTTTAGGTTCAGTACACTGTGCCACACCTCTGAAAGCTATTTAAAGCAGCATCGTACTTATGTCGAGAGCTGGCGCAGGAGACTCATCTAAAGATACTGGGAATTCTGTGCCATTTCCATGCTATACAACCACTAATCTGCATTTTAGGTGATTGCGAGTTGATACACACTTCAATTAGAAGAGTAAACGCATGTTGTAGAGTTCAAAATTTCTTATATTGCTGTTTACACCACAATACTTCTAACCATATTTTAACAACTGCTTTCTTGTATTTTGCTGTGTCTCTTATTTCCCAACACACGTGGCTGTTATGAATTGCAGTTTTAAGAAAACATAGATGCTTTGAATTTTTTTACAAATTCCATGGAAAAGTGTTGAATTACCTGGTCTGAGTAGGAATAATTGATTGAAATGATTTAGGTGGCTGTTAACATTGAGGTCAAGGGGGTGGCCTAAGGTGTGGGGGCCAAACTGTGTTGTTTGCCCCAGGCCCCGAGGTAACTGGGTGGCCCTGCTGAAACTTCTGAAGATAACTCAAGAATGCTACTTGATAAATAGTGATATTCAGCAATACTTGATTAGGAAATCAAGAGAGTAATTCAATAGAACAGCTCCATGTATGAAAAGGGCACACATTATTGAGATGTGTGTATTTTTAATATATGACCTAAAGATATAAAAACATTCCTAAAATTATTTTAATATTTGATTCCCAATGTTTTTACTGTCTAAAAGATTTAATTACTATTAATTTAATTACTATAAATTTAATATAATTAATTTAATTACTATAAATTAATACTATTTTTTAAAGATATAACATGGTGGTTCTTAATATTTCTAGAGGGATTAAATGTGCTGAAATGAGAAATGTTGTACGTAGCGTCAAGTGAAGTAATATCGACCATAAATCCAACTATTAAACTTTTGACCCTTCTGTAGGAAATGAAAAATTCAGTGAAACATGATTTCTAATATCTACATTCAACACAAAAGAGCCAAAATGTTGGGTGGTTTAATTTATCCTTTAGTTGGAATTACCCTTCTTGACCCTATATAATTTGTAGTAGTTGTGAATAATATTATGAAGTGTTTTGACGCCATCCACGGCTCGTGCGACGACAGCCCTTGTAGACCCATGCGTTATCTCTAGAGGAAGGTAAGCAACATGGTGGGGTAGAGCGCTGGCCCTGCAGCACCCTGGCCATCAACACCAACAGCATGACATGAATTGGTTGAAGTGTTTGTAAATGTGCACAAGGGGTATCATTATTATTAAAGCTATATTTACAGTGCCACTATGTGTAAAATTAACCCCATTAAATAATAGCATGCTACAAATGAGACACAATCCCATGAAACGTAACAGAATAATACGTGTGCCAGAGTCCACGCACGTGGGTGTTCAGAACTCAGCCATCCTACAATATTATGGAAAACTGTTTAGCACATCGTGCTCAGTGTAATTAAATTAGTTAAGAGCCATATAAGGGCCAATTTATTCCAGTAAAGTAGTGAAATGTTAATATTGACATGTTGACACTATTAGTGCGAAGCGGCATGCTTGAACCAAGCAGAACGAAATTACTTTTACGTTTTATTTTTAATATTAATATGTGGTTGATGTAATTCAAATTAATACTGAGCATTTCATATTTAATTTAATGTGTAATCATATGTTCACGCTTTTCCAAAAACGCCCGCAACATTAAATGGCTTTCTTAATATTTTTAATAAAAATTACTGAGACATAATTTTTAAGCCTGTTATATTTTTGTATGCAAGTGCTAAGTTTAAGGTATCAATCAATATGTATTTCATGCAGTTTTGTGTTTCATATCATCCATTTCATGTTTTCCTGTGAGGGATTTTTGTAATTGATATGACATTTGCCACAAAGCGTCGCCGGCACCAAACCACCATCTTTAGTTTTGGTTCAACAGGCATTAGGGTAGGTCGCGATGACACAGCTCAGGTGAAGCAACTTTGTAACTAATCAGTAACTGCAATAGACTTATAATTCTGGAACCTTTTTCAATCATTCGTGCACCTCTGAGTATGCCACTCTCTGGAGCAGATTCGCTGCTCCTCCGGTTTATTTTGCATTTTTAATATTTTTCATGCTTATGGCATTTTGTAACTTTAGCCAGTGCAGGGCTTCATCCTGCCTGCCTACTCAATTGTGTACCATCTCATGTACTTTCTGAATAATCAGTGATTTTATTGAACTAAAACAACTCAGGCTACATTATTCTTACTTGTGAGGCTAGTATTAAATTTGTACCAGCATTATTTTTTTTATGAAACCAACACGTGGTGCTGACCACGTGTTCAGAGTATTCACATGTCTATCTGTGACGTCGAGTGTTTCAGTATTGGTAAGGTGTGCTGAGGAGCCTATACATTCCAGCATGTGTGATCCAGGTAAGTCGAAAGTATTCAGTGTGTTCAGTAATGGCGTGCTGGAGAGCCGAAATATCCCAGTCCATGAGCATTTATGTTCAGCAAAGTGTTTTCATCGCTTAAAATTACTACCGAAAGTAGACTCTTGGGAGCACAGGGTCATTAGCCCGGGCTTTTCAACCACGACCCACCTCAAGAGTTTCGTGTTAAACCAAGTGGATTCCCCTCGGGGGTTAGCTGGCACCCATCCAATAATTACTGATTGTACTCGTGGTCCTGTGTCAAACCCGTTAGCACTGAATTAGCACGCCTGTACTTGGACTTCACACATGCCGATCCCCGCTGAGCGTCATTTTGTTCAATATTTGTGTATTGACAAACCTCATATCCATGAATATGTTCTTTAACCTATATGTGATAATTAGCTAAATTCAAGTATTATTGAAGTAAAATATGTTCCCGAGGTGTAGTTAACATTTCAGGGGCTCCTTTTACTCATTTCGTAGCAATAGGCGAAACCATCTATTTTCTTTTGTGTAAAGTCAAAACTCACTAAGGAGGCCACCCGTTTTTACATAGGAAGTGCAACGAAATCTTGAAATTGGATACCAAGGAATGCATCATGAAAGTGAAATTCAACTAAGTTACAAACAGTGGATTGCAATGACAAGAACCGTTGTTCAGCCTATTTCACCAGTGGCAATTATAGTTAGTATGTATAAGAGTGCAAATATGTTCATTTAGCGGAAAACTGCCCATGTTGGCTCCATCTCTCATCTAATATCTCCCTTGAAGTGCTGACATACCCGTGATGTCACATTCTGAAGCACAACAAGGGCTTGGGTGCACGGGTATGTCATAAGTGGGTTTAAAATCATCAATCAAAAATATACTGAGTATTTGTTTGCTTATCAACAGCAATCAATATGTAAACTTTTTTCACTTTTGCAACTTTGGTGCGGTATCTGCCATCTTCCACCAAGGCGTCCGCCATGATTTTAGTCTGACCTCAGCCATCATCATAAGTAGCTGCACGGGAACTGCGCTCTGAGTGCGTCCCCTCGGCACACACAACTTTTAGGGTGCAGTCATTTAGTATACCAATAGTGACTTAACTAACCAGAACCTATATCATTTTAATGCTGAGGGGTCGACCGTTGGTATTTCCTGCTTAATCAGGGTTTAACGTCTCCGTAATTCCATGGTGCGCGCCACCTTTCTGCAGCATAGGCTACCAGCAGGTCACAGTGTCAGGTTCGTAAAACTTTGTCTGTACAATCATACGACCAATAAACAAACTGGATGATATTTCTCGCCTTTTATTTGCATTTACCTCTCACTGTAATTTTGGGCACTGCATCTTTAAGGCCGAAGTATAAGTTCAGTACACAGTGTGTTTCCCCCTTAGGAAATCTACGGGACCTGCACCCCATGCAGTGTAAAAGCAGTTTAAGTATAAAGGTGTGCAAGGTGGCCCACAACCTTGCGATTGTGTGGCAGTACTAACTGCTGCATTAACATCAGTGATGGCAAAGAAACTCACAATCAATCTGATAGAGGACTGGGACGTCAGCCGAATGACCCTTCACGGGCTCTGCCCAGTTCTGGCGCCGGGCATCTTCCACCAATGTTCACCCTACCTGATATCCCAGGTTGGGTACGAACCCAACTCATCAGCCCTGGAACCCTTACCACATCACCTTGCTATATAGTGTTTTTTTTTTAAGGCATTTATTGCTGTAAGAAAATTAGTTTTCCCCTAATATTATTACATATAGCAAGTGCACTGTGCTCTAACTGTTATATTACACCAGATATTTGTTTTCCAAAACAAGAAAATTAATTTTAAAAAAAGTATCCACCATTCTTTTTTTAAATTTTTGCTTGGCAGATTTCATGTGAAGTATGACATGTAACACCTTGTTTTGAACTGAGTAGATTTTAATTGTGCCCTGTGATGAGACACCCTATTTAGTGCTGTTACTAGCAGCATTTCAAGGTATTGTGGTGTTCTGATTGTTGAGACATGACCTTGGTGAGGCTAAAACTGGGATTTTTCAAGCCTGTTGCCCATTTCAGATTCATAATATCAAGTTGATAACTGCAGTGAGTTGAGTTGAGTGGTTTTGGTTGGCCTCAACATCGAGGTCTTGAGATACGGTGAAGGAAATGAGATGAGGATGGAACAGTGTTAGAATGTAAGGGCAGGGGAAATGGGAGTGTCCTGAAAAAACTAACTTTCCAACAGCAATGTCTGCCATGGTCCCCACATACAAAAATCTAGGTAACCGTACTGTGTTACTGGGAATCGAACCCAGTTTGCAAGGTGGTTAGGAGTGCTCTACAAATGAGAGATCCTGCAACTTTTATTATCTTTGTGCACGACTTACTCAAGAAAATTAGTATACGTAGTAACTGCCTTTACTTGTTGTAATGCTGTGGTGTGGTCGTGCAGGGTGGCCACTCGTCTCTCAGTGGCGCCATGCACATGCACGAAGCCATCTGCGACAAGTGTTGGCAGAAGAGCTCTGCAAGATAAAAGAAGCAGGAACATGGAAGGAGGAACGTGTAATCACTTCCATGCAAGGTGTGGCCATAACTGTTGAAGGCTCACAAGGAAAATTACTCAATTTCTGTGCCAACAACTACCTGGGATTGTCCGTAAGTTCAGCATGATGTGTCACTTTTAAGTATCAGATAAATTAGTTATCATGGTATATCATAATTTCAGTTGAGGGAGCGTAAAATGCTTAAAATTTTTTGTTAGGTATTGACTACAAAATTTCAGTTAATTATTTGCATCTAAAGACAGTGGTCCATTTTTTAATAATCCAGTATTACTGCACATGTATTTCACTCAGGTGATTGATTGGGCTAGAGAATGCAGATACTAAACTGAGGCGAGTTTGAGTGATTAATCCCTCACTTTGGTAGGTATGTAGATTTTTAGTAAAAAGCTGCCACAAGTTATGTGCAGTGGTGGTAATTTGCAAATCAAAAAAATTATACAGTGGGGCCTAATGCAGTATTAGTCATTCGATAACTATAAATGTTACTTACAACAGACTCTGTCATAAAACTTCCAGAATATATGTTAAAAGTTGATTTGCTTAAAAAAACTTGCATTTTTTATTTTTCTATTTATTTATTTTTATTCCGTTGAGCTCACTTTGTAGCCAACCTACAGGATTATGGAACAAGTCTAAATAAATATAATGATACATACATATTTACCACTAGCAAATATATAAAATAAAAATCACACATAAACAACATGCAAGAAATTGATGCATCGGGTGAGACACGAGACGAACAATGACAAAAATTACTTACTGATGATGGGCGCCAGCAGTGCTTCACAGTCACCACACTGTTGAGACTCAGGGTTCTCAGGGATGCTGTGGGTTCTGTGTGTCCGTCTCACCCGAGTGTACTTACGATACATGTTTGCAATACTTATCTTCGATACTAAACATTTTAACACTTGAAAAACACAGGTGGCAAGGACACTGTTACTACACAATTAAAGAATGAATCACTCTGAGACTTGTTTTATTTATACCGTGCGTACAAATCAATGTGCCATGAAATTTAATGATACACTCGATCGTGTCTAGATAACTCCACTTGGGTGCTCCCCAGCCCGAAATTACTCTAGCGCACGCCTAGATGAATGATCTCACCATGGTGTATGAAAACACAATCTTCATAAGGGAAGAGAGTTGACAGCCGCTAGGGTGGACTGACGATTTTTCCCTGAAAACAGGAGACAACGAATTACACAATGAAACACTTATGATACATCAACACGTGTGATTACTTGGTGTCACTAAAGCAAACTTGTCTGGGCTCGCCCTCCAGCATGTGGGTAGTATTGGTGATGGCATATACACATAGTCGGCTAGGACGGAAGTAATGTCACCGTACACAAAATACAAAACTACACAAATTACATAAATACCCTTCGAAGATGATGGGGCACGAGATGAGAATTCACAATAAACATGTACATGCATGAAAACAAGTTCAGATGGCACGGATGCCATTGGATAAATTTCATAGCTGTCCACATGGTGCAAGTTATTTCATTATTTCTTTGTGGAAACAGCAGATTAAATTCTGAGAAATTATTATTCTTGTTGACAAAATTATTCTCTTTACGATTGAAGTGGTTACAGGCTCGCAGAATGCCTGATGACGGAAAAAGCAAACATTAAAATGACTGCGTGGTCAAACACAAAAGCATCCATTTACATGAAAATTACACGGAACCCTGACAAAATTTAACATAGAACCCTAAATAAAATATTGCACGTATGATATTACATAAATAAGCGCTCAAAATGCAACTATGGTGCAGACATAGACTCTGCATCGGTTAACCACGTGGTTGTACGTAATGTTGCCGTAAAATATTCAAACATGAAAAATACCCTTAAATACATATGTGAAAACAAAGCGCTTAAAATTGCATGGAGCAATAATACAGAAATTACGATGGAACGTCTTTAGCAGAAGCGGATAGTGCCTGATTCAAGTTTCACGGGTCACGTGACCTCTCAGACATCTTTCTCCTCCTTCTCCTCGATTAAGTTGAAAAGTACCATAAGGGCAAAATAAATTAGTTAAGCAGAAGCATAATGCTGGGGAAATGTCTGGCAAAACATATGCAAACAAAGGTTAACTGGTATACTAAAAGTGCTATTAAAATCTACATAAGTGCTCAAAAGTTGTTGTGCGTACATGACAGCATCTTACCTCGCCAGCTGTCCTAGACAGACTGCCCAGAGGCAAGCGTTGCATGGATCTACCATGGCTGCGTATGGGGTTCACATAAGTGGAAGTGCTATGCACGCTGAGTAAAATATTTGATATATTGAAAATAAAATTGGCACAAATAATTTGAATACTGTTTTATATTTTAGAATTTTCTTCTTAATTTTCTGTTTTATTTCAGTGTCTCTTTATAACGGCGTTCACACCGGAATATTACTGTTCTTAATTTCTGTACAGCGCACCCATTGAATGCATAACCAAACATTTTCAAATTGACAACAAACAATTTAAATCATTTTAAGACATTTCAAACTCTGAAAATAATATGAGACACATTTTACACTGCAGAAATAATATTCCTTTAGGAAAGTTCAGATTTGAGCCTCTTTGCACATGTGCATACACATGTGACACGTGCGTGGTGAGTGCCGTCATGGGCTCTAGAGCCGCTGGCTGTTAGCCGGCATCAAAATAAACAAAAAATAATTCCAAAAAAAAATAAATAAAAAGCTCCTCACAACACAGTATTTAAGATCACTTATCTTGGTCCATAAACTGTTCCAAAAATGAAAAACTTCATCCATATAGAATTTTTTAACTTTGTTTTTAAATAATGTTCTATTATCATCTGCCTGATAGCATTCAAAGAATTAAAAATAATGATAATCATTCATTTGTATAAAAATTTATTTTCAGTTGTAGTGTTCTGTACATTAAGAGTCGGTTGCATGAAACTAATTTCCTTCACATGTCTTTGCTGATCACGTAAATAGTTGTGCAAAATATTTTTGTACAGTAAATTGGTGCGTGTATTAAAAAATAGCTCTGAAGAAATAGCTGAATAAAGAATCTATTATATTCTCCCACACTTTTTTCTTTAGTGAACTAGTTTCTAACGTATCTTACAACCTTGTCATAAAATAAAATTGTAATTTTTTTTGGAAATGGACACAAGCATTAAAACTGTTTACCATCATGGCAACCAAAGGTTAATACATATAGGTCCTGCTGTAATCTCTGAACATTCTGCAGGAAACTTTTTGAAAGTAATACATATTATCTTGTCTCTTCTAAATAACAAGAATCAGTTTTCTTGGTACCTTGACTTTTTGAATGAATTGTAAAAACATAATTTTGTTTTTTAAACTGAACAAAACTTAACGTAATGGTATTATTTGTTAAAAGACCTTTGGCTTTCAAGGTAACAACCACAATATATATGTATTTCAATGTTTAATGTATTCATAGAAAGTTGTAGGTTCACCCAACCTTGTTTTATTTAATATATTTAGTGTTCTAAATTAATTTTCATTATTTATCTAGTAAGAATTTACTCTGTGTGTATCTCTATTAATTTAATTGTGTAGCTCTAAGTCTCATCAATATAATTTTTTCTTAGAGCCACCCAAGAATCATAAAAGCAGCGGAAGAAGCACTTAAAAAGTACGGTGCAGGATTAAGTTCAGTCCGCTTCATTTGTGGAACACAAAATTTACACAAGGTCAGTTATTGGAAGTAAGATAGTTATCAGAGATAGAATTTATAACAAAACATTCTTAGCTCTGTGGTAACGTAAATGTTACATCCTGAATTCAATTGTTATACTTATTTTGCAAGTCAGTTTAATTTACGTAATTGATATTGATTATTTCATTATTACTTTTAATGACCAGTCTTAAAAATATCTTTAAAAATAATTGCCATGTAGACTCCTTATTAAAGTTTACAAGCAATATTTGTGATCTGTTAATACTGACTACTTTTCAGGAACTTGAACAAAAAATTGCCAAATTTCACTCACGTGAGGGAGCTATCTTATATCCAAGCTGTTTTGATGCAAATGCTGGTTTGTTTGAAGCTCTGATCACAAAAGAAGATGCAGTAATTTCAGATGAACTGAATCATGCATCAATTATTGATGGTATTCGGTTATGCAAAGGAATAAAACTACGTTACAAGCATCGAGACATGACAGGTAAAATTAAAATACTCTTATTTTCCACTACAGTTAACATAGTAATTTTGCACCAAGGTTCTGACATACTTAAGTTTTATTAGTTTTCCTTCTTAATTAATTACACTTTTTTTATATACTGTTACTTTTGACATTGATGCATGACGTCCTTTCAACAATGATTAAATGACTTCTACTCATCAGTGCGCATCACTCGACCGCACGGTTCAACGGCATTTGATTGATTCTACATACCACAAGAAGTCAGGAATGGTAATGTCTACCCAAGGCAAAGGACGGATGTTTCACACCAGATTGTACTGTTCAACGGCCGAGCCACCGAGACTATGCTTTGAGATCATCCAAGTACTATAGTGCGCCACCAGATAGCCCTACTAGTATGATCAGCAAGCCTTGCTCCTGGATCCAGGGCTGGTCACTAACGTCACACGCCAAGAGGATCTATGCCACGTCTACCCCGTCTGCAACTTAAGCAAGGGTGTGCCAGTCAGAGTATAAATAGTGTGCATCGTCCCGTGTAATGCCAGTATGTTCTGTTCCTTCACCACACTGTCTGGTGCCGAAGACTATGTGTCTATCTTCGTCTTCACCGTACTCCTGTTGCAGAAGACTTCCATTGTTCTACCAGTCCTCACCAGTCTTCATCCATGTTGTCAAACACGTTGACACTTCATCAACATCGTAGCATAACCCTGTTGAAGTTATTTTCATAGCATTCATCTACCTACCCTTGTTAGTGTACTAACAGGTCACCTTCACCTGTCACATAGGCCATCTTCTGTAAACTCCAGCTGGTAGGAGGTAGTGCTACACCACCATTGTTTATTTACTTCATTGGAATAAACAAGTTTTAAACCATTTCAGGGTATCACTCCAGTAGCCATAGTACCTTCCTCCGTAAACATTGGCCCTGTCAGATGGACAGCAGGTGACCAGGAGATTTGCTATAACCGCCACACACATAGTAGAGTACACACACGCATCTTGGACGGCCACTCTTTCTGTGAACTACGATGCCCAGAACAGTAGAGCCCCGACATTAGGTACTCTCTCTCTCTCTCTTGGGGTCAGCTTGTCGGCTTGGTGCTTGCTCTCTCCACTGCACTTCTGGTGCCGGAGGGGGAATATCCTGAGTTGGGAAGACTGGTCTTCAGGAGAGGCTCACCCACGTATTGAGACTGTCAGCCAGTGAGACCTTACTCTCCATATCCACCACACTTCTGGTGCCAGATACTGGGATAGGGAGACTGCATTGGGTTTGTGGAGGTGGTACATGGTTTGACACCAGAGTAGGACCACAGTATCACCTGCTCCATTTCCACGAGTTTCGATAGTAGTGTTCTCTATCCCAGATCTCATGCCATACTCCCATCACAGTGGTGGATAAAACTGACTGAGACCCTACATACCAGCTGGAGCCTAGCCCAATCCCCACTGTACTTGAGCATCTCAGTACCTGTGAGCAAGCAGCAGCTCTTTGCCAGAGACTGACCACGCCTGACTACGAGCTCAACCTCTTCACTCCACCAACCAAGCTCGACAAACACCCAC
Source organism: Dryococelus australis (assembly GCA_029891345.1). NCBI lineage: Eukaryota > Metazoa > Arthropoda > Insecta > Phasmatodea > Phasmatidae > Dryococelus > Dryococelus australis. The sequence continues at coordinate 116,603,267 of CM056996.1, forward strand.
ACCCTGCTCTTGAAGCCTATCTGAGAGGCTGGGACACAGCCCTCTGCCTTTCCTACGGGTGGTTTTGAGGAACCCCGTTCTTTCAGTCGAGACTGACCACGCCTGACTACGAGCTCAACCTCTTCACTCCACCAACCAAGCTCGACAAACACCCACACCCTGCTCTTGAAGCCTATCTGAGAGGCTGGGACACAGCCCTCTGCCTTTCCTACGGGTGGTTTTGAGGAACCCCGTTCTTTCAGTCAACACGTGCAGTAACACCCAGCACTCGCAAGCATTTGCACACCAGTCCGCCGGACACTGGAGCACATCCCAGGGTATCACCGCCCGAAACACAACAAGCTCAACTGGTCCAGCGTCACCCAGGTATATCAGTTAGGGGGATCCCGCCCACACACAGAATAGTTTTGGCCACACCAGACTTCATGCCCTGCAGGAAGCCCACTCAGCCGTTGTGTATACTGGACGTGCTCCAGTACCACAAAAGGACTAGATTCCAAATTCCACCCCAGATGTGTCTGTCTTTGCACCCACCAAAAATCACTAGGCATTGTGATGCGCCACCAGTAACCACAAGAAGTCATGCATCAACATATTTACATTTCTTTGTCAGTGATAAATATAACACTTTTGCAATTACTTGTTCATTATTGTATATTTTTCTGGTTCTCTGTATGTAAGAATTCTAACTGAAAAATAGGTTCCCAAACATAATAGTGATACATACCTGACTAGGATGGTTTCTAATGGTTAGGGCTGTTCACATCAAACTTTGGCCAAAACTTAGCTATGTAATAACGTGGGTTGGCAGCTTGCGAGAGATGAGGGATGCATAGTTTGAACAAAACTACATGGCATGGCTGGTTATCTTGCAAAATATAAAGGGTGCCAGCTCATCTATGGCATGGATGAACACGAGGATACCGGCTCTCAGGGCGGTAATTGGTGGACAGCCATGTGGCACATCCCTCTTGCAGCTCACGTTTCCGAATAAATTACAAGGAGGTCACTAATACCTTTTACACTTAATAAAAGAGCACGTGGACTTAGACTCGGAGTGGGCCAGTACCTTAGTTAACAATACTAATTAAACAAAATAATACGAGAGACAATGAATTTACATGTATTGAGCAATGAGATACAGTCACAATGCGCATACGCTGCTCCCTCGAATCAAGCGGGCATGGCGCACAAGGCCTGGCATCAGCTGACACTGTGAAAAGCACTGTTGCAGCGCGTAGTACTTTACAAGAAATAAAACTCCGGGGCAGCGTGTCTATGGAGTCAAGAGTGCGATGCGAGGGAGAAAATAAATTAAATTACGGTTCCAGAACTAAACACTTACTATTTCACTTTACTGATCAGACAAAAGACGTTGAAGTTCCCACTCAACGTGAACACGTGCACTCTCCTAGGCCCACCGATCTACGCTGAGGAGGCTGGCACCGGGATCCCGTTAACAGGCGGCGGTCCCGCGCCAACTCCGCAAGGGAAAAAGCCGCTATTCTTTATATACAAACCTGTACATATAAAAGACAAATCACTTTAGCAAAACACAGGGAGGAATTAATGTAATAATTCAGACATGTTTTATTATTTATCCAATGTTCAGTGTGTCTGTTGCTAAGTGTGTCTGGGAAAATTAATAAGGCTTCAAATGGGCTGGACATGCGATCAGAAGTTACGCAAAAGCAAATAAAAATATTTCAAGACAAATTACACACAAAAGACCCTTCAAAAATACTTCATTAAATTAAAACATTAATGTAGCGAAAGCAGAAAGGATTACGATGGGCGTTTGACATGGCGGCTACTGGAACTACCAAGTACAACACATTTTTTACGTTAATAAAAGTTGAAAACATAATTACGCTCTTTTGAAATAAAATAAACATTGCATTACCCTTCTAAAATTATGAATTGAATTTAGAGTGTCTTTTAATTGTAGGTCTCTCTTACTACTGTGACCTCATGGCCGTTCTCTATTTATTATATCACAAAGCACTGAGAGAGGACAAACGGGACATAATACTTCCCAGTGTTTAAGTGAGACTCTGCATTTAGGGACCACAGCACTCGTCCAATTAAGACACACACACAGATGATCTCTCTTGGCAAGCGGGTCATTCGGCTCATTAAACGAGTCACGGAACCCATTCCTGCATGAACGTGCACTTCACGCATAACCGTGCGTGCCTGATGCGCAGCGAGCAGCATTAGTCTGCCTCCCAAGCGGGATAGTGAGGGACATGTCAAGTTTTAAGAAAATGAGGCTTTCGTCATGGTCCATTTTACAGTTTTAAACAGTGATGCCAGAATCACGAGAAACATATGGGAGGAAGTAGGCCTTAATGTTTCTGAGGTACCTGGCCGATATACAAGATTGATCTTATGGCCTGTCTTGTTGTCACAAAGTCAACAGCTGCTGTCACAACCCTATGAATGTGCTGGTCTTTTATCACTGGTTTACCTGGTGTCTTGAAGATCCTCCGAGGTGTTTGCTCTAGGTGACTGGCAGGCTGCTGGTCGCTGGCGTTCTCCTTGGGAAGTGAAGTACTGTTGTGATGACTGTTGTATGCGACTGCTGGGTGCTGGTTGTCTGCTGGTTGGCCCCTAACCAAGGGCAGGCTAAGTCCAGGGGCAGCTCTTCTCGCCGTAGTATTGCCTCTACTACCGGGTGAAGCTTCCCAGGATCTTGATCAATGGTGGAAATGAGGGTTGTGGGAGAGCTGCGGCATCTCAGTAGTGCAGGCGGTATGAACTCTGCCCTGCATGGAGGAAGTGCAAATTGCAACTGGTGGATTAGGGTTGTAGTGCAAGCTGATTTTGGAGGCATAAGTTGCCCTTCTTAGCTTTCTCTGTGCACCTCTCTTCCAGGTGTATGGCATGGGAAATTAAGGGTGCAAACTAAAGCCTTGCGAAAGTAGATCCGGTGCCGCAGTTCTCTAATGTGTACTTCTGAGCATTCACAGCCACACAGGCAGGAACTGTACCTCTTGCACCTTTTGCCCGGCCCTATAGAAAGCTGTGGGCAGAGCAGCAGGTTGTGTTCAAGCTGTTTGACTGAAATACCCAGGTGTGGTATCTACAGGGGGTCAGATGGTCATTTTATCCCTTTACATTAAGAGCTGATGTTGGCAAGTTCCCGTCAAACTGGAAGACAGTGACAAGATGGCTGTCATGGCCCCTGATGGCAGGTGTTTCCAGTTTTGTGCCATGCCATTTGGGCTGAAGTGTGTACAAGCCACCTTACAGGTGATGATAGTCAGTGTGTTGGACAGCCTCATCGGGGTATTCACACTCGCCTACCGGGATAATGTATTGGTATGGTCAGCAATCTGGGAAGAGCACCTCCACCACCTGTCACTATTGCTCGAGAGGTGAGCCATCAACAGCCTCACATGTGCAGCTACCAAGTGCCACTTGGGAAAGATCAGCATACATTTCCTGGGGTGCATCATCGACGAAGAGGACAAAAAACCAAATTCTGAACTACTGCAGCTGATCAACAAGTATTCGTCACCATGTATGCACAAACAGCTCCGTAAGTTTTTTGATTTGATAAACTGGCTCCGGGAGCATATTCAGGACTTTGCCATCATCACTGCACAGTGACAGACCTGCTGTTGATGCAACAACATTTTCAGTGGAACAGCCTCGCCGATGACGCCTTCAGAGAAATTAAGGTACGTTTAAAGTTGTGCCCGATATTGGCGAGGTACGACCCCATCAAGCACCTGTACCTGCAAACTGACGCCAGCCAGGAGGGACTCGGTGCAGTACGCTACAAGTGTAATCACAATGACAAATGTCACGTCATTGACTTTGCCAGTGCCAAGTTTGGACTGACCAAGCAGAGCTACAAGTTAACGTGCGTGAGTGTTTGGCCATGGTATGGTCCATTAAAAAGTACCGGGCATACTTGGAGTACCAGCGGTTCACACTCTGTACTGGCAACTGCTGTCTGGTCGGTCTGGCTCCACAACATGCGCAAGGCATGCAGCAAGCTGACCCAGTGATCATTGCTCCTTCAGGCCTATGACTTCGTCGTGGAGCATGTCCCAAGCAGTGAAAACCAGCTGGCAGACGTGCTATCCAGGTCACCAGGCGCTGACGACATGGTACATGACGACGCAGAGTGGGAAGAAATGCTACCACCAACCACGCAGGAACCACTGAGTGAGGTAAGCCTGTGCCAAATCAATGTTGCCAACCATGACGTCACTGTAAGCAATTTGTACCAGGATATAGTGCAAGCGCAACTGGGATGCACACTCACCCAGGAGCGAAAATACTGTTGCGTACAGCAAGCAGTGGAGTGTTGGCAAGTGTTAGATGGCTGGTTAGAAACTTGTTTCCCCAGTGATCACGCCAGATGCAGACTGCTTGTCTCCCCCCCCCCCCCCCCCCCACTTTCCCAGCACAGGGAAGCAAGTGTTAAAACAACCAGAGACAGAACAGACAATCCGCAATGTGAGGGATTAAGGGATCATTTTTTTGACGTGGTCTAACTAGACATGCGTGCCAGTACATGCAAACTAAGTGAATCAGTTTAAACCCAGGCGAGCTGATGGGGTGCAACAACAATAGCCCCGATTACCAACAAAGCCTTTTGAGAAAGTATGTGTGTACCTCATGGGGACTCCTGGGGACAAGCAGTTCATTATCATAGTCGCAGATAACTTCTCAAGGTGGGTCGAGGCCTACCTAGTCAGCAGCACGTGAGCTAACAGCATTGCGAAAGTCCTGCAAAATATTTTCTTCCCCTGGTGGAGCTACCCACATAACCTGCTCACTGACAACAGGACACAGTTTAGTGGCACAAGGTGGAGAGAAATGTGCACCCATAAGGAAGTTTTCCTTTTGAAGACTGTGATTTACCATCCATGTTCAAACTCCATGATTACACGCAGGTCAACAAGTATACGTCGGTGCGCACCCGCAGTCCGCAGGGATTTCTGCGCAGGTTTCACGCCCAAGTGGAGAGGGCCGCACGAGATATTCAAGAGCATTGGACCCACTACTTACCTGGTCTGGCTTGGGGGGTAAACCGTAAGGGCACACCGGGATGACCTCCGACTGACACCTGACGACGTCGCCGATGATACTGCACCAGGTTCCCTGGTGACAGATGACGGCGACCTCGCTGTCAAGCTCCCCCAAGTAGCTGTAAGGGTGAAAGGAACATCAGCACCTCTCTCATAGGAGTCGCTAGCAGGTACTGAAGACCTGATGTCAGCCGGCGCACCAGCACCCTGCAGTGACCGTCGGAGTGCAAGTTCAGGTAACACGGACAGCGTGGCGCCTGCCAAGTGAGGAGTGTTCATTGTTTTCACCAAGGCACTGCATACATCCGGGCGTGTGGCCTGCAGCACCCCGAGATCTTCCAGTATCAACAGACCAACACTTTGGCACTGCCTATTAACTGTGCCTGGTGCCTAGTCACGTGTACCAAAAACCTCACCTTCCCCAACATTGTGTTTACCGCCCCTCAAATTTACTTTTGACCCCAAACCACAGCCAACCGGCATCACCATCTAAGTAATAAACACGGTGTGTATATTCCACAGCACTCAAAAGTTAACGTCTAAAGCTAAAACAAGATATGTTTGTTAACTATTATTCCAAATTGGCGGACTTTCAAAAGTGCTCGCTTTACCATGAATAGCCTTTATACAAAGGAAGTCCATTATTCAACTGTTTGTATCACACATTTAACCACATCTTCCCAATTGCTATATTTTGTACCATCAATGCTGGTGTTGCATTTTGCTGATGAATTGTGATAGAGTTCTACCAAAAATCATTGTTTGTCAGCTAATAATGATAACTAGGTAACCAATGTTTCATTTTTGTGTTGGCAAGTTGTTTTAAATATAGCATCAAGTTACGTTGTAGTTTATACATAATATTTCACTTTTTGGCCTATTTTTGCTGCATCGCATCCTGATTGTAAATTACATTCTCTTTTCCTTTTTCGTGCCTTTTAATATTTTAGCGGCTCTCAGTGGCTATTCATGCTATAGCATCATGCTCATACTTGTGACAAGGAGGATGGACCAGTGATGGATGATGGTTCATACCCATTCTCCACCTTGACCAGATTCACTAGTATTGAGTTGGTAGCTATGTAGTTTGGAGGACCATTTGTTTTTAGCCATTCTATGCATAATTGTGCATTGCATTTTTTTAAATATTTTCTCATATCTATGGTGTTTACTTGACATAATTTTACAGTATACCACGTGGGGCCATGGTGGTGAAGTGGTTCGACTATTTTCCTCTCGCCTAGGTGAACAGAGTTCGATTCCTGCGCAGGGTTGCTTTCAGATTTTCGCATGTGGGTATCGTGTCAGACAATGCCGCTGTTCAGCAGGTTTTCTCTGGAAACTCCCATTTTCCCCACCCTTTCATTCCAGTGCTACTCCATTCCCACCTCACTTCACCCTCATTGGCTCTCAAGGCCTCAATGTTAAGAACTACCCAATTCTTTTCAGTCACTCACTCACAGTACACCAATAATTAATTGTCAAATCAGCAAGTTAAAACCACTTGTGCAGTAAATTTCATGCTTGTATGAATTTTAAACTTTTTTTAAAATGTTTTTATAATGCCCTTCAAATAATTTTTACATTAAGATGATTTTTGTATACTGTTTGTTAATTTTGTAAATATTCTTTCAATGAACCAGATTTGGAATTAAAACTGCAAGAAGCAGAGAGCTGTCGGCTAAAGGTCATTGTGACTGATGGAGTGTTTTCCATGGACGGCAATGTCGCACCACTGCCAGATATATGCAAACTGGCAGAGAAGTACAGTGCTCTCACGTTTATTGATGAAGCACATGCTACTGGCTTCTTTGGCAACACTGGAAGGTAATACTGAAGCTAAATTACACTTTTCAACCATGGCAGGGAAAATTTAATGTGCAGAATACGTGACAGAAATAATGCAATTGAAATTTTATTGATTATAATCCTGATCGGGCTGACATAATTCATAATTTACCACAATAAACTTTAAATTAATTTTCTTGTAGTTGTTGAATCAACCACCGCTGATGAATTTTGATCCATTAATTTTATTTAAGGAGAGATGATGATGTTTCTTCCATGTGTTATTCTATCAGTGCACCTTTATTGATTCATCACTGTAATGTAGTGAAAATTACTTCTAAAACCATTTCAGTAGTAAATTACAGTCCAGATTACATTTTTCCGGGAGGGATTGTGAAACTGTTGATTTTTTCTAGCACAGAGGTTTTTGTTTTGTGGGAAATTTTTATATTATTAAGCATTTTTGCCCCCTTGTTTAAATTTCCACAAGTTAGAAATATAAATTATCTTTTTGTTCCCTAAGCTGATTAGTTGTGGTATGTTATTCTGGTGTGTGTGTGTCTATATATATGCAGTCGGGTGAGACACGAGATGAACGATGACACAAATAATTACTGGTCATTTGGGCACCAGCGGTGCTTCTCAATCACTATTGAGACTCAGAGTTCTCAGGGATGCTGTGGGTTCTGTGTGTCCATCTCACCCGTGCGTACTTACGAACACATAGGCAATACTAAACTTTTTACTAAACATCACTGTAAATAAACACTGAATAAAACATATGCGGCTAGGACACTTTCACTACTGAATAAAAGAATTGAGTTTGATGTAGACTTGTTTTTATTGATATTATTCATATACATCAACATGCCAATTAAATGATTATCTCGGTCATTACTAGCCAATTCTGCTTGGGTGTTCCTCAGCCCGCAATTAATCTAGTGCACGCCTAGATAGATGATCTCACAGAGGTGCGTGAAAGCACAGCCTTCACAAGGGAAGAGGGCCGACAGCTGCTACTAGGGTGGACTGACGGTTTTCCCCTGAAGACAGAATGTATATTAACATGTGTGATTACTCAGCATCACTAACACAAACTCGTCGGAGCTCGCTCTCCAGCACGTGGGTAGTGTGGTGACGGCCTATACACAGATCCGGGTAGGATGGGAATGATTGCCCTGTACACTAATTACAAAATTACATAGACCCTTGACTGATACATGAAATAAGATGGGACACAAGATGAATATTCATAATAAGCACACACATGTGTGAAAACAAGTTTAGATGGCAAAGATGCCGCTGGATGAAGTTCGTAGCGGACCATGTGGTGCAGGTGGAATTGCAATATTTCTGCGAGGAAACGGCAAACTAAATTCAAATCAAATATTATTCTTGTTGAGAAAATGATTCTCTTTACGATTAGAGTGGTTACAAGCTTATAACATGCCTGATGGCGGTAAAATCAAACATTAACGTGACCGCGTGGTCAAGTACAAAAAGCATCAATTTACGTGAAAAATATATTGAACCCTGAATAAAATTGACATAGAACCCTGAAATAAATGATTGCACATACGGTGTTACATAAATAAGCTCTTGAAACACAATTATGGCGTATACAAAGACTTGGCTTCGGTCGGCCACGTGCATGTGGTTATACGTGATGTTGCCGAAAAATATTCAGACACGAAAATTACCCTCAAATATATACATAAAAACAAAACCCGTAAAATTGCATGCAGCAATAATGCAGAAGTTACAATGAAACGCCCTAAACATGGGTGGATGGCACCTGATTCAAGTTGCACGGGTCACGTGACCTCTCCAACATCTTTCTCCTCCTTCTCCTTGACTAATTTGAAAATGTCACAAGGGCGAAATAAATTAGTTAAGCGGAAGCATAATGCTGGGGAAAATGTCTGGCAAAAACATACCCAAGCAAAGGTTAACCAGTAAACTAAATGGATCATGGAAACCTAAATCAGTGAAAAAAAGTTGTGCGTACATGACAGTGTTGTACCTCGCCAGCTCTGCTCAACAGACTGCCCAGAGGCAAGCGTCGCACGGACTTCCCATGGCTACCTACGGGGTTCACATTAGTGGAAGTGCTATGCACGCAGAATAAAATATTTTATTATTGAAAGTAAAATGGCACAAATAAATTAAATATTGTTTTACATTTTATAATTTTCTTGTGAATTCTTCATATGAATTTAGTGTCTCTTTATGACTGCGTTCATGCCGGAATATTAGTGTTCTTAATCTCGGTGCTGCGGGCACTTTGAATTTCATAACCAAACCTTTTAAAAATAACAACACACACTTTAAAACATTTCAAACCCTGAAAAATAAAAATACAAGACACATTTTATACTGTAAAGTAATATTTATGTGAAAGTTCAAAATAGTGGCCACTTTGCACACGACACGTGCGTGATGGGCGCCATCATGGGCTCTAGCGCCACTTGCTGTTAGCCGACGTCAGCATGAAGAGTTATCCTTGGAAAATGTAACATTGTGCAGTACTTTGTCAAGGTGAACCCATCCATCACCCTACAATTCAATGGGCAGATATTCTCTATTTGTGGTTACATTCACACTTTTTGGATCAAGCCTTTGAAAAATCACCTTGTGCATGACTTGTTGACCATTTTCTAAATACATCATGTATCACAAGCATTTTATACTTGTGTTAACAATTATGGTTAAATTAGAATTTCAATTTTATTTTATATGTAAACTAGCTGATCCTGACGAACGTTGTTCCGCCTCTTTTTTTATATTTAAAGTCCATAATTAATATGTATATAACGCAATATTTTGTATTTAAATTATAAATGCCAAATTTAAAACATGAAGTGTAAATGTTTTGTGAATTTTGTGTCGTAGTAAATTAAGTGCAAATGTCATGTTTGTTGTGTATCGTAAAGATAATTTTTTTCAATATAAAAGTTTTATATTTGACACATTATAATTACATTTAATTGACATAGTAAATATGTAATTAAACATTCAATGCTGCTTACAATGATTTTTCATACGTTTTTGTTACACAATGACAAAACTCTTGTGTCATTATTCAATACGCGTAGAAGTTCATAGCACTAATTTTTTTTTTCATTTTCAGCACCTGTTTTTGTATTTCTTTGTTTATAATTTAAATGATATCCATTCCTCTCCTTCCCAGAATATAATTGGATATTGTAAAGTGTCGTATGATCAATGTTTGTCTTGAACTGTGTTGTTTCTACCCTACCAAATGCAAAGCACAATAAAACAATTTCTTTTGGATCAACAAATATTTCCTGCAAGTATGAGCTAAATCCGCCCATAAATACAGAAGTTAGACTCCAGCACCACTTATTGGAATGAAACATACAGTAACTAAAAACCTTACTCGCCACCTCAATAACATATGGTGTGAATATAGTCTCAATTGGTCCATTGGTTTTTCAGTGATGTGTTTTAGTCATGCAAAAAGGATTTTATACATAAAGATTACATTTTATTTATAATTAATATTAATTAAACAGAGAAACTTTGTGTGTTGGTAATGCCTAGTAAGTGGAGTGGAGGGATTTGGGCTGCTCCTAACATCAAGGTCTTGAGTGCCGATGAGGGTGAAGTGAGGTGAGTATGGGGCAGTGCCGGAACACAAGGGCAAGGAGAGATCCCCACAAAAACCTGCCAATCAGACCAATTCCCACATGGGAAAACACAGGAACAACCCCATCAGGAATCACACAGTTTGTCTAGGTGGGAGGCGAGTAGTCGAACCACTACACCACCGTAGCCCCAATCCCTAGTAAGAAATGGTTCTCATGAAAAAGATTATTGAACTGAATGTGCACAAATGTGGCACGTTGTGCCTTTGGTGTAATATTATAGACTTACTTAAGCTTTGTTTGCGTTAGGTGGAGGAATATCCTGAAAGTAGAACTTGCAGGGCTTCAGAAAAGTTGGAAGTAACCAAGAATGGATGATAGCTAGCTCTGTTGTTGTAAGCTAGTATAAACAAAAAAAAACATTTAAATGGTTACGTTTGTTATTGTTGGTCTAGAAGTGTAATATGATTGAGCTGACAAATGTTATTGGTTTGCATAATTTGTAAGTGGATAATTGGTTTTCTCTCGTGTTCAGCATATTCAATTTAAAATTTTGGTCAACTTAAAAAAGAAGCATTTGATGATGATAGTTCTCATATTTTAGAAAAAACTTGTGGCTTTGAAAGTTACAATTTCATTATGTACTTGTACCATATTAATGTCTTTTTTTATTTTAACGAAACAACATTATAATATGAAAGCAGCCTTTATTAAATTATCACTGAAATAATAGACACTCAGTTTAAAGTAAGTCTATGAATTATTAATTATTTTGATTTCAAAAGTGAATTTTCAGCACCCCCAAATTTGAGTGAAGGCTTCTTTCCCAGTAATGTTATGTTACTGTCTAAGAAAGACAGATGCTTATTATCCTGAGTGAGTGCTGCTGCATCCCAAGGTTAACAATGATTTCATAATTTTTTATTTTGCTTATAATTACTAATTAGGAAATTGACTAGTGTGTTCTTATATATTGCACACTATTCTGTACTAAATACAAGAAAATTTGTGCAAATAATTAATTCTGGTCACCTACATCTTTGTATGTTCTTTTGCATAACTACAGTAAAAGTTTGAGATTTTTCGTGGATGAACTATGACAGATGGTTTTATTTACTGGTTTCCAATACTTGCTAGCGTTTTCCAGTCCAAGCTGTTTGCATTATGTTAGTTTCATGTGATGTTCAGAGGAACAGAGGAGTTCTTCAACATGATGGGCAAAGTGGATATCATCAACTCAACCCTGGGGAAAGCACTGGGTGGAGCGTCTGGTGGGTATACGACAGGGCCTGCGGAATTGGTACAACTTCTGAGGCAGCGTGGACGGCCGTATCTTTTCTCCAATGCCTTGCCACCACCTGTAGTAGCTGCTGGCATTGAGGTTAGAGTACATTATTTTCATTACAGAGAGCTGTTGGTACGACAAGAAATGGGAAACAAAGGAAACAGGTGTCCCATTTCAGAATTTTGTAAAATGTATTGGTTATAAAAGCTGCAGTTTTAAGCAGTAAGAAATCAGTAAATTACAAAAAAGCAGTTTGACTAGTGAATGAGGATAAGTAATAAATAATTGTAAATCTGTAAGATAATTGGGAAAATGTTGAGAAAGCAAATAATATTATCTAAGCATCTGGTTTCTTAAAAAAAAAAAAAATCATTATTCCTTTAAATGGAGGGTTTCTAAAATAACTTAAGTGATTCTCTGTTTATGCTAACATTAAAAGTGAATTTTATAAATAAGTGAATTTTACTGATACAAACTTTTATGTTACAGCAGGTGAAATTCTAGTACAATCTTCCCAGCACAATATGTAGCAGAATAAGATTTAAGAAATTTAGTGTCATATCATCTATTATTTCAAGCAGTTGCTGAAAGTAACATTGTATCATAAGTCAGGTGCACTTACTCTTCATATACACTTAAATCATATTAGAAAACGAACAAAATGCAGACAAGAAAACACACACTGTAATTTGAGACACAGAAATAAAATGACTGCGCGTTTCCTGATACCAGTTGGATACCTGAGCTATCCATCCCCCTTTTATTCCTTGGTGCAAGAGAGGAATAGCTGTATGTGTTCGAGCGAGACAGTGAGTGTTCCCTTTATTTCTTGTTTTGTGGTGAGCCAGTAAAAGAGCATGTAGACGCCACCTGTGTTATGAACGGCCTTCACCCCGTCCCAGCTGTTGGGAAGGAAGGTCAAGTCCATTGAGGAGGCAAGCAACACGAGGTGTCACAGTGCACAGAGTAGCGCTTTGTTCAGAAGCCGAAGGATAGAAAATTGCTATTGAGGGGACAGCCTAGCATTCCCGCAAAGGAATTTTCTTTCCATTCCACCATCCCTCGGAGAGTGGTGGCCAAGAGGAATGTATCATAAGTCATGTGCAATTACTCTTCATACACACTTTAAATCATATTAGATTATGTAAATGTGCTATCAGATTAGTAACCGAGAATAGGCTTCTCTGTTTATAGTAGTGTGTTACATTGGAATAATTTGTGCTTTATGATACATATAGTGGGAAATATTTGTATTAAATATTCCGTATGACACTGTCCACTCATATCATGTAGCCTTTGTTGCCCCATGTATACCATGCCACTGGAAGTGTTTGCATCCTGGGTGCGAGAGTGCACAACACAATCCTTGGCTGCCCCCGGTTGCCGGGATGAGCCGGCTAGGACAACAAGGCATCATGGCTGTCACTATGAGAATCAACTGAAAATATATGTGAAAACTAATGTATTAACAGGACGAATTCCTTTGAGCGTGGTAAATGAATGCAGCAACACGTGTCACCATGCCACATAACAATACAATACCAAAGTTTTGGCCATGTGGTTTAGTGGCTATGGCTATGTAAAAAAAAACTGGTAATTGGATTATTTCAAAACGTAAGTAGGCATACCACAGCAACATAAACAGTCAATATGTTTTTGACGTCAAAAGTGTTTTGTGGAAGGTATTTGTGCCAGTTTTGAAACTGGGTACAGCAGTATGCCAGATCACCCCAAAACTTCAGAAACTAAAATTGTGCACATTTGAGCACAATGTAACTAACCGTAAACCTCACGAATGAAGAGCTAATGTAAAATTAATTACATACCTTCTGTACGTACAAGTGAGGTACAATGCTGCAAAGTACAATCACCAGTGTACTTGTGTTTCTTGTATGTGTAATTATTTTAGCAGACGCTATAAAGGCCATATAAGAACTATGTTATAAAGCAAAGTGAAGGGCATCATGTTACGTATCTTGTTACTGTGTATCAGATTGTCTCGCTCCCATTTCATTTGTGCAAACAATGTAAGAGAGATTTGTTTTTGGCTCAAGTGGTGCCTGGCATCAGCCGCGCTAATGCCACAGAGTTACCACTTGTTAGCACCAATAATTTAACGTAACTGTGGAACACTTCCCCACTGGTATTAATTCACAGCCTACCAGTTTTTACTTTACTTCAACACTTCTAAGGGCCTTTGTTCCGTTGTAGTCTAATGGGAGGCCTAAGCTACGCATCCACTTCAGTGCATAATGTAACACCGCCACAGCATTCTAGATTAATACAGCTGTGTGACATTAAATATGTGTGTGTCTGCTATTTTGTTTCATTAGTTGCCTCAAAGTCAGTTTCAGGGTGACGGGTCCTCTAACCCATCCGGCCAATAGGGCCTCACAGAAGACTGTCGGTTAAATTTTAAGTGTGACGTGTAAGTTTCTGCAATTTGGTAGACCATAAACACCAGTTGGCAGCTGGAACAACACATAGGCACAGGATTACCAACCTGGGTCTTCAACCCTGCTCTGATATGTAACACCATTTTAGTGCTAATCTGAGCTCCAGAACTGATTAGCACTCCAGAACTGATTAGCTGATGCCCAGGAAATCACTGTCAGTTTCACTAACTGTGCAATTCATGCAGGCCATATTGTATCATTCACAATGAAATGATACTCAAGATGCCTGCCAACGTCATTATGATACTGTGATTAGTCCAATGATGTGTCACATGTGTCAATTCTGAGCTACACTTTTTTTTTACTAAAATATTATTTTTTAAATACAAGGTTGTAGCTCAGAATAAGTACCATCAATTTTGTCCTGAAAATAAATTTTTGTGCAACTACCATTGGTTTGAATTATTATGTCTCTTTCCGACAAACGTTGACATCGTCGGGTGAGACACAAGACGAACAGTGACACAATAACTTACAGTAGGTGGGCGCCAACAGTGTTTCCCAGTCACCGCACTGTGAGACTCAAGGTTCTCAGGGATGTTGTGGGTTCTGTGTGTCCGTCTCACCCGAGCGTACTTACGAAACACTTCGCATTATTGAACTTTTATAAAACAATGGCAAGAGGTGGCTGTCACTACAAAGAAACACTTGATGCACTGTACTACTTGCTTTTATTATAACATTCATACAAGAGAAAACGTGCCAGAAGTTTACTTTATGAATTACACTTGGACATGTCTAGCTAATTCCGATTGGGTGCTCCCCAGCCCGCAATTAATGTAGCGCACTCCTAGATGGATGACTTCTCTGTGGTGTTAGAAAACACAATCTTTACAAGGGAAAGGGGTCGACAGCCGCTGGGGTGGACTGATGATTTTCCCTGAAGATAGGGTGCAGAGAATTACAAAATGAACAAGCTAAACAAACACGTGTGATTATTTGGCATCACTAACGCGGACTCGTCTTGCCGCACGTGGTTAATGAGGTGACTGCCTATACACATAGCTGGCTAAGACGGAATTAATATCATTGTACAAATTACACAGAATGATACAAATGCACTTGAAATATTATGGGACACGACATGAGTGGTCACAATAAACACACAAGCCCATGAAAGCAAGATAAGATGGTGCTGGATAGGGGTTGCAGCAGAGCACGAGGTGCAGGTGCAGTTTCAGTATTTCTCCACAAAAATGGCGAATCCCAATCAAACAAAATGTTTCCGTAGAGAAAATTATTCTTTTGCACATAGAATTTGTTTTGGACTTGTAGTGTGCCAGATGGCAAAAAAATCAGACATTGAAATGACTGCATGGTCAAACATACAAAGCATCAATTACATGAAAATTACACGGAACCCTGAAACAAATTGTGGCGCACATGATATTATACAAATAAACTCTCAAAGCGCATGGATGGCGCGGACATTGACTTGGTGACTCTGAACCACGTGGTTGCAAGTGATGTGGGCCGTAAAACAATTAAACATGAAAAATACCCTCAAATACATACATAGAATTAAAGCCCTTAAAATTGCACTTGCAATAATACAGAAATTACAATGAAATGCCTTCAACATAGGCGGATGGTATCTGATTCAAATTGTGCGGGCCACGTGGCCTCTCAGACATCTTTCCCCCCTTCTCCTTATTTACATTTCAAAAAGCCGCAAGGGCACAAATTATTAAGTTAATCGGAAGTATAATATGGGGAAAATATCTGGCAAAACGTATGCAAGCAAATGTTAACCGATATACTAAGAATGAACTATGGTAATCTACATCAGTGCAAAAAGTTTGAAGTGCATACGTGACAGTGTCTTACCTCGCCAGACCACCTACGACGACTGCGCCGGGGCTAGCGTCTCACGGACCTACCATGGCTGCCTACTGGGTTTACATAGGCGAAAGTGCTATGCACGTTGAGTAAAACTTTTTATACTTGAAAGTAAATGGCACAAAAGTAATTTAAATATAGTTTTACATTTTAGATTTTTCTTATTAATTTTCTGTATTATTTAAATGTCTTTTTATGACTGCGTTCACGCTGTAATAGTAATGTTTTTAATCTTCGCACAGCATACATTTTGAATTCATAACCAAATACTGTGCAATCATTTTAAATATACATTTTCAAACAATTAAAACATTTTGGCCCTGGAAGAAAACAAAAGGCAGATTTTACACTGTAAATTAATATTCAGTTTTGGGAAAGTTCAAACTGGAGCCTCTTTGTACACGTATATGCCCACGTGTCATGTAAGTGGTGAGCACCGTCATGTGCTTAGTGCTGCTGGCTGTTAGCCGGCATCAACATGCTATTTGAAATATACATTTTAATAAATGAAAAGAAGTTGATGCCCAATTTTTCTAATGGCTAGACAAATTTAAAGGGTTTTTCATTAAGTCCCACAAATATAATGTTGTACTTATTACTTTCTATAAGCTCGTGGACGTTGGGTCTCCGGCAGTCTTCATTTCCAGCACCCGCCAATCTGGAAGTAGCCAGATTGACAATGTCTTCATTTCCAGCCCTCATGGCTTGAAACTGACCAGCTTGAACACCAGTCTTCGTTTCTAGCGCTAGTCGCTCAGATTCTGACCTCACCAGATTGTTCCTTCTACGACCTTCAAGCACTCGCCGCTCAGAAAAGTTAAGTTATGTAGTTAGGGACTCTCCTGAAACTTTGTTTTTCGCTTACCCTTTTACCCTGTAGTATACGGACGCATCTACAGATTGACCTTTCCTTAAGTCTTTTTAAGGACTTATCCTGAACACTTCTTGCTTAGTTTACCTAGCTTGGTGTCAGCCTAGAGCTCAACGTCATTATACATGTACTACACGTCTCAACAATGCCCGAGAAGATCGTTTAGAAATTCTACGCATCACACTCAGCATTGCTCCAGTGTATCATCGGCAACCTCTACCCGCCTCCATCCAGTGAACTGTACGCTAGCTTTCTGACCAAGACTCGTGCTTTCGACCAGGAGCTAGGGTGCATTCACAACATCTCTTTCCTTAACGAAAAATATACGTGTGTCATCCTTTAACTTGAGCTTCTTTTCCTGTACACTTAACACCTTTCTGTAGTTACCCTCATGTAACAATACCGCAGGTGATCCTGAGAAATTTATTGTAACAAACCAAAACACAAGTCTTTCCACACGCACTGCTTGAACCAGCTTGTCTCTCGTCAGTGTCCGCTGGCCTCTACTGCGGGATACCGCCAAGAGAGACAAATGCTGCCTGAACTGGGAAGACTGTCGTGCTCACACACTCATGTGTAACATTCGATAGGTGAGCTTGAACCTCCGGCGTGTACTGCACCATTGTGCCAGACGCAGGGATTAAGGTATCCATCGGTCTCCGGCCCACGCAAGGTGTTTACACATAGGCTGAACACACGGATGATGATGTATTGTTGCAGTAGTAGTAGGGTAAGTCCAACTCCTGATGTCCTACTCGAAGTGGAGAGGACTCAAGGAGAGGAGGAGGCAGATTCTCCTGGCTTCTGGCCATCAGCACAAGTTGAAGTATGGTCTGCTCACACACCTGACTAGTTTAGAACCAAGAGCATAGGTCCAGGCACTTTTGACACCTGCAGGACCCAGTTGAGGTTGAAATACCTAGAGATCTGTGCCACTCCGGAGAAGTAAGGACCAACCAAGTACTCTTGGCGAGTAGTATAGCACCTGAACAGCCTCCCACATCAGCCATTGCATATTTGGTTCCAGCCGTTCGACCTACACCTCATCCATCACCATCGCACGCGCCTTCTAATACTACTTTACCTATCTCTACTACACCCAATAATAATCCAGCTCCTGTGACACGTCGCCCAGGGTTCATTGCCAAGCTGGTAGCACCTCAACGGAAAATCAGGCTTACCTGTCCTAGACTTTGTGCCTTGCCGCATAGCTACCAGGCACCTGGCTTAGCTCCTAGCCAAAGAGGTGAACATAGCCTTTTACTTTACTGAGACATGCAAGTATATATTCCTGGTATGTCATGTGTCATTGTATTAAAGACAAAAAACAGCTGTGCCATTTTTTTTTCAATAGTGGGATCCATTTAAGTGCAATGCTTCATTCAGTCATTCATAGTGACAGAAAAACATTGTGAATTATTTTGCTCCTTTAAAACAAAACATTATTTTTGCAGAATAAATTGTAAATATGTATAGCTGCTGAGAAGCTATTTGAAATTGACTCAAACTAGAGCCATAGGAGAAAAGTTAAGTTATGCAATATTTTCTTCCAAAAGCACAGTATTCTCATGTGATATTGGCAGAGTGAAATATGTTTGTTTGGATGGAAAATCATTTATTACGATAGCAAAATTAAACTTACTACTAGAATTAAACTGTGGTTTCATATGTACACAAATAATTTTTTCCCAAACAATTATGTGCTTATTAAAATTGAATAAATACTGTTTTTATACTTTTGAG
The DNA here is from genome assembly GCA_029891345.1 of Dryococelus australis. Classification (NCBI taxonomy): domain Eukaryota; kingdom Metazoa; phylum Arthropoda; class Insecta; order Phasmatodea; family Phasmatidae; genus Dryococelus; species Dryococelus australis. The sequence continues at coordinate 116,621,905 of CM056996.1, forward strand.
AATGTTTGGCAGCATTTTACTACAAAAATCACATATGTAATGCTTAATAGTAAAAAAAAAAAAAAAAAACCAATGCTAAAACTTTTCCTTGATATTCTTCGGAATGTGGTTCTAAATATTGAAGTGTTTCAATTTGTTTTGTTTAATTCATACAGGCCTTAAACATTTTGATGAGCAGCACAGAGCTGTTTGAGCGGGTGAAAGTCAACACACACCACTTCCGACAGAAAATGAGCAAGGCTGGTTTTACGATAGCAGGAGAAAACCACCCTATCTCTCCAGTTATGTTAGGAGATGCAAGACTTGCAAATGTTTTTGCTGACAAAATGCTTGGTGAGTAACAGTGTAAATGACTAGAACTATACAACTACAGTGGATTCTCTATCCATTGGACTTACATGCATCAATTTACTGTAATTATTGTATACTCTCTGTGGTCCTGATGAAATTCTTGTATGATGAAGGCTAAAAAATATTGCTGCTAACGATCTTCGAACATTATTTTGATGATTTAATCATCACTAAAAATTACATGCAAAGATTGTTTGACCACAAAGGTATTGAGAAAGATTAATACATATCTTCAAAAGCAAGTGGCACTAAATAATTGATTATGCTGTAATCAAGCCGTAAACATTTTTTAAAACTTGCAAATCAAACAACAAATTTACTAACAGCAAATTTTGTAGGGGCACTTTACAGTATTTAAATTTGTTGGTAAAAAAATTTAAGCGCTCGTAAGTTTGCAATGGATCTAAATAATTTTTAGATGTTCTTAATTGTTTGCTGATCACTGATTGACTCGGGGATGATGAACGAAAGTGATGTGTTATTAATGAAAACATGTCACATTAGCCTATAAGAGGTCATCACATATGTTCTACATGCCCATATTTAACAAATCTATGATAAAACTTAAATACATTTTCTACTCGCACCCACTACTGCTTTCACGCATGTGTACACACACCCACGTGTGCATTTACCGCATCGCCAAGTCGGACTAAACTCTCAGGTTATGCTATGTACAGTAACAAAGTACAGTCTAAAATTGCTCACAACATATTTAGCAACCAGCAAATGGCACAGCCAGTGAATAACTAACAAAAGTGGCAACTGACTTACTTCAATGTTCAGGAGTTCTGTGTATAGAAGTACTACAAGGTTCAGGAGTTCAGTGTGTATAGAAACAGTGTACACTGTCCCTCCGTCCCACAACTATTTCTCCAGCAGAGCTGCATTGTGAGAAAAAGAAAGAGAGGTGGAGAAGTATTGATTGCTTGAGCTGCTAGTAGAGGGGAGGTAGCGGAAAAGTAAGGGTGCCCAAGCAATATAGACAGATATACGGCCATGGTAAAAGTAAGTGAATGTTACAGTTATCAGCTTGTGCACCTGCACGCTATAGCTGCCTGCCTTCCACGCTGTTTACATTTTACAAATAAAGGCTGCTATTCTAGAAAATAAACTTAATTTCAACTACACAGTGCAGGTCATATTAGAAGCCCTATCATTCAAATTGTTGAAGCAGCTATAATGTGTAATGTTTATTTTCAGTTTTAGGAACTGTGTCAAAATAATGGAAGGCAAAAATAAAATGTTTTCCTCAATTAACAATGTATCATTTATTTTAATGGGGGGAAAAAAACTTTATTTTAACGATGGTCACATGTGGAAAATGCTGCTGTCAAATATGATATATTTAATTTTATGGTCGACTGTTGGCGTGTCAGTTTTCAACGTGCAAGAACCTGCATTGAAAAATACAGAATGCCCATGACGTGTGTATTTAATAACACTGCATAAAATGAAGTTGCACATTGTATTTGTGTTATAACGATAATTTACAGCAGCATTATATTGTCTAGTTGTCATTATAGTCTGGTTACACTTAATTTTTTCAATTACTGTGTATTGAACTCAAATATTTTTTTACATGTTTTCAGTAATTACAGTATTTTTATGGTTTTAAATGTTTCCTTTTTTATTGTTTTCATTTGATTCCTCTTTAATTACAACTAACTTAATCATACCAGTATATATGCTCAAGATTAATTTTAAGGTAATGCATTACGACATTTTTTAGATGTACAAGTCAATTCCACATCTCTTGTTTGTCCACATGTATCAAATTTTTCTGCCACTCCCCTGAAAATTGATAGAAAATCCACTGTAGTATATTGTACTAGCATTCTATATTTATGACTTTAATAGTGATTTTATATTATTTAAATAAATAAAGGAGCAACATTAATGGATACTCTTCACAATTGTAAAAATCTGCGCATAGCCTCCAGTATGTGAAAATTCACTCAAGATTAACTTACCTGACAACACATTATATTATTGTATTTCAGGTCAACGTTAAGAAGCCAATGAATAATAAGTATACAGTAGTCAATGTATACAGAAATGGAGGAAATATTTTAAGACCTGAAGGTTCTGTTTTCATAAGCAACAATAATTGAATGACTTCTGTTGAAAACTGGTTTTGTCACAAAGTTTTGGTATCCTTAAAAATACCAGCGCAAAATATGGTTTGCAGGCCCTAGTGACATAGTTTTTTTTTACATCCGAGGAAGAAACTTGAATAGACGGAGCTGAGCTTTTTTTTGTGTGCGCACGTGCACGTGTGTATCTCCCTCTCCCCCCTCCATTCACTCACACACATACATATATATCACACACACACACACTCTCTCACTCGCTGTGCGTGTGTTTTTTTTATTTTTTTTTATTTTTTAGTTTGTAATTTAAAACTGAAATGAGATTTTATTTTTTGAATACTTATAATATATTTATATGTAATGATCAAATGGTTACAAATCCGAAGTTGACAGAAATGGCATGACATGTTGCTTTTTGCTGAATGAAGTGTTAATTTTTCTTCTATCGAAAAATACGTAAAATTACAACATTAAGATCGTACATGTTGTGTTTTTCAAGCTTACCTAGGCAAGTTACCATATCGCAATAAATATATTTTTCCACTGCAGGAATAAATATACTGTAATGTGACATGTCCGTACATGCAAAAGGGTATTGTTTTGTCTGCATCGTAGTGTGTGTGTGTGTGTGTGTGTGCATGCACACTTTTTTGTGCAAATTTATACGTTTCAACAGTAAACTGATTTATGATTAATTATTTGAGAGTTGCATGTGATTATTTATCACAACTTTGTAACTTTGATTCAGGTGTTTGTGAAACACAGTTATGTACTCCATAACAACACACTTGTGTGCTCTTGTGTTTGACTTTTCCTTGTATATAAAGCTCTCCAAACCTGGTACCTAAATAAATTTATCTTGTTCAGGTCTTCAGTCATCAATTCCATTGTAGTTTTCATCAGGACTGCAAAAGTTGGGCAGTGATTTCTTACGAGAGGAGCTGTAATCAAAGCATCTTCACAGAAAGTGTAGGGCACATCCATATTTCACAATCACACATCACACACTGTCCATTATTGTCGTGGTGTTTGATCAGGAAACTCTTCAACTAAGCTCCTCTTGTGGTCTTTTACTTTTGGAATGCACAGCAGTCTTGAAGCCTCTTAATGGTTTTAATGTGTGGTTCCCAAAGCAAATGACCTTAAATAGTGTCTTCCATTCTTGTAATGTGCCACGTATTGTAACACGTACAATAGATCAAAACTTGTGACTTTGTATAATGGGCTCGTTTTTCTTAGACAAACGTTCCAAAATAGAGTTTGTTTAATATAATGCTACAAGATTTCTTTGATCTAGCAACTTGTCTTTAAGAATCTGTAGTTCAAGAGCTTAAGAAGCCCTTTGTATATCTTCTAGACTAATCCCACGAAAAAAAAAAAAAAAAGTGCCTATACTTGCTCTATGAAATCAGTTCCTAACTTTGCAGTTAAAATTTTGGATTTTAGACATATAGTCTTGCATACTAATATCTGTAATTTTTCCCACGTTTACAGATTTGTGTACTAACGTTCTCTGATGCAGCAGTCAACTTCATGTACATTTTGCTCAAATGACAACCTCCCTTCCTCCGCTACTCTTATATGTTGTTCACGGTAAAGTAAACACTCCTGAGGCCCTACGTACTTTCTCCCCCCCCCCCCCCATGAGCTTTTTTTTGTCACTTTTTACAATAAATATTGCCATGTAAGTAATACACACAGTGTAAATATTTCACCGGACTCTAAAAGTTAATATCTAAGACTACAATAAAATGTATTTATTGATTATTATTCCAAATGAGAGGGCTTCAAAAAGTGCTCACTTTACAATGAATAGTCTATAGACTACTATACCATCAAGTCAGTCATCAAATACTGTCAGTAACACAAGGGACAGTGCATTGATGTTGGCAGCCATGTGTTTTACTGATAATTCATCTTCCTCACCACAGTCGGATCCAGTTGCTTCAACAGTTCTTTAGTTATACTGCCTACTTAGCATAAATACAGTGATTTTCACCAGTTTGTCACGCCATCCTGGGGTCCTGCCAACTTTTCCACTATCAGTAAATGTTGACATTCAACTTTACATTTTGACTTTCCAATGAATTTTATTATATTGCTCCTTATGAAGTGCTACACAAAGCTTGAAAATTGAACAAGTTTCGCTGGTGGTTAGGACACATGGTTTCCTTTCCAATGTAATATTTCTGTGTAAACTATCTGAAGGCATTGATGTGTGATGCCCTGAGGGTGAAAGGAGGAACGGTACCATGTCACAGTCTCTCTTGGTGAGGTGCACCTGGTGGCAGGAGGTTTTGGAATGATTCAGTTGACGCATGCCACTCAACCTACTAATTAACAACGATTACGACCCATCGCCAATTGTTCCTACTTCCACTGCTACAGGAGACAGAATTTTTCACATGAATTCTCGGCCGCCTACTCTACCAAGCAACAGAAACCTATGAGCGGATTTTCTTCACCTGAAGGACACAACTCGGCAGACACGCCCCCTCCCTCCACCACTCTGAGAGCTTACAAGCCGTCCGCCACTGGGCAAGGCCGAGCGCTGCCGATGAGGCACTAAGCATGGTTACGCTTTTAATTACTGTTTCTGAAGTGCACTGCGTAGGCTGTCAGATTGGTGTGCTCTATGCCTTACAAGGTGAGTGGCAAGAGGCATAGAGAGCGATACCTGGCTCATGCTGCTATCAAACCGTGGATAGTATTACCTCATTCTACGCAGGACAGACAGGCGGAACTGGACCGTGCTGCCCAACTTAGACAATAAGCAGTAGCACCTGCTTCAGTACCAGTAATCTTTTCATTAGAGTACATTCACCCTTCGTGCCATCCGGTAGTAAGAGGGTTGCTAAACCGGACAGAAACCAGATACGGCTGGGCAAACCCCAACTTCTGGAGCCATGAAGAGTACGACTGGAATTGCCGCTTCGGGGTAGACCAAGCTCGCCGCTAGTGGGTTAAACCCTCTTCAACTGTAACACCCAAAATGACTGAATAAGTAAGCAATAGCAAACACCCCTCACCTCATACCGTAGAACCAGAGTAAACCGCCCCGCTTTTGGTCTAACAGAAAAATCCTCGACATACGTGTCAGTCAGACTTAACCAGCGTGCATCACAGTCTTTACGAGCTACTGGAGCCCGTTGAGTGCATAGGACTGCCCTGGTAGCTTTGCAGCAGGGCACAAAATTGAGTTCTGTGAGAATGACTTTGCATTTCAGTGGGTTTGTTCTGGGCTCTATACCTGGGGACGCGTAACCTGTGTCAACACCAGCTGGCATGAGTTTGAGCTATGTTTGTCAGTTGGCAGGAGCTCGAAGGTAGTGTTGTTCATAGAAATTGGTTACACTGGCTCAAGTCCCCAAAAAGCATGGGTTGGCGATTCCTAAGGACTGGTCATGTCCACTAAGTAAGCTACAAACATAAGTTGTTTCTTTGCTCAAACGAATGGGAGCTTTGAAGAGGTCTTTGCAGGTGGTGCAATGCCTGAGTTTGATCCCTCAATGAGAGTTTTGAGAGTGCAGCCAGCAGGGTGTTAAGATCCTGCTGATACCCAGAGGTAGTGAGTACCTGAATAACCTCTCAGATACCACTCTGACGGGAGTAGGGTATTAGGACAAAATCACACTTTCACATCGGTGAAAAGACAGCAGATGACGTGTTGTTATGCACTGGTGTGCAGTGTCAGTCAACAGAGGGCGGTATCCTATCCCAGTACTCTGCATCAAAATGTGGTGAATACTGAGTCAGATCTCGTTGGTGGACAGTCCAAGCATGGGGTGAGCGAGTGTCTCAGGATGGACAGTTTCCCCCCAACTCAGGGAACACTAACTCCGGCGTACATAGTGTTGGGGCTCTACACCGTGGTGCACTGAAAGGGTGGCCGTCCAATATGCGTGGGTATTCTATTAGTGTACTGAACTTTGGAAGTACCTTCCCCAGTCACCTGCAGTTCCTAGAGTTCGTTATAACATCTGTTTACTCATTTGACAGAAGTAAACAGGGTGGTGTTGCACTACCTCTTAACGTCAGCAAGAGTTTATGGAAGCTTAACCTATGCCGAGGGTGAAGGCGACCTGGTCCTAGGCTAACAATGGCAGGGTAAACAAGTGTTATGTAACTAACTTGAACTGGTACTACTCCTACATGTATTTGCCCAGAAGAGACTGCAGTGTCTAGCGTGTAGACGATAGTAAGGGTCTTCGGCACGGTGTGTGGTGAAGACAGGCTGGTAGAAGGATATCTCTGGCAACAAGTTACGGTGAAGGAACAAAGTAGCCTGATCAAGATCACTAGAAATTTTTCAGTGGAGAAAATAGAGACTGTTGCCACGAGTGGGCAAGCATCCCGCAATTAATATTCTGACTGGTGTTTCCCCTTCAGTCAGCTGGGTAGTGATGGTTGATGGAAAGGGGTAGCTGTAGCATAACTTCCTAAAGGTGTGAAGTCACCAGCTGACTTGGAGATCAAGATGCGGCAGAACATAGTAGAGCCATCTGGCGCCATGCTGTGGTACTAAATGCCTTGGATGCATAGCCTCTGTGGCTCTACCGGTGAACAATACAACCTGACATCTCGTGATGCGTGGTAACTCTGCAGTAATCGAACTGCAAGTCTTACTCACTGATGAGGCAAAGTCGTTTGATTCATGTTGAACAGACGTCATGCATCACCATTTAGCAGTAAAGAGAAACATCTGTAGTAAATTTCATTCTCTTTTTAAAATCTATTCCTGCCGATATTAATTTTCAAAAATGTAAATGTTCAATACACCATTATGTTAAACACCTTTGCATATTGAAGAATTCCAATTTTTATATTATACAACATTAACATATTTTCATACAGGTGCTAAAAGGAATAAATCTCTCATTTTTCAGAGCGAGGGATATATGTGATAGGATTCAGCTACCCGGTTGTTCCACACAACAAAGCCAGGATCAGAGTCCAACTTTCGGCAGCTCATTCACCAGAAGACATCGACAAGGCTGTCGATGCATTTGTTGAAATTGGTCAACAATTAAATGTCATCAAATAGGAACTACACGTACAATACACATTAAATCACTGTAATAAATTAATTATGCACAGAATTATTTAACTATATGGACTATGTTTACGGATATTGTCAACATTAATCTTACAGTATTATGTTAATGTATTCTTAATCTATCTCTATAATCAGTATTATGAAGTAATTGTACTGTCTTTTATAATGAATACAATAATTTAGTGATGAAATCATAGTTGAGATAACACAAATATTTAGTTGAAATACCATAAATGAAATAACATATTATTGTTGCTGTTAAAAAAACTGGAATTTGCTCCAGTTAAGGATTTTTAATGTTTATTGTTGTCATGTGGTTCCAATATTTTTCGCAAATAAAACCTATCTTTTGAATTTGTGTGTGTTTATTGTTGTCATGTGGTTCCAATATTTTTCGCAAATAAAACCTATCTTTTGAATTTGTGTGGTGTTTTAAAACTCAACTAGGGCCTATTAAGGAAATCATAAAAAGAGAATGAAAATAAAACATATTTATTTATTCTTTATAGTGTAAGCTAATGCAGCAATACAGACGAGTGTCACTTCAATGGCATTACACAAACAAAAAGTAACACTATGTTGCATGGGAGATACCAGAAATTCACATAAATGTTATTTAATACAGAAATTGTACATTTATAATTAATTATCGTGCACTGTTTATGATTCTGAAATTGTTTCAGAAGTGGGAATTTAATTGTAAGCATATGAAATACCTAGATGTTGTCCCAAAGTGACTTGTAATCCACAACTATGGGCTTCACATAAAGTTGTTGCAGAGTTCGGGTTGAAAACACACAATTCAATACGTTTAATACTTTGTAGTCATGTCTAGGCATGAAAAGTACTTAAATATTGTGTGCCGAAATACAGTTTCAAGCTATCATTTCAACTTTTTTTTTTTTTGCCGTGACAATGTAAAAGGAGTGTTTTTAGTGTCTGTTTTAGCTGCTAGATTTTCTTCACAGAAACTTCAGTGTTGTGTTTAGACACACACACACTTCTTTCATCTTTATCAGCACTTGAAGTTTCATTCAGACAATGGAAAAGACTGCATGCCAGCTAGCACCTTGTATGTACGTACAGTGAGACAAGTAGTGGGTGGATGACTGGCTGTCTGCCTGGCAGCTCATGGACTTTGAGACCTCTAATACGCAAAAGAGCTACAGGAAGTTAACGTGTAAAAATTTAGAAATTTCAAATAAATTAAGAGTTTAATAAAAAAAAAAAGTACTTGTAAGCTAAACAGAAATGCCTATAATACTAACCACAGCACATGAGGTACATACTAGTACCTATGACATCAAGCATAATTAAGTTCCTTGGTAAGCATGAGCTGGGGAAAAATCAGTTTAGGCTCACTGTCTTGGTGAAGATTATTTTCATGTGTGTTAGTAATCCACCCATACATGAACTTTAACCTGTGTGGTTTATAGATCACAGGGCTTGCATACGACAGCTAACATAGTATGTAGATGTGGGACATGCTCTAACAGATTAAAAAACTAACTGCTTCAGGAGCTTGTAATGGTGGAAATTCTAAAGATATATTGTCCATAATGCTAGAATATAGTTTTATTTTAAGAATGGTTCTAATTTTGAGAGAGAAGGGAGTAATTACAGGACATGCATGCATACGTATGCACACACTTTAAATTGTGAGTGCTGGAATATAAGGGCAGTGAAAGCAGTGTACAGACATCTTGAGTGTACAATGTGTCCAAAGGACTTCTCATGAAAGAAGACTTTTTTGTGCAGGCCCATGCCTGGGAAACAAACTTTGATCAAGAAATAAATAAGCAAGCTTGTAAATATTGAATTGCTTAAATTTATACATGTAGACGTGTCCGTTAGAGGTCATGTATTTCTTTAACAGTGTTAATGTCTAATGTAGGGTAATGGTTCGTCAAAAATGTTATTTACGGGGTGGTGCTTGCATGCGGGATCACGGGGCGCCGTATATTCCATAATTAAGCACTTTTACATATGTGGCTGTCAAACACGCGGTCTCCCCTTGCTCAATACGTGAAATTACTTTTGCCACTGTTACTTGCACCAAGCGCTAATTGACTCCAGATGGGGAGAAGTCGCCCGTAGAGAGAGCATGTGCATGGCGCAGCATGTTGGCATGCATCAGTGTAATGCTGGGTTGCCTTGGTTGCATGAGCTTAGAGGCTTAACTTGGCTAGCCTAAATCACACGTGAGGGGTTGGTGTGATGTCTGACATAAGGGCTAACGACCTTGTCTGCCGTGTCCGTGGGTGTCACCGCAACTAGGGGCATACTTGTAGGCTCTCGTTACAGGGTTCAAACCCTGCCTGGGGTAACGGGATGATACGTACAGATGAGGCAAAGTCTTGTTTATAAATGTCAGAATAAGCGTTATATATATAACACATATATAATATATGTGTATCTCCCACACCTCTATTTTTAACAGAATTTATTTTTTAATGGGGGGCGTTAAAGTAAATACGGTAGCCCAGGTGGACCCTTATTGGTGTTTGACGATTTCAAAGATCTAGCAGAGGTGGTGAAATGGCAATTAAGTGAACACAAGACTAATTGATGTGGCAGCGATTACTGGTGGACTGACAGGTTAGTTATAGCCACTAGATATGAGCGTAAACAATCCCTCCAAGATCCACATTCGATGAATGTATAATGAATACATGGCAGATGGAAGCTATCAACACCTGGAAGGAGAATTTGGCATCCACGTCCTAAGTGTGCAGCTGTATTCACATCTGAGACACCGTCGCCACCAAGAGCTTTTAAAATACTAAAATATTCAATAAGCTCGACTGCAACACAGATGACCTGATATGACAAGGAATTTCCAACTCTGGTGGTGGTGGTGAAAATGCCAGTAACAACAATGTTCATGGCGATCTTTCATCTGGTGCCTCTGAATAAAAGTATAAAGTGAAATATTCTTCATGTTATTTCAGAATTATTTATTCTACATTTCTGTTTTCAGTCCTTGCTAATTTTTTTTCTTTCCATTTTGATTACATTCCATTTGTTTTTTGTAATCCTTGCATATTTTTTATTAGTGCTCTTTAAATTTTGTGTTGCTGAAGTGTAAAAGTAGTGAGAATATAAACAATCACAGTTTTGGCAAGGGAAGTAGGATGACGTGCCGACTCGGCCTAGCTGGATGCACTGTTGCAAGTCCGCAGTGGCCGGCACATGCCAAATAAAAGGTATGCAATGACACGCACAATACATTACGGTGTAGAATTTGTTAACATCAAGTGTTTATTATATTCATTTAGATCCTTCTGGGTGCATCATTTTAGTTTTCTTTAAATTATAACTTCACTTTAAAAAAAAAAATTTTCGGCCACACACAATTTACACACGCCGAATTTACAACAATTGTATATATGTAGAATTATACGGTAGCTACACACAAATGGCTAATCTGATTAAGGCAGCCCACATATTCCACCTCAGTTCAGTACTGTCCCCTCTCCATTAAAATTAGAGCATACGGGAGGTAAACGTTGCCAAGAAACTACATTAATCAAGACGGTTAACAACTGTGATGGCATAATGCATTCTTCTAGATAACACGTGAGATGGCCAATACATTTGTGCCTATCTGAGATGGTTTGCCAGTCTGTTTTATACCTTGGGAGCAGCCCTGTATCTAAAAGGCTCACCACTGAGGTCCACTTGAGTGGAAGACCTGTGGCAAAGTTAGCAGCACTCTCTTGAAGTTGAGCCAGTCCAGTTTCCTCCACCTTTGGCACAGTAGCCTACTCCATCTTCTGATAGTGGAAGTATACTCCAGTGATCCCCAGTCTGACTGAGGTTGAACAGAGCCACAGCAGCTTGGCTTCTGCACTAATTATAAAGAGTAATGCAGGCTCACCCTCAACATGCCGTTATCTCCATGTTCTGTTTGCGAGACAGGTCTTTAGGAAATTGCATTCTTATGGTGGACTTCTACTCATCATAGCCACTCTTAGCAGCTGCAAAAAGTCCTGCATCAAGTGATGCACTTTTATGATAACTGGGTGGAAATATTCCCAGAGACCTTTAGTGCCAACTTCAACTTTCCTCCCATTTCAAAAAATAATCGTAATTTTAGTGTTTTTGGATATGTACTTGGTTATTTTTAGTTTGACAGTAACCTTTACAAAGTAATGGAAAGCCCAGACAAAAATTCATATGTTTATTCAATTAACACTTCACAGCATTGGTTTTTCATAAATAACATTGTCTAATTCGTGAGCACCCAAGTCTCTCTGGGTTCTTCAAAGAAGTACTGCATGAAGTCATCAGTGTATAAGTTTACCATCTACAGAGGTACACATGAATTTGAAATCACACACAGCTCAACAAATATATACACAAATTAACATTTAAAATGCATTTGATAGCATTCATAATTCTGATTGCAAAACATTTTTTGACAGTGAAATTGGTACCACGAAAAGTTTTTATGCACAACTAAGAATACAATATTTATATACTCTTTTGGACAAAATAACCACATTTACAAACTTGACACAGCACACACAAAATAAAATATGCATTATAATTTTTATTTGCAACTACAATAAATTTACAAATTGCATTTGCTGAAAATCTGGAGTTAACATTTATCATGCAGTTATCTTAAAAGAGACACTTTCAAAATAACTGGGTATAAAATGTAACTTGTTGCATAAAAAAAAAAAAAAAAAAAATTTTTTACCATCCTATTGGATTCTGAATGCATTTTGCCGAAAGATATATGCTATATTATGTTGTACATTCAGGGATTGCTGTATTGTAAATTATTTAACAATAAAAAATCCACAGATAGTAAATTCTACCAAACACTTAAAACTGCTCTACCAACATTCAGTCGATAAACAAATACAAAATTGCAGAAAACATTTAGTAACATGTGTCAATAGGTCTGCATTTTGTATAGCTCCCCATGATTTAGTGACATCTTATAGTGTAAAACAAGGTCTCATTTGGGGAAATATAAAACCAGTTTACCAATTAGACATTACTGGTTGGTTGAGCAATGTAGAATTAAACATGACTAATAGCAAGCAGCCAGATTATTTAACATAAAAAATACAACACTGTGGGCAGAGGTTAATAACATCAGTTAATTTCACATACCAGATGGTTACACTCCTATGTAAGAAAAGTAATGAGTGATGAAAGCAGAGACTTGACTATTCCCCAGTCTCCTTTCCTTCATCAGGCACTGTGCATGCATTAACACTGTTTGCTGTTCTATATATTACAGCAGACACATGGAATCAAACTCTGGAGTCATGTTTGTCCAAAAAAACACGAACAAGATTGACCAACCCAGTTATCTGGCAGGAAAATTACAACCTGCAATTCCGAGGTCTGATTTTATATAGTAGGCACTACATGCAATACTTAGCTAACTGCCAAATTGTCATGAAGATTGAAAATTCATGTAATTTTCAATAAACTGACTACCTGTCACAGGACTAGAGCTATATCAACTGCATATAATAGCTACTACAGGTGAAAGGCAGCAAGAAAGACCCAATGCCAGGATGAATATCACAAACAGGTCTCAACAAGGTTATATACATGTTAAGATATTTTTACCTGTAACGATGATGTGATGTAACTATGGCTATTTATAAAAATACAAATTGTTATGTAAATTGTCAAATACAATGCGCCTACTTGGTTAATACTAAGCAGTCCCCTATTAGCTACATCTGAGAAAATTTCACCACGGTCCATAATGACAACAAATATACTGGGCAAATTTATTATGTATATAAATGAAAATTATAGTTTCTTATAAAAGAGTGTTCATATGAGTACAAGACAAGTTCTGTTCACAGAAGAAAACTAAATACAACTGACGGAGTGTACATTACAATTAAGATTCTAAACTTGATAATTTTATACATGTTTAGTATACAGAACATCACTAAATAAATATCTGCTCTACCTGCATATTTTTGAGTTAAACTATGAACTACCATATTACCTAAACAACGCACATTCTCTCTCTCTCTCTCTTTTTACAACTTTGATAACAAATGATTATGTGTATAATGCAAAATATCATGTTACACTATGTAACTGACTGAACGGGAGAGTCATACTTAAGCCTAACTTGCACATAAAATGCATGGTATGGGATTGAAACAGTCAAATTATTTTAGTTGGCTAAGTTATCCTTTCTTATGGGAAAAGTTGGCACACCATCTCTCGCTGAATGGCATAGAGGATCATCACACAGGTATGCTATCTTTCATGCAGTTTCCTTGTATGGATGCTAATTGCAGTGAATTCTCTATCCATCGTTTCTCAGGGAATTGGCAAAAAAAATTCAGTCCATGTGGACTTTCAATGAATGTGGGCTTGAAATGCAGAGAAATAAAAAATAGGATTCCATGGATGCAGACTTTTATTCCATCTGGGTTCAATACACAGAGGTTCCACTGTACTATGTTAGTGCAGTAATTTTGACATAAATAACTGGTCAAAATAGTGCATCTCTTTGATGCAGAAAACTTGTGTGTTAGCCTCCAATTTCTAAATATTTTAAGTTATGCATTTGCGACCCTTCAACAAAAACTGGCTGTGAACCAAGCACTCCGACTTGATCATAAAGGAACCACAAATACTGTGCCATGGATGGGCATCAAATTACTAAAATTACTGCATTTTAATGATCCCAATTCTCAATCCACAACATTAACAGATTTTCCATATTTTTTAAAATGGAAAGCAAGTGCACGTGACAGTATTAGTCGTGCTCATCATCTCACTTTCTGCACTTTTCTTTATTTTATCTGATCTGTATGTATTTTTACAGTGCATGTTCATTGCCGATTTTATATAGCCTAGTTTCTACAACTAACTGAGTATCACTCACCTGAGTGTAACTGTGGAAATGATATGGGAGATACACTGCTGAATATTTATGCATATTGCTTATCTGGTGTTACTTTTTCTGAAAAAACTATTTGTTGTGCACAATACAAAAAAAAAGAATCACAATTACAAAGTGTACTTATCGCATTCATAATCAATTTATTATCGGGCCCATATATAGATACCTATGTTTGTAGAATGTGATTACCATGAACAATTAAATTAGCACTATTTGTAATAGTCTGAAATATATTGTTCATATTGAGAAACTCTGCAATAAAACTGGATAACACAAACTACAGAGGAACTACACAATGTTTCAAAATACTATGAGCTCCCTTACCTTATTTTTTGCCTAGTTTGAATTCTGCAAGTAATTATTTTCAAGCTACACTCCATTAAATACTGACATCTTGTGTAACTGGGAAACAGAATTTAACTTTTAACACAGTTTCTTTACTGTGATTCCTACAGCACATGCTTCTTGGGAACGCAACCTGAGTGCTGTTGCAAGAACTTAAAATAATTTGTCAAATTCAATATATAAAACACTCGTGTATCAGAAACTGTAGTAGTTTCATTCTACTCAACCTAACATTTATTTGTAATAATTTAATACCATGTATCAGTGTTTGTTAAAATATTGTATAACTACTTAAACTGTCACTGTGTTTTGAAAGGATGTTAGCAAATCTTGAAAAATGTGTTAACATGAAGGGAGGAAAAACTATTCTTGACCCCAAAATGCTGGTCTTCAAATCTCAACATCTGAGTGTTTCAATGTGGCCTTTGTTTGACTGCATGCCTTATTGCACCATCTGACACACATGTACATGCATGCATCCACACAACAGTGGCAAATAATCATGACTTTAACAAAGGTACATCACACCACTGTAATCATACTGTGGGTCTGTAAGCAGTGATACTTGCATGAGAAATTAATTAGATGTTAATACTGCATTGTCCTTTAAAATTAAGAATGAACTACATTTACCTTATTCAATGTTTATTTTTGGCCATTATATGATGCACTGGTTGCTACTATCTGGCCGTACATTTTTTAATAGATATGTTTCTATACATTTAAAAACCCTCTGCCTTTAGTAAGTCTTACGACCTACAATTATTCAATGAGCCCTTTAAGTGTTTGGTTTTAAAAATACACATAATAAAACATTTAAATATGTTATGGTTTAATCTACAGTCGAAAGTAGCAAAGTACACAAAATTACTGCTCTACACTATGCAATATTTAGAACTTCACTTGAATTACCTGGATTCATTACCTGGTAAAACTTGTCCAGCCAACCACAGTATACATTAGAACCCTGTTATAACAATTCTGAAAGAATACAACTGAGTGCACTTCATACAACAGGAAACATTTTAACAACAAATGTATTCTCTGAAAACTGCTTAGATACACCAAATTTATTGACAGGACTTTTTTAAAAGAATAATCTACGAAATTAGGTTCTACTGTATACTGTACAAGGCATCTCTCGTCTAGTCAATGATGAATAAACTTCTGTGATGTCACATGCTCTGCAAAAAAGTACAACATGATACTAAGTGCTGCTCCGCAACACCATAACATGACAAAAACAGATAAAAGCATAAGGTGGACAATGTTTTATAGCATCTGAATGAGGAAAACTAGCAGGGATCTTTGTTTTATGTAGGTACCTACATTCTGCCTCCACATTTTCAAAACTAATATAAACCCTTCCACCTCCCACAAATACCTGCATATATGTACCTCCACATATATTTTTCCTCGGCAAGATTAAAGCTCCATACTCAATTATAAAAAAAAATTGCAATTGACACTTTTGTTTCCAGCATGTGTTTTTTTTTTTTTTTTCAACGTAAATTATGCCATAGTTTTGCTGACAACTTATCCACCCTACACGCACCATATACAGTACCTGCCTCACTGTTATACAACAATTATAAATATCATATTGTAAAACTATACAAATTATTTTTAACTTAACAATAAATAATATATTTCAGCTGTAGTAAAATTAATTTTAATAAAATAATTTTGAACTTTCAATGTGCGACACAAATCATTTAGAAATAGTCACCTGTAACTAGGACAATTAATTTTTTTTTCCAGAATTGAAGTAATTTTTGTATTTTTCAACAGATGGTGTACACACATTCTTCCCCGGGCTGTGTTCGTAACTACTGAAGCCTCAAATTCATCAATACCTTAAGTATTACCATTTCATGTCAATTCACCACCTTTTTGTACAAAATTGCCACACTAGAATTTGTGCACAAAAACACACATCAGTGTTATTTATTGAAATATAACAACTGAACACCACTAAAACTGTTTTCTTCTCTTATCACTGTTTTGAACATCAATATGGATGTCATCGATCAACAACCACAAACTTTCAGTTTTTACGACTTCTTAATGTCGTGTCGACTCTGCTCACTGAAATCAACAAGAATCAAAATTACAAACATCAGTCTCTTCTGACATGTTGAATTTCCCAAATACCTATGTACCAAGGAGCCGGCAAAATATTTCTTACTATAGCAAATTTACATTTTACAAATGCCAAATTTTATCTATGGGTTATCTGGTGATTTTGAAACAGCAAGACACTGTTGATAATTTGAAAATAATTATATAATTGTGTCACAATTACTCAATTACTCAATTACTTGACAGAAGTTCAAAACTTATGTTTGTTCTACACCATAGTGCATAGGTATTGCCAGAAATGCATAGATGTAATTTCAAAATAAGTGTGGTCTAAACAACTGAAATAAGCTAGAAGCCAGTAATTCTACCCGGCATGTAATGCTAGGTCTTAAATTACAAGTTAAAATACACCCCTAGACAATTTTACTCCATTTCATATAACTTCAGTAAATTTTGACAGTTCTAAAAAAAGTAGTGTGGCCACAATGTATCACTCCACCACAGCGAAGAAAATAACTTTTGTAAACAAACACTATGAATCCAATGGCAGGCACTGAAAGACTGACTATACATATTTGGTTTACTTGGTTGCCATCTCCCCCCCCCCCCCCCCCCCCTGTTCCATTTCCATTTTTGTTACGGCCAAGTAATATACTAGTGTTAAGAACAAAATAATTTCCAAAAATTAGACAGTTTATTTCTAAATAATAAAACCTACAGTTAGTGCTGAGCCAATACAGATTTTTACTGATACCGGTAAGAACCGATACATCCTTGCTGATACAACCAATATCCAATAAGGATACAATGGACATATGAGTAATGGACTGAAACTCTTCTATTAGCACTGAAAGTATTTTGGGAAGCTGATGAAAAACTGTGTTATATTCAATATCACACAATGTACTATTTTATGCTTTTAGTAAACATACAAAACATTATGAAAATTTATTTCACATAAATTCTTCACAATCAGAGAATAAAAGCAGCACTCAAAATATACTTTAGTAATTTATCTTAAATTTTAGGTCATGGTAACTTAAGCAATTTATGTTTTAAACTTATCAAATAAAAAATATAAAATCTACAAGGTCATGTATTACATTTCTCAGAACAATTCAACTTTGTTCATATCCAGAAAATTAAAATTTATTAATATGTATAGTTTTTAAATTCAGCACTCCTTAATTTTACTGAGAGCAAAATTGAAGCACAACCAATTCTCAGGTTATGAATGTCTGACACACTGCTTTTAAAAACTTTTAAATACTGAAATAACAAGGTGTAGCTGAAGTATGCCGCCTGCAAAGCTGGTAATTCGGCAACCTGCAATACAAGCTGTAGATGATTATCTCTAACAGCACCTGTCACAGCGGGCCACAGTGGGGTGGTAGCATCTAAGAACCAGCAACTGCCGACTCAAAACAGCAGCAGTTGAGCCTGTCTTACTCTAACATTGCCACCCTATCATCTTCTGGTTTAGCGTTTTGCATAAGTGAAAATATTTGGTCTCAATATCGGCTAAAAAGAAAATTGGTTCTGGCAGGTTCCGAATCAGACTATATTTAATATTGGGTATAGGTATCAGCTCAGTTCTACCTACATCATCAATGTTCACAAAGAGATATTATTTACTGAAATTAACATGTACATATTGGCAAAGAGCATTACAATATAAAACCACTTGTTGCATTGTTATGTAAATAAATACAGCAGACTTCTAAAAAATTGATTAAAGAAACACCACAAGGAAGTTTTTACATTGAAGGAAGGATACACAATGAGCTGAAAGTAGAAAGTAAACAAAGCTTTCAAAAGTGCTCACACTACCGTGAACAGCCTTTAACTGATTAGAAGCAAGGCAATATGAACATTCATTCAAAGCATCATTATGTGTTTTTTTGTGTAGTCCATCGTTTCTAATGAACATTTCTCAATATTGGAGAAAATTTAGTCAGGTTTGCTAATTATGAGGCTTACACAACTAAGCACTTCTTTTAACCAATAAAGAGCACTTGTATAGAATTCTTACTCATATTTAGAAATCCATGAATTTTGCAAATTCATTCAACATCACGTTAGAATTCTAATACATATTGCAATGATGCAGTTAATAATAATTTAATAAGGACATCTGATTAATTTTCTTTTGTTTAACGAGGAATTGTAATTGCTTATCAGTATTTGAAGTTTTGGCCAT
This sequence comes from Dryococelus australis, assembly GCA_029891345.1. Classification (NCBI taxonomy): domain Eukaryota; kingdom Metazoa; phylum Arthropoda; class Insecta; order Phasmatodea; family Phasmatidae; genus Dryococelus; species Dryococelus australis. The sequence continues at coordinate 116,640,936 of CM056996.1, forward strand.
GTTATGTTTATCTGTCATGGGTTTGCTTTTTCGGAAGTCTCAGTTGAGGTTGCCATCAGCAAACACAGATAAGGGCTGTCACCACATTCGTAGACTGTTTCTTTTGAAAATGTTCTAGAAATTTGATTGTTAACTTCTATGCAGTTCAGCTGGTATGGGAAAGTGGTTATGACGGGGTTTGCACAGCATACCCCGTATTTGGAGCCCTTGTATGAGGAGTGGGGGTAAAGCACATAGCGACTTTAGCCAGGAGCGCCTACTGCCCACTAACAGTAGGGGTAGGGTTGTGCGACTCCAGACGAGGTACTCTTCAGGATTTATCCCTGTGGTATAGTAGCCTAGTGAGGAAGGTCCTTTGGCATTTAAAGAGTTGTGGCAGTATCATGCTATAGGAGCCAAGCCAAGTTGCACCGCACACAACCTGTTAAGGGTGGATGAAGCATCTCATAGCCTCTCTCCACTCATGGTGACCCAAGGCTTTCCGTGCCACCCCTGGTTCCAAAAATTGGGCTCTGCCTCCCATTACCCTATAGGATGCCAGTTTCTTCGCGACTGGCGAGGAGTATCTGCCGCGATGGTTTGGACAGATAGTTGGTACCTAGGCCTGACCACTTGGCAGGATGTTCAACCACTCAGCATTCAGGCTGTTGGGGCCCAATGCCTGGACTTCAATGTGGGTAGAAGTCCAAAGGCATGGAATGGAGTGTGGCCGATGACGACTCCCTCGAACTGGGAGAGCGAAAAATGCCTGGCGGGTCGTAGGAGAGCGATGACTTGGATGCAGCGATGAAACTTTGGAGACATGTCTTATTGATAATGATATCAATCCTCCACTGTTAAGAGCATGGGCTTCCTTCCTTGGTGGACTGCGACACCGTGAGACAGCTCTGTCTGCTCCCTAGTGGGTTGGAATGCTGGGGTGGTAGCTATTATGGGCCATCGCAAATCTCTGCTTTCCAGGGAGTGGTTCTCAGGGATTAGGGGCGAGCGACCGGCTCTTAATTGTAAGTCTTATGCCCGGTGAGGCGTTAAAGTGTTCTCAACCACATCAGAGGAAGGGACTGCCTCTGCTAACTCTTCATTCTATCGGTGGAGTGGTCAGTCATGAATAACCCACAAGCACCATGGAAATAAGTGGTAGCATAGGATGATCGGTTGGCCCCATCAGAGGTGCTTTCTGGTGACTAATCAATGAGGTTGGCCTCGTGCTGGCAGTGGTTAACTCTGTATGCTGGAGAAGGTCTGAAGAGATTCCCACTCTCGTTGACAGGCCGGGCGGTGAGCAGCAACCCGCTCTGGTTGTGCCCTGGAGAGGCACTAGAAGTATGGATAGAACCCTGGCCAGACCACACACTTGGTTTCTGAGTGCGAGGGTCTCAGAGCCTCTGTGGTAGGGGGGACCGAGATGTGCGGATGTGCCAGGTTTGGGCTTTGGATCTAGCCAACAGTCACATTAATCTGTGGTCCCCTTGCGTTGAGGGTACGTAATTCCTCTCCCCTGCCTATTGGGAGACAGAAACGTGTTATTAAGGCCTTATGGCTAAGAGCACTGCATTAAAATACAAAACTACAATGATCGAGAGGTATTACTGTATGTCCACTAACAGTATATGACCTGCCACGAAGACACTGGCTAGAGCATGGCAAATTTCACCATCGGCAGGCATGTGACCATTTTTTTTACTTCAATTGTTGGGCAATTTCTATCTATTAAATTATTTCTACCGGTGCGGGAGGTCACTAGGGTGCCAGGAGTGCAATGACGTCCCTCCTGTCTTCACAATTTTCTCGCAATGCAAGTTTTTAGTCATCTCGCAATGCGAGTTTTTAGTTACGTGCATAATTAATAAACCCTGCAGCCTGTTCTATGCTTCGACTGGCTTGTTAAGCTGACTGACTCTGTATTAATAAATTGAAGAACATGAACTGCTTTCTTTTTTTCTTTTTTTAATTTGCAATATAACAGAAAACAAATAATCCCACAATTGTACTCTTTTATTTTAAAATGGTGCCTTTATTTAAATTTTGTGTCTCGTAGCGAGTGAGTAAAATTGAACTGTGATTTCCAGCCACCAAATCCAGCATCTGTGACATTACAATATACTTGACACGTGACGCTTTGGAAGTGTGAGGGTCGTCACAAGAACAAAAGGTCTTTTGTCGAGTGCTAAGTCAGACACACCCTTCTGGCGGGTTTAGCAGGTTATTCTTAGTGTCTACGTGGTACTGGTGCACGTTCAGTGTAGAGAACTGGCCTGGTAGCTTTGCGGCAGGACACAAAGTTGGCTTTGAGCAGTGAGATCTTACGTTTCAGGTTCTGGGTTTTTGGCGGGAAACCTGGACAACATGTAACCTATTTGTAGGCTTGGTCTTGGCGATTTTAATAGGTTGTACATGGGCTGCCGGCAGGTATATGTGCTCTGTGTTGTGACTGTTGGACGTGCCTGAGGAGGCGGAGCAGCTGGTTCAAGTCTGAAGTAGGCCTTAGAAATTACTGCGGGTTGTTCAGGCCAACTAAGAAATTCGACAAATCAAAAGTGTAATTCTTCATTCAGACGTGTAGGTGGTGCAAACAGGTCCTTCGGGATCTCCGGAGTTATGGGCACCAGAAGTAGACGCAGTGCCTAAGCTTGTTCCCTGGTTGCAAGCTGATTGAGAGCTGTGGTGAGGGAAGGGGGACGATCATGCAAACGTCTGGAGATGATTAGCACTTGTTTCACTTTCTCACATAGGCCACTGGGTTGGGAATAAGGCATTAGGAATGAGAACACACCTCACATCCATGAGGAAATCGGAGGGTATGTATGGTCCTACTGGTGCAGAACCATGTGGAGTGTCTGCCGACTTAGCGGTCACCCATCACCGTGCTCGGTGCCAAAACACGGTGAGCACTGGGAGTCAGGCCTCGTGGTCTACAGTCCCTGCACGTGGGTGTAAGTTACATGTTCAGTCTTCCCAACTGACGGAATGACCCCTACGGCACCGAAACGCGGTGGAGAGGGCAAGCACCAAACCAACAAGCTGTCCTATAAGAACGAGTACCTGGTAGGGCTCTACCGTTCTGCCTGCCGTGGTATGCAGAAGGGGTGGCTGATGCTAGCATGTGTGGGTATTTTGTAGTGTACTGGCTTGAATGAGTAACTTTCCCAGGTCACCTGCTTTCCTCTGAACAACGTGAAGTAAACTAGGAAAGGTGCTATCTCTACAGGAAAGGTGGTACTCTGGAGTTGGTTTAGCTGTTGTTTATTCCATTTGACGGGAAATAAACATGTGGTGTTGCACCACCTCCTAACGTTGGCATGAGCGTAAGGAAGTTTAACCCTATGTTAAGGCAGGTAGAGGGGACCTGCTTCTAGACTAAGAATGGGTAAATAAGCACTATGAAAACAACTTAAACTGATCTAACACTCTACGCCATTGTTGCCCAGACAGGGCCGCAATGTCTTAGTGTATAGATGATGTAGCAGTTTGGTTTCTTTGTCACAAATACGGTGAAAACTAAGCAGGGTGTAGACAGGATGACTCTGGCGATGAGCGCGGTGGAGTAGGTTTTGCTTTGGCACTAAGAGAGCAGTGAAAGAAGGAAGGTAGAACTAGGAGCGTAGCTGAGCAGGCTGGACAGTTTGGCAACAAGTGCGGTGGATGACTGAAGACTGATCTAGTCGCAGGCTGGTCAGTTCCCCGGCAGCAAGTGCGGTGGGGAATTGAAGACTGGTCTCGAGCGAGCGTTACGGCCCATTATTTATCTTGAATCGGCTTCCTCAGCTGTCATTGGCTAGCAAATTCGTGGGTAAGGCGTTGAAGCTAAAGAGGAGGGTGGCAATATCATAGCTGCTTGGAGGTGTGATGTCACCAACAGGCTTGGAGATGTAGGAGGCAGCAAAGCGATACTGGTGTAGTCATCTGGCGCATGTAGTTAAACTCGTACCTTCAATGCATAGTCTCGATGGGCTGGTGAATAATAAAATCTCGCAGATTGGAGTATCCATTCTTGCTGTTGTGGATAGTAAAATTTCTTAACGTCACGTGGCAGTCAACAATACAAACTCGTTGAAATCAGGCGCATGGCTATGCTCACCAATGAGCTGAAGTCGGTAAAATACCATTGTTGCAAAGACATCATGCATCATATTTTAGTGTTACTTTTATAATTTGATGGACCATAGTTGGTACAACACACCCACTATAAGTATGAGTTAGTAACAAACAGGAAAAAATATTGAAAATGTATCATATGCAATTTAGATCAAAGGAAAAAGATCACCTTTTACTACTTTCAGTGTGTGTACAAGATTGGGAGGTCTAGGCTGGCACCTGGTAAATCATGAAATTCAAATATCACTACTCATAACCTTTAGAACTCATCTCGGCTATCTACATTTTCTAAAATACTACAGCTAGATAAAGTTCAAAATATTGAAATAATGCATATACCTAACACTTCAATATGTACTTTTATTAGAGTTTTAAACATCTACAAAACAACACAAAAACCATACACAAACAAATTACTTTTTTTTTTTAATATACGGTTCCCCCCTCCCCCCCAATAATATAAACTTACCTGACAAATTTCTTTAAAATGATCCTAATACTATATGCTAAGTTGTCAACATATCCCATATGATAGCTAATAATATATTTACTTACTTACTGCTCACTGTTGCCATGTCACTGCCAACTCCTTCAAATGGTGTTGTCGCTGCATAAGAGATGACATAGTGTCATACACATTTCAATATCATGATACATCTACCAGCATAAACTAATTAATTACAGTACTGAACCTTTAAATACCTTACAAACATCTGCATTAAATTCCATCCAAAAGCAGCAATAATGTTTATATATGTATGCATTCATATATATATATATATATATATATATATATATATATATATATATATATATATATATATATATATATATATATATATATATATATATATATATATATATATATATATATATATATATATATACACACATACACACATGTACATGTATATACACTATCTACCAAAAAGTAATTGGGCACCCTTGAAGATAGGTAATTCAGTAGATCAGTTGAATTGTGTTTCATGGCCTTTGGCGTAAGACCACTGGTGTTTGTCCGTGGTAGCATGAACACAGATGCCTATTGTAACATTCTGGGTAATGAAATGCTCCCAACATTATGCACACGTGCGAGCGAGAGCAAGGGAGAGCATGAGCAATGGAGAGCGTGAGCTACAGAGAGCGCGACAGAATGAGAGAGATAGATAGAATGTGAGAGCGAGGGCATGTGGTAGAGAGCGAGTGAGAGCATATGCAAGAGTGTGTGCGAGAGAGTGCACACAAGAGCGAGCGCATGCATAGTAGATGTATAATGCCGATCCTGGCGCAGCACATTTTTTGGGGTTATGTCTCCTAAAATTACAACAAAAATGCAGTGCACTAATTAGGGTTATTTTGTCTAAAAGTACAGGAAAAGTTAAAAACTCAAAATCTGAAATTCAATGAAAAAATCGTGAAAATCATGTTTGAAAAAAGCCAAAATCAAGGTATTTATGCACCAGAAAAACCGCTCCGACACGTGATGCCTTGTGGCTATTGAGAGGAACATCGCCACGTCTAGAGTGTTTTCAGTGGGTGTTAGGTCAGTCGCAACCGAGGGGTGAGGTTTTGGAACTCTAGTCCTTACGTGGTACTGGAGCGCATCCGGTATATAATACGAGCCTGGTAGCTTTGCGGCAGAGCATGAAGTAGGGTCCTGTGAGTACCACTTTGCGCTTCAGTGGGTATGTTCTAGCAGGTATACCTGTGCAATGTGTAACCTGTGGAGGCTACCTGACCGATGGAGGTTCTGTCGTACGTGAGCTAGAACTTGACGGGTTAGTGGGCAGGTGCTCTCTAAGATGTGCAGTTGCTGGTGTTGGTTCTGCTATGTAAATCCCACAAAAGCATGGGTTGGCAATCCCGTGGGATTTGTCTTGTCCAATCAAATAGGCAGTGAACACGAGGTGTTTTTCCTTGCTGAGGTCAACAGGTGTTGTGAAGAAATCTGTGGGAATCTCCGGTGTGGCGGGTCTCTGCAGGTGACGTAATGCTTGAGCCCGCTCCCTCGGTGGGAGATGGACAAGTGCAGCAAGGAAGGAGTTAAGTACCCGCTGATGCCTGGAGGCAGCATGTACCTGTTTAACCATCTTTCGGACACAACTCCGACGAAAGTAGGGCATTAGGACAGAATCACTATCAAGCCCAGGAAGGGGAGCTGGTGAAGTGTTGTCCTATATGGGTGTACAACCACGTATCGTGTGTGCCAACGAAGTGCGGTATCCCTATCCTAGTACTCAGCGCAAGAAGCGCAGTGAATACAGAGAGTCAGGTATCACTGGCGGCAGGGGCGTATGCTCCATGAAACAGGAACATATTTCATAACCATATATTTCCCATTTTTTTAAATATAAATTGGACTCTTTTCCTAATAGTTACTCAAAATGTTGGGGCGAGGCGCGGAGGGGTGCTGCGTGTGGTATGTGTTTCGATAATCAATCGTAATAGTTCCCTAAAACGTCGAGGCATAGCACTGTGGTATTCTCAACACTCGTTCAGCTGGTGTGACAGCACAGCAAGATCATGCAAAATTTGTGGGCGAATACATGCACAAGGCGACATTGCATTCAGCGTGTTAGCGAGTGAGATTATATATCTTTATTCAATTCAGTGACTGAGGCTTGCATGTTCTACTATAACATTTGAATTTTAAACAGTAGTTACAAAAAATGAATGACGACTGTAAAAGTGACAATGTAATAAGTGTATTTAATCAATCTTTTCAGTTATGTATGTTATGTGAGAAGTTTGAACTTGTTTTGTTGTAATGGGAGACCTACGCCTGCTATCAACAATTTTTTAGACAGAGAACAAAGTCAGAAACTTTGTATAAATATTTAATCCTGAACTTAAAAAAAAAAATCCAGTTTGATTGTGCGATAGCAAAACATTGTGTGAACTCTTCTGTTGGCCATGTCTGTTGTATCAATTAATACATCTAAAACAAGTGGTGGTGATCTTCCTTGCCCTAAATCAAGTGACTTACTACTAGCGAATTTAAGTGTTTTGTTACTTTTGGTTGTTTAAATGAATTTTAAACTTTCAACATTTAATTTAAAATGATTTCCTTTGACCAGTGAATCTCGCTATTTAGGAACTGGATTAAGAGCGAGAGCAAAACGGTACCAAACACTTAAAGACATTTTCAGCAAATTTTTATTTTCATTTTGGTATTATTAATATTTATTATTTCCTCTATGCAAAATGAAGTGCCAAAGTTTTCAGGGTACACCCCTGACTGGCGGACAGTCCCAGCACAGGGATGAGTGTCTCAGGAGGGGCAGTTTTCCCAACCCAGGGAATACCCCTTCCGGGCACAAAGGAGAGGGTAAGCACTAAGCCGACAAGCTGACCTCGGAAAACCGAGTACCTACAGTACATTCCTGACTAGAAGAGACTTTTGAAAACGAACCTTTGAAAAATCAATCTAGGCATATGTCAATTTTTTTTTTTTTTTTTTTTTTTCCCCAATAACCTGAATTCCACAAATATATGAACACTGTGATTAACTTTAGAGCACTGTATTATTGAATAAATGAAACTTTACCTTAGTATCTTCTATAACTTGTAATATTGATATTGTATCAAATATGAATTAACACCAGCGAGAGCAGCGACGTGTTGGCAACGTCCGGTAAGAAGTAGTTAACAGTTAAAATATTATTTTAACCTAGTTTTTTAGTGTACTATTTGTAAATTAAACAGTGCCTATTTAAATATTTAGGTAGCCCCCATGGCAACATATCTGATTTTTACAGTTTAAAATAACAGTGGAAAATATTGTGCGTAGGCCCATTGACACAGTGTTTGTTTTCGGAAAATTTTGCATCACTAGTAAGCAATACATTATACACGTTTTAAATTGCAGCATATTTCATACTTAATACAGCTAAATAATGACTTTTGAATTTGTAATTTACAACTGAAAAGATATTTTAATGTTTGAATACTTGTTTTAATATATTTAGATATGATGGTGGGGCGGTTACCATCTCAAGTTGGCAGACTTGGCAAACCATTACATGGCGTGTTGCTTTTTGCCAAACGAAGCATAAATTTTACTTACTCCGAAAAATACTTCAAATTACATCACATTTGCAGACGTGGTTTTTAAACCTATCTAAGCAAATTATTATGATGTGATAAATCTGTGTTTCCACTGCAGTAATAAATATACTGTTACGTGCATGTGAAATGGTGTGGCGTTGCTGAATCGTGGTTGATATGCTGGCCCTGTGTGTGTGTACACGCATGTGTGTTTTTTTTCCTTCAAATATTTTATGTGCACTATTTATACGTTTCAACTGTGAACTGTTTTTATGATGAAGTTAATTATTTATATCCACGTCTGTTTATTTATCGCAACCTTGTACCTTTACCCTAGGTGTTTGAAATACAGTCATATAACGTGATTTTCGACAATCCCAAAGAAATACTAAGCCCAGTCCGATAAATTTCAATAAACCTAATAAACAGTAAGTAGCAATACACAGAAATATGAGTGGAGTAAAAAATTACGGTAGGCTTATATGTGTGCATGTTCACCGCTATCTTTTAAGTTTGTATGACAAAAAATAAGTAACACGAGTTGCATGCTTGAATTTAATGTGCCTTTTTCACTGGTCGTTCCTTCATTTTAATATTTATTACAACTGAGGCCATCCTTTTAAAGAAATAACCTAACACATTCAATAACAAAAGGATAAATACTACAGTTCTTTACCTGGCAGTTGTAACAGTGTTAAACACAGTAGCGGCAAAATATTAACGTGCATTACATGTAACCTGCTATGTCGTGGAAAATAAATATGTTAATGTAAAATAACCGTAAGAACTATCGTCAATTCAGGCATTTTTAAAAAGTCATAAAGTTGACCTAACTTATGTTATAGACCTAAACTGTGAATATTCGTATGGAATGGATTTTGGAATATGACAGAATTCTTTGAAGTTGTAAACAGTAAACAACGTAGACAGGTATAAAAGTAGGAGTCACATTTCAATATTCATGCCTAGGTGTAACGAAAGTATATGAACACATGTACACATAAACACACAATGGAATGTAAACATCAGGGGCGTATTCTCCATGGATGCAATTCATACAGTGTAGACTTTAACTATATTCAGAAACGAACATGTTTTGAAACCATACTTCCCATTTTTCTTTGAAATATAACATAAATTTTCCTTTCCTCACTACAAATGGGACTGTAATGCACGCGTCTTGTCGCCTCTCTTTTCTTAATAGTTACTCGAAACATCGTGGCTAGGCGCTCAGGGGTGGCATCGCGGTACATATTTCGGTAATTGATCATAATAGTTCTCTAAATTACCGAGGCATAGCACTGTGGTATTCTCAACACTCGTTCAGCTGGTTTGACGTCACAGCAAGCTCTCGCAAGCTCTCACGAAACGTGGGCAAATGCATGCACAAGGTGATATTGCATTCAAGTTTATATACCTTTATACAATTTTCAGTGACAGATGGGTTGTGTATTCTACCGTTACATTTGAATTAGTATTTTAAACAGTAGTTTCGCAAGATAAATGATGACTGTAAAAGTGACATTTTAACAAGTGTATTTAATAAATAATTTCAGTTATGTTTGTTTAGTGAGAAATTAGAAGTTGTTAAAGATTGGGGACCTATGCCCGCTCTCAACAATTTAAAGATAGGGAACGAAGTCAGAGGCTGTGTTCGATTTCGGTGCAAAGTGTCCTTGATCACTCACCCTTGATCCCTTTCCATTTCACAAACCCTTGTTCCCTTCCATAGATATATTAGTTAAGTGAATTCGGACACTTGTGTTAGTTTCCACCGTAAATTTTATTGCGTAGAATTTCGCTCTATACGAGTTTCATTTGTCTTTGTGACGTTTGCAAGTGTTTTCTGCGGCCGTGCAGAGCTGTAAAAAAAAAAACACAAACAAATGAAACACTTCAAACAATTGCAAATCGAAAACTATCTAGGGCTCAAGAAGGGCAAGTTGCTCGTGCCCTTGGCTGAAGGGGACTTTCTAATGTGCATAATGTGCCCTTGCTGCAAATTCGGACAGCGGCAATGTGACGTCACATCCAGGATACACTTTTCAAGGGCACAAATCCAGATAAGGGTCCTTAGCTGGTAATTTCGAACACAGCCAGAAACTTTGTACGGACATTAATCGTGACCTTTACAAAAATTATAAATGATAAGGCCGACATATAAACAAATGGAAAATATTACAATCAAAATAATTCTTGAAAAACTTAAATGTAAATTATATTTTGTGAACTTTCAGAAGTCATTTTACTTTTTAATTAGGTATGTTTTTAACAGGCAAATATTAACGTTTTTGACCAATTTTAAATTATTCTTGTTAACAAGCATAAATGTAACTTTGCTGTAGCCCTAATTCAAGCGATACTACTGGTGAATTTAACTGTTTTGTGAATTTTGAGTGTTTAAACGAGTTTTCAACTTTTCAATCAAAATGTAAAATTATTTGATTTGACCAATGAAGCTCGCTATTTGACACCTCTATTTATGTTTTTCCTTTCATTTGGAACATTACAATGGTTTTCTTTAAAAATTGGCTACAGTACTTTTTTTTTTTATTTGTGACTGCACTAACACTACCTACATGTTACCCTAGGGATTAATTTTTGTTCTTTTCTTCATCTTACATGCTAAAGTGTGTCTATGATTTGTCTTAATTTGAAGTGTCACTATTGATTTGATTTAGGGTTTAATTATGTTCAGTAATATGTGTCAAAGTGTGATATTTTTGTATTACTTCAATACTTCAATTTTCTTCCGGATTGAATGTTTACAGACCTCTTACACTTTACATACACCTACGTGAGTGTATAATCAAAATCTGGAGAAGCTTTTGAGCTTTATATGGGCATTTTTTAAGGTTAGTGATTCTCTCGTATTTCAAAGTGATCCAGATGAAGGTGAGAGAGGAAAAATACTGAAAATTATTTTAATATTTTCAGCAATCTTTTATTTTAATTTTATTAGTGTGAATATTTAATTCCTCTGTGCAAAGTGAACTGCCAAAATAAGTTTTGTGTCGCATGCCTTGCCAAAATTTTTAGGATACGTCTCTGGTAAACACTGATTTTGACAGATGCTACATGGCAGTCGCATAGCAATGTTTGTTTACATTTAGCAGGATATGAAATGGACCTGCAAGTAGATATTTAGCAACACTCCGAGAAAGTTTTTTCCAGTCAGGAATGGACTAGTGTCAGGGCTCTACCAATCCATACACCGTGGTGCACAGAAAGAGTAGCTGTCCAGAATGTGTGTGGGTACTCTACTGGTGTATTGCGGTTTTGAGTAAATCTCCCGGTCACCTGCTATCCCTCAGATGGGTCTGATGTCTACTGGGTACAGGTTATTACACTACGGGAAAGACACCCTCGAGTTGGTTAAATGTCTGTTTATTCCAATGACGGAAATAAGCAAGGTTGTGTCACTACCTCATATCAGCAGGAGTTTACGGAAGTTGACCTATGCTGAGACAGGTGAAGGCACCTTGTTCCTAGACTAACAATGACAGGGTAGACAAGCGTTATGATACCAACCTAAACTGGACTACTCTACGATGTTATCCTGAAGGAGCCAGCAAGTGTCTAGTGTTTGGCGACAAACGGCGATAGGAGTCTTCAATCACAGATTGCGATGAAGACAAGGTAGTATGACTATTTATACTCTGACTGGCATAAATCCTCTTGGCATGTGACGTCAATGGTCAGCGATGGATCCGGGTTCATATCACGGCGATTGTACTGGTAGTACTTTAATGATATTGATGCACAACTTCAGTGGCTCGGCCAGTGAATAATACAATCTGGTGTGGAGAGTCTGTCCTTTGCCTTGGGTCCTGAACATTGCATGGTGTGTGGCAACAATCTAACTCCGTAGAATCGAGGCATGCGCACTGATGAGTTGGCAGTTGATTATTTATTGTTGAAAAGGCGTCGTGCATCAAACTTCTATAGCAAGACTGTTTCAAAAGAACTTGTTACACCATTATAATGGAACAAAAACAGCACAGTACAAAATAATGCCTGCAAAAGCAAAATAAATGAACAAAAAAAAAGTATGAGGGTAAAATATTTCAGAAAACTAATTTAAGATAGTACTGAACAGAGCAGATTATGCATGACATTTGTTCATGCCGGTGATAAATCATAGCCAAGATTCTCTCATCTCACCTTGCATAAATTCTTTCAATTTAAGTACTGGTCCCGAGTATGAATAAGAAGGAAAACAAAGCTGTATTTATAAAATGAGTTTATATAATTCAACATAATTGCAATACTTGAGACAATTAAAAACTTTACAAGATTTAGAAAAGCCAATTATCTGTACAGATGAATTGTGGGTTAATGTGACACTCGGTGCAAACCAGGACTGTAAAGAGACATCTTTGGAAAATGTTCAATAAAATGTGAATCATGAAAAATTGAATACGCAAGTACTGTGATATTACAACAGGCACTTGCTTTCTGTAATATAAATTATTAAGGTTTAAAATTTTATAATTTTAAACACTTGCACACAATTATTTACACAAAGTGCAACCCCTGAACATCAAAACATTGTAGCAGTTCAGCAACAGTATGTACCATTTACTCTATACTGAAATCTAAAAGCAAAATACTCGAAGGAATGTTTTCTTTTGTGACTTGACATAGCTGAACTGTACTTTTAAAAAAATGAACACTGCTAAACAGTGATAGGTGTTAACTTGGTAACTACAATTCAAGATTTTTTAAAAGTAAAACATAGAATTTGGCACAAAAAACCTGTAAAATTTATAAAAGCATTACACAGGTGTGTGTAAAACATGGCAATTAAGGACTATTACCATTTTTCCAATGGCACATAATACACAATCATGAATGCACATACACAAACAACCTATCTCCAGCAATATGTAGAGTTTCATTTAATACTGCACTTCAGCACACAAGTATAACAATATCGCTTACCTTGATCAAGCTCTTTGGCTGCTGGTGTATTCTGCAACTGAAGACTTTCTGTTCGATGAATGTTCTCCAAAATACTCCGAACCTCCGTGACATTTTCTGCCAGTTCGTTGTACTGTAACTTGATTTGCAACATCTGAGAGCTGAGGTCCTGCCAATGGCTCGTACTGTCGTTGGACTGCAACACACACCTACCTGCTATATTCTGTTACGGGTATTACAAATTCAAAATATCTTTTTTATAATCCTGTTCATAGATGCTTATGAAAGCTAACAATTTTTCATCACAAAAGTGTCATTTAAAATAACATTAGTATCACACCATAACACTTTTAGGAAGTTCATTTACATAGTTTTCATTATTAAAAAATTTACATAATTTTGCATCTGGTTTATAAATACAAAAATTTACAGCACTCAACTTGCACTGTTTCCCAGGCTACCACAGGTAACCCACCGGATTGCCCCACCATACCTCCATATGGAGCATAACAGCAGCTTTGTGCCAGTATGCACAGATGCATCATACGACACCACATTCACATTGTGTTTACAATTCAATAGTTGTTCCAATTTTACTTTTCCTGCTACAGATGATACTGCACATACAGACACTACCTGTACGCTCATACAACTGCCCTGATACAAAATGTTTGTCTTCCATTTCTTCCCAGCACAAAAAACTACTACCCTTCCCAAAGCAAACATATTAATGGGCACTTTATTCATATTAATAATATTTTTTAATTTTTACTACAGATGGGTCAATACTACAATTTCTCGATACTCGATACCAAAACAGTCTCATTAAACTCAATACCAATACTTTTCTCAATATCAAATCAAAATTTTCATGAATACAAAACAACTTGGCCAAGAAAATTTCTCATTTTACTAGTGTTGTTGACACACACTGAAATGATATAAAAACCCACATCATATTGCAAACAAATGGTGAAATGCCTGTAACCCAAATTACCTTAACCAATGATAAACCAACACAGTCTCCTTTGATTCTATAGAATCACATTTCCACAGTAAAAGCTGAAACTAAACTTTGAGATAATAATAGCTCAGTACACACTAACTTTGCAATTTCGCAGTTTTTAAATTTTATTTTGCGACTTCAAAGGAAATTGCTGCAACGTTATATAAATATTGTCATTATCTAATACATCCGCCGTGGCCTAGCCTGCAGAACATGTAGGCTAGGCCACAACAGATTATCAGATAATTATGGTATTTGTGAATATTTAATAATGCAGCTGCATCATAGCCAGCGGAATCCACAGGCTAGGCAACGATGGGCGTCAGTTAATTACGCTATTTATTTTTGTGAATATTTAATAATGCGGTTGCATCAGATAATCATGGTATAAGTGGGATGTAGCTAGCTCGCACCTATCGGTGCTTGCTTGTAACTCTCTTATCTGCTTTTATTGTACCTGGAATATATACCATAAAAGTGATTAATGGGATAAAAATGAATTAAACGAAAAATTCTGGTGCAGCACATAATTGTGGTATGTATTGGGTGTCCAATAATACTACTCTGCTCACTCGTGCCCATCGACGCTCGCTCGCAACTTTCAACCCGTTTTTATTGTACCTCAATTATGTACCATAAAAGTAAATGTCAAAAATCATAATTGTGGTATGTATGGGTTCCCTAAAAGCACCTCAAGGTGCTAGCAGCTGTGTGAATATTATGCTATAAATAAAACATGGCACATTATGGTACACTTGTACTTTTGAAATTTAATAACTTGTAAACCTTTCGTCGAATCTCGACCAGCAAATGTTTTTGGGATGTTTGCGGGAAGCTATGGAATGCTTGCTGCCAACCGAGATAATTATGGTACTCATTTAAAAGTTGCTGTCAATATCTTGTGAACTGTTTGACCTAGGTCAAATTTTATGGGTGGGTAAGAATGCCCAAAAGATGCAGATTAAAATATGTTACACTTTTACAAAGTATCGTACACATTCCAAAAGTTATGTTATGCTCGTGCCATAGCAAAACGGGTCTGAGATGAAGTTACGGTACACTTTCCGAAAGTATTGTAGGCATTCCGAAAGTTATGGTGTGCTCATGCCATAATTATGGCACAAGAAAATAGGTGTTAAAATCAATACTTTTGGATATTCTCATGCAATACTCGATACTATAAAGTATTGCGGTATCGAGGATCCCATCCCTATTTTTTACTCATGCCAACAAACAATAATATATAAAGGACAGGAATCCAAGTAATCACAGTCTAGTACTTGTCGATAGGCACACACACAAAGTAGGACAGTTTTTTCACGGGGTTGCATGATCGCTACGTTTCGCTGGCTAAGATAGCTTCATCAGGCTGCGAATTGTAGGACACTGCAGTATGGTAGAAGGGCGCTGTTAGTAGTAAACCTAGCGGCCAGGTGGTGAACTAGAGTGGGACGGCAAATTGAAAAATTGCAGGTATAGTAAGGAGCTGTCATTATCGCATATTGAGGCCTGGTGGCTGCCTGGATTTAGTTATAAATTGGTGAGCTAATTCACAGCGTCCGAGTTCTGACCTATTGCTTGAAGGTGGTAGGGCTCTCACAACTCTGATAATGCAGCAGGAATCAAAATCTTTGTTGTGTGATGCTGCATGTGCTGCAACTGGTTTGTCCTGTAGGTTATTGGTGTTGCCAGCTATGGCTTGTTTGGTATCTGCTCTGTGGCCATTCATTCTTTGCCTGAGTGTGTTGGTGGTGAGGCTGATGTATTCTGCATTACAGTGTAGGCACTGTAGCTGATAAATCAGATTTTGTGTTGCACAATCGTAATTGCCTTGGATAGGGTGTGTGTGGTTAGTGAGACTGCTGTTGAAAGAAGGTGAGGGTTGGTGAATAGTGCAGGTGCCACAGTGAGAACTATTGCAGGGGTGGGACCCTTTGGGAGAGATAGTTTGATTGGCATTTGTGGTGGGCTGCAGCTTAGGACGAACCAGTTTGTTGCAGAGGTTAGGTGGCTTTTTGAAGACCAATTTGGGTGGTTTGGAGAGCAGGTCTTGTGTTTGCGGTGAAGAAGCTAGAATTTTGTATACAGAATGGAGAGTGTTTCCGAGTTTATTTAATCCTTCATGATATGAGACCACCAAGGGAATATCAGAGTGGTTGACCTTGATTTGTGTTCCAGTATTTGAGATGGCTTACTGAATCTGTTTGTGGATAAGGTGCCTGGGGTAACCCCAACCGAGGAATGCTCTGCGTATTAGTTCACACTGTTAGTTGAGATCACTGTTGGTGGAGCAGATACATTTGGCCCTTGTGGCGAGACTGTAGGGTAGGGATTTTTTGGTATGATGTGGGTGATAACTGTTGAAATGTACTGGAGGTTGTTGGGTTTGGTGTATACAGCAGTTTGGATTGTACCATTGTGGAGAGAGAGTTCAACTCTAGGAATATGGCATGTGTTTTGGAGTATGACCAGGTGAACTTGAGTGTACTGTATGCATTTAAATTGGTTAGAAAGTGAATTAGGCTGTCTTCAGTGGAAGTCTGTATCATGAAGATGTCGTCGATGAAACGCGGTTTGAAGTCGGCCTTGCTCTGTTGAACTACTGCTGAAAGCAGTACGGGTAAGGGTTTTGCAAGTTAAATTACCTTTGGAGGTGTATGCAGCTCTTTCAAACCTTCTCTGCACACCTCCCTTCCAGGAGTATGGCATAAGGGGATAAGAACCAATACAGCCTCGCAAAAAGCAAACCAGTAACTCATTTCCCTACTGTGTACTTTTGAATAATTCACAATCTCGCAGGCAAAAGCGGTTACCTTTTGTGACTCTCGCCCGGCCCCTGCAGAAACAGTGGACAGAGCTTAGGTGGTGCTTCGAGCTGTTTGACAGGAACTACCCACATGTGGTATCCACAGGGGGTCGATCAATACAAGTTAATTCCAGCTCCTTTCTGGCCCCGTAAGTAGCATTAGCGGAGTATGGTATAACCTGACTGGCTCCATTCACCTGGTGGTGGAATTTATAGTGGTATAGGCTCTACTGAATTCTACCAGTTTGCCAGAGCTCAGATGGCCACTTAATGAGCGTGTATTTATCTTTGTGCTTGGCTGTTTGCTGGCTTCATTTTGGCAAGTGTGTTTATGCAGAAACAGCACAGTACTTGACGAAATGACTATGTAGAGAATAGCTTAAACTCACGTGTCACATTAATATAGTAATAATAACAGTGGCCCTGTGCTACCTCCTAAGTTAATACAACTTGACACGTAAGTTCAGACTAACGTAAGGTAGTCCTGAAGGGATTACATCATGTTCATTACGAGTTGTGGGGTCAATACCAGGGGTGGTAAGGAGAGAGCAAGGTCTTCAAGATCTGTCGGAAGGTCCAGTCGCCCAGAAGTAAAGGGTCTGCGGTTGCTACAGAAGAGCTTCTGGTCGGTGTTGTCTTCAGCTGGTAGATATTCAGACCCCAAAAGAGTGGTGGAATCTGCGGAAGTACCAACCAAGTGCACACACCAATGGCTACCTCCAGCCCTATATGTAGGCATTGGAGGAGCAGAGACTGAAGATTGCTGGTCGCACCAGCTCTTTTAAACTAATCTTGTATAGGAGCTCAGTAACCAGGGTGCTGGGAGTGATAGCCTCGGCTGCAAGGGTTGAAAATTGTACAGAGCTGTTGCGGTGCTATCATCACTTATCTTGGCCGCAGAGCGCTGGTAGAATGGATGCTGCCCTCCAGTGGCGTGCTCTGGAACTAGCTTGAGCTTGGCTGGAAGGAGTGGCGGCTCAGGCAGGCAGTACAATCCTTGTACGGGGGTGCCGACGTGAAGCTTCTTGGAGATTCTGGGTAAACAGTAAGATCACGTGTCTGTAATAGTTTCCAACATTGAGTCAGTGTGTCCTGTAGGCACATGTCCTACCTCTTCAGTACTGATGGAGTAACTGACCAGTCCAGAGGGTTTAACACTGCATCCAAGATGGGGTAAAGTTGTTTGCAGAGTGCACTAAAGATGCGGAAATTCGTCATTCGTCAAATCTATCTATTTAATGCAACAAAATCTAGGATTTTAAAAGCACCAAAATGAAAAATGTATCACTAAAATGAATTTACAGTACAGCTCGACGTTGGTTTCCTTCCTGAATAATAATCCCTGGATTCTAAAACTCGGGAACCTTACCCTACTTCTCATATCTGGTGTGAATATAGGTTGTTAACCTCAATGAAATACTAAAACACAAATAAAATACAAAAAAAGCTGGCTGGGTCTGGGTACTTCCCATGTTATAGTATACTCACGTCTTAGTTCTCTTGGGTTTAACTGTGGTGACGGAGAAGAGAAAATCCCTAAAGTAAGTTGGATTTGGAAGGACTCACGATATGAGGCTTTGGTTTCCCTTACAGTTAGGGCCGTCAAAGTCTGTGAAACCAGCTTCACGGGTAATATGGAGGTGGAGCCTAAATGGAACAGTCCGGTTTGCTAACAATCTGGCCTCTGTAGAGCGTAGGACAAGTCAAAATACGAGCAGGTACGAAGTCGGGATGAATCAGAGCCTCCTTAAGATGCTTATATCCTTGGATTGGTACACACAAATGGATTATCTTGCCCAAAGGGGTTCATACTGTACAAGTCGACTGTGAAATATTCACAGACGACTGAGTTCAATCTGTGGTAGGTGGGATCTCTGCGGCTACCTCTGCAGGGGGCGGGTCCGAAAGCTCTATATTATGCCACTGCCAATCTAGTCTTAATAAACTGTCTCCGTACTGCGCAACAGCTTGGTCCAAGGGGTTCTACACTTAGTGTGGGCCTAGTATCGGGTCCAAATAAATGAACGGGTTCTTCCTCAATTAATGGGGGTTCACAATTAGTATGGGTGCTCTCTGCTAAAGTTAATAACAGTAGTTCTCTTACAGAGGCTCTTAATTTCTTTCTCCTTAGTTCACTTAAGGTGCCTTTAGTGGTGTAAGGCATTTAGCTGGCAATGAACACACGTGCAAATGCCGTGAAGGACCTCAGAACTCAGGGCGGTACCTGTGTCCCCTAGTCCGACCTTTGCAAGTTAGGACCAACCAAGAGTGCGATAGATTTGCAAATCCCTGGGTGAATGACCCTCAGGAGTTTGGTCAGGCTCTGGAGCACTTAAGATTCTCGTCCGGCCTTATTCCAGTTGGGAGTTGAACCAAGCACCCAGGCTGTCCGGCACTTAGGGGGTACAGAGTTGTTAAGGGATGTTTTTAGGGTCCCCAGGGGCAGAATTCATTATAGTTTCTTAATATGCGTGTATCTGCTATTAAGGCGGTTTCACGTGAATACCAGTTTGACCTCCTTTGCAGCTAGGATTTTAAAGTGAGAAGTTAATGCCACTTAAATTGATTTCAAAATAGGTACATTAACACAAAACAGGGTGAAAACAAAGGGTTACACTAAAAATAAACAAGACTTGCGAATTCAGATTATAATATGTAATTTTAATATTATGTGATAGTAAAACAAAATGATGTGTAGCTCTCCTAATAACTATATAATCATTGTCAACAATTTTATTTTACATTTATAGTAGGCGAAGGCGACCTATGGAAAGTGAATTTACAATACTTAAATATGTATTATCTAAGCAATATTATTGCTAATCATGGGGGTGTGTTCAGAATCAACCGCAATTACAGTCAGGTAATTATTTAATTATGGAGGGTCCAGAAGAGATGTCTACGTGACCTGCTACCACTTAAGGTATGGGTTACAGGGGGACGTTCTTCAATACCTCTCTGGAGCTGGTTGACAGTCATCATGGCTCTGTAGTAGCTGGCTCGCTGGATTGCTTGCCCCGGTAGTCACTTAGAGCCTATTGGTTTCTCTCTGTTAGCATGACCTCTGGTCTTTGCAGACAGAGGAAGAGAGGTTTTACCAATTACCCATGGAGACTTTCCACTGGTTCGCAGTTTCGCGTCTGTTGGCCTAGTGGTCAGAACCCTCGCAGATCAGAGTTCCAGTCTTCACAGACTGGGAGTCATGGTTGCCACTTATCACTTCCTTCGCCCTCAACCTTATGCAAGCTGGAGGGTCGACGAACTGTCCTGAGCCCTCGAAGGGCACTTCCTTATAAACTGAAAATCTCAGCTTGGGGCTTTCGGAGGGGTGCGGGGGTGGCAAGCCTCTCTCCGAGGATGATGAAATTTCGAGTGGAAAACCAGTCATTTTTCTTATCGCCTGTGGCAGAGGCATTGACAGTTTTATCGCCTCTGCACGAGGCTCTGGATGCTGTGACATTTCACAGGCAGGGGTGCTGCCCGTGAAATTTCACAGAGGACGACTGCATGACAGTTTTGAGTGAACAGTACCATTTATTTATTAACCACCTGTCTGTAGTCGTGATGCTGGACCCTGTAGTCACGTGATTATTGTACTATTTAAAGAATGACTTGCCCAAATAAGCACTGCTGCTTCGTGATGTGGGGGGGGGGGGGGGGGAGTCTTAAAGTAGAGCACGCATGCCCAATGCGCAGGAATGTGTCATGCGTCAAGCTCATGACTTAAAATATTTCATTTTGGAAAATTCTCTGTGATACTCTGTGAATTCCTACAGCAGATACTGGTATCACTATAAGCCCATACTAGATTTACAGCAGTTTATAAACCACCAAATGTCACTTATAAGTAGCAGTATTGTGCTTGCTCAGTTGTCTCCTGTTGCTATATTTAGTACATTTCAACATAAGCCTGGCATAGCAAATCTTAAAATGGGTTTTGATTAAAATCTGGAGAATTAAGACATGTACTTAAGTCTGAAGTAAATGTAAAATAAGTTTTGCAGTTTATGGTTGATCTAACGACTGTTAAGTATAGCCATTCAGAATCGTAGGAGATGAAAGCAGTCAACGTAGCCTGGCAAATGGACAAGAGTGAAGATTATTTACATATATTTAATTATTTGTGGTTACTGCTTCTGTAACCATTTCCAAAAACTCGTGATATCTTATAGAAAGGGATGCCGATGACAACATTGGGCATTTACATAAATAAATCTGAAAAGATTAAATAAAGCAAATTCAATAACCTTTTCCAAGAAATAAAACATGACCATAAACTGTTATTTTAATAAAGAGAATACTGTCTCTCTATTAAAATACTTCATTGCATACGAATTCACTGTACGACATAACCTAAAACCAAAATGTAAATACAGTTTCTCACTAACAATTGTCACTGGCTCTAATTGGCTATTTCGTCGTGAATTGTACTTAAGATATAAAATATAAGATCATCTTAAGTCAAGCCAAGAATGCACACTAGCCGTACACAACCCACACACTGCAGCCATAACCCAGTACCCTTTAAAACATTGGTTCGTATTCTAAGCACACTGCTGAAGGTTTCTGTTAAGTCAATAGTAAACACACCCTTACACCAGTCTAACTGCAAGTGATTCAAAAACAAGGCAATGGAGATAAAGACAGGTAATATTACCTGTGCTATCAGCCTTGTAATAGTGCCCTGCAGTGCTGCCTCGTTGTTTGTGTAGTCCACACACTTCTCCTCCAAAGTACTAAGACGAGCGCTCACATTCAGAGCTCCATCTCGCAAGTTCTGAAGAACATCCTGTAAACAACAAAAAACTGAGAATACAGTTATTTTTCATAGATTAGCATTAAGTATGAATAGTTTTGCTCCCATCTCAAGTAAGTTTTATTTAGTTGTTTTCCCTTCCCTTGAGCTATTATCAGGGACAAAATAACATCAAAATTGTTAATATAGAAAATTACGAATGTTTCAAAAAGAATAAGAAGAAATGATAAGCACTGCTAAACTGGCACTACAATATACACACAGTAGAGTCAAGAAAACATCTCTCCGCAGTAACCCAACACACATTACTGTTGTTTATAACCACAGATGGCTGTGTTGAGAGCTCATTCATTATTTTTAGTAAAAATCTTTTATCAACTTGGTTCCAAGGACAAAAAATACTATTGAAGTACACGTAGATGTCTTAATGTTCTTAATGTAGCAATAAAGCACATATCATATGTACTACAATGTCAAGAGGAGATACAGCATTTGAGTGGTTCTTTACATTGAGGTCTTGAGAGCCGATGAGGGTGAAGTGATGTTACAGTGGAGCAGCGCCGGAATGCAAGGGGTGGGGGTGGGATGGCAGCTCCCCAGCAAACCCGCCAACCAGCGGCATCATCTGGCACAATTCCCAGGAGTGACCCAGCTGGGAATCAAACCCGGTTAGCCCAGGTGTCAGGCAAGTATAGGTTATTCACGGTAAAGTGAGCACTTTTGAAAGCCCTCACATCTGGAAGAATAATAAAAAAATATATTTTCTTTTAGTCTTAGATGTTAATTTGTAAGCGCGGTGGAATATACACACTGTGCTTATTACTTACAGGGCAAGATTCATTTAAAAAGGTGGTTAAATGATAAAAGATGGCTGAAAGAAAAAGTAACTAGGGCTTCAAAAGTGCTCACTCTACCATGAACAGCCTATAGTAGTCTGACTACTACACTACAGTGGCCCCATGTTCTACAAACATGCATCACTTTTTATTTTGGTACTTTAGATCAGCACAAACAAATGAGATTTTTACCAACTTAATTATTAGTTAGAAATGTTCTTTTTAAGCATGAAGTTGAGAAATAATATCACTTATAAAGACAATAACATTTAAATAAGCAAGAAAACTCATACACATTTAACTCTTTGTAACTTTCATATAAATCCTTGTCTTAAAATTGTAGAGAAATACCACAGCCCACATGAAGCAAGGACCACTGACAGCCAGTGTTGGATGCAGTGGGAACAGAGGGTACACACACCCGTCAATTAGGCTCAGGTCAACCCCGGCGGACTACTAACAGGGAGGATAGTATCATTGTGTGATAGGCTGTAAGCACTCCACAGCATCGCTGTGCAAACTTTTCTCCCAACTTGATAAGACAACATTTTGTCACAATTTTTCCCCTCAAAAAATTATGAGTATCATATTATTCACTAATACAGTTAATGCTCCTATAAGTGCTAGGGCAATTTTTAATACACATAAACCTTCCTCGATAAATGCAGATCACAACAGTAAAACTGCATCCAAATCCGTTCAGTGGTTCTTGAGATTAGCGCAGTCATACAGACACACGTTTGTTACTAGCTCATACTTATAGTGGGTATGTTATACCAACTATGGTCTATCAAATTATAAACGTAACACTAAAATATGATGCATGATGTCTTTGCAACAATGATATTTTACCGACTTTAGTTCATTAGTGAGCGTTGTGGCCCACTATTTATATTGAGTCATCTTCTCTGCTGTCATTAGCTGGAGAGTTCATGGGCGAGGCGTTGAAGCTGGAGAGGAGGGTGGCAATAGCATAGCTGCTTGGAGGTGTGACGTCACCGACCTGCTTGCAGATGGAAGAGGCGTGAAGCGATACTGGTGTACCGTATGTGTGCATGCATGCACATGTGTGTGTGTGTGTCTGTATACACTTTTTTTTTCATGGTTTTAAAATCACTATCACTAACCAGCATTAAAAACCATACACAAACAAATTACTATTTTTTTTCCATAGTATAAACTTCAAAGAAAAATATTTTAAAAATAATGCTAATACTAAATGCTAAGTTGTCAACACGTATCATATGATAGCTAATAAAGTATTTACTTACTTGCTGTGAGCAAAAATTTCAGCAGCTCAACTTTTTGGTATGTTTGTGCAGTAAGCAAGGGTGGTGTGGGAAAGCAGACACTGCCAATATTTCCCAGAAGACAGTTATTTCACATTGTTAACATCTTTTACACTACTAATTTCTTGGAATATTTAAATCAACACACAGTATAAAAGGGAGTCCCTGTATTCTTTCACGGCACTCTTAGCGCAGAAGGAAAACCTACTCCTTGGTCTCCACTGCGCTTGTCGCAGGGGCCATCCTGTCTACACCCTGCTTAGTCTTCACCACATTTGTGTCAAAGAAACCAAACCGCCACATCATCTATACACTAAGACATTGCAGTCCTGTCTGGGCAACAATTGAGTAGAGCGTTTAAGTTGTTTTCACAGTGCTCATCTACCCCGTCCTTAGTATAGAAGCAGATCACCTCTACCTGTCTTAATGTAGGGTTAAGCTTCCCTAAACTACAAAATACCCACACACGCTAGCATCGGCCACCCCTTCTGCATACCAGCGTATTCCATGGTGGCAAATGCACAGACGTCTTGCCCATCAAGAATGTTTATAACTAGATTGAACCACATTTTCGGTCAGCAACTGCAGCTGATTTGTAGAGCCCCACCACGTACTCGTTCTCATAGGACAACTTGTTGATTCGATGCTCGCCCTCTCCACCACATTTTCGCTCAAACGATAACTATCCCGGGTCACCTGCGTTCCTCTCAACAGCATGAAGTAAACTAGGAAAAGTGCTATGTCTACAAGAAAGATGGTACACGGGAGTCGGTTCAACTCTTGTTTATTCCATTTGACAGAAAATAAAAATGTGGTGTCGCACTACCTCCTAACGCTGTCCAATCCTTTAGAGATAAAACAAAGTCATGTACAAAAGAATTGTGTAAAATTTAATGATGTACAAAAAAGTTAGCGGTAGCATATATCTGTCTTTTATAGATAAGTAGTAATAAACGTATTTACAATTTAAATTACGCAATAAAAACAAACCTAAAATTCACTGTCTTTTCTAACCATAAAGAACTTAATATTTATAAAAATTAATTCATTCATAGTTAAAACTGTTTAGTGTAGATAAGAAATGTCCTTTACATCATACAATTATCACCAATAATTTAAAAGTTATGAAGTTTTGTAAATAAGTAATTTCCAAAATTGAGACACGCATGCACGGACCTATGCGTGAGCGGGGGTGGCGGAGCGGGGTAGGGCGATGCGGTGGCAAGAGAAGTGCAAGAGGGGGAGGTGTACAAGGCGAGCGCATGGTCTCGGACGCCGCAGCAGGCAGAAAAATAAAAAACTAAATTGTATCCGGGTGAAGCCGGGTCAGATCGCTAGTGTATTTATAGTAAAATACATGAACTTAAACGTAGTATGAACCAAAAGATAGCACTAAAATGTAAAATACTTATAGAAGTGTAAAACAAAATTACAGTCTCTTGAAAATCATTTACTAAAAATTTGTACTAAAGTGGAATTAATCAAATAGCGTAGAAACATAACCACTTGTCCATCACATATTTTGGAATTTTTGTATTAAAAATATCAAATGAGACAGCCTGGTCACAAACAGCCTGCAACCAAACAATAACACTGTAATACAGAAAAATCTGCTTACATGTGAACAACCATAGTTTCTGTCTCCTCTGTCTGGCATGGTTGGCTTGAATATAAATCAAGCTTTAGCCTACTTATCGGTTTTGATTTGTAATATATATCTACTCAAGTACAATTATCATGTACACAGTCACCAATCACATGTCAACCACCAGATATACTAATAAATGAAAATCTACATGTTTCCCACCTGAGATAGGGTCATGTATAGATGAGTGGAAGCTGGTGATAAAAGAAGCCGGCCGACCTATCCGAGGGACAGACCTGTCGCTCTGCCCAGCCCAAAGAATGGACTAGGTGACATAAGATGGGGGTGGAGATGCAGCATAATGAGGACAAGGGAGTAAACTAGAGCACCACGAGAAAACCCCCCCCCCCCCCTATGGCAATGTCCAGCACCTTCCACATTAAAACCTCCCATCCAAAAATTTTCCACCCACGAGGGCCTAGGATTGAACCCAGGGCCTCAAAAGTGGAAGACCAGTGACTAACCAGCTGAGTCACACCATAGTAATGAAAACTAAACAATTTCAAATGAAGTGCATTCATATTCAAGAAATTATGTCAAATCATATAATTTACATGATCATGATGCTCGTCTTCTGTAGTCCACTGAATCTTGTTGCTAAGCGTGGTGTTCACTGAAGAAAGATTTCGTGCCAATTCACTTATTGTCGTCAGCATTGCTTTTTCAGTATCTCTGTCTTGAGGAGATGGCTGCAGTTGCTGTGAATGATTGGACAAGAGATCCACAAAAGACTGCAAACAAGGAAATTACAAGAAATTATTGCAACAATATTTCTAGTCAAATCAACAAAAAGCACCTCCATGTTCTGGTCTAAAGCAAGGTGAACATGTACGGAAGGAATGGTGCTAAGGGGATAAACTGCCCTTCCAGAGGAACAGCCTTGCTGTCCAGTTATAATAATAAGTTTGCACAACACATCGAAAACATTTCCCAAACAAAATCACTAGGACAATATTGCTGGGCAAGCAAATACAGTGATTACCTATTAATGTCTAGGAGGACTTGTTTAAAAGTTTACACAGAAAATCTTATTTACAACATCATTGACACAAAAATATGTATACAAAGTACTGTAATTTGTACGATTCAAACAAGAGTGTATGTCATTTATTAACTCAAAGCGATTTTATATAATTTATTAACTCAATCGTACTGACATATGATGCATTCTGCATCTTTGATGCGCACTCTACAAAATGACTTTGCCCCGTCTACAGCACAATGCTTAACCACCCTATTGGCAAATCACTAACCCACACATTACTGAAGAGGCGAGAGACGTGCCTGCAGAGTACAATGGTGCAATGTAAGAAGCGACTAGACAGATGATCCTAGCTTGTACTATTCACTGAGAATCTCCAAGAAGCTGTAACATCAACCCCCCCCCCCCCCTCCCCCCGATACAAGGTTATACTGTCGACTGAGCTGCAGCTTCCTCCGACCTGGCCACACTAATTCCACAGCGCAGCGAGGGAGGACAGAACCCAGTCTATTTCCAGCTGAGCCTGAAGATAAGGGATGATAGCGCCGCCTCAGCACTTTAGCATTTTCAACCCCTGCGGCAGAGGCTATCATCCTCCTCCCTTGCTCCCCTCACTACCGAACACCTATACATAGGAGATAAGTATAAAAGGTCTGGCATGACCAGAAATCTTCAGTCTCAGCTCCTCCACCGCTCTCGTATAGGGCCTAAGGCAGCCTTCGGAGTGCCCAACCACTGGTATGTCCGCAGATTCCACCACTATCTTGGGCCGGAATCTCTACCAGCAGAAGACATCACTGACCATAAGCCAACACCGCTGCAGCCACCGCAGATCCCCTGCTTGTGGGAGATACCACTCCTGGGTGTTTCGGTCAGGAAGTAACTTGAGCTATCCGACTTTCTGTCCACCACTCTCCTGTAGGACTGGATGAACGAATCACAGTGTGCCATCTCTCATACAAGACTGGGTACTCAGAAGTACATGAGAATATCGCAAGCAGCTCTACTTTCGTGCAGTCTCAGATGTACCCTTAATCTCCCATGCCTTACATTTGGAAGGGAGTTAAACAGAGAAGGTTGAGATGGACAACTGTTGCCCTGAAGCTAGATTGCTTTGTTACCCTCGGTCAGAAGTTGCACTTTGCTCTTTCCACCAAGCGGGGCACAGTTCTTACCGCCCACCTTTTAGAGGCACCAAATAAGGCCTTAGTAGCAGTGTGAGCCACAGAGCCAAGTTCAGTAAACACGCAGCATGCCCCGATGATGCATTCACATTCGACAAGCCTTTGCCCAGCTGGATGAGCTTGAGAGAGGCCACATTATTGGTCTCCAAGAAGTAGGTTGGAAGTTTCGGCACATTGCTCACCACTTGAAACGTTTTGCCAACACTGTGAGTCGGTGTTGGACACAGTGGGAACAGGAGGGTACACACACCCATCAAGAAGGCTCTGGTCGACCCCATGGCAGACCACCAGCAGGAAGGATCATTTTATCATGCAACAGGCTGTAAGAACTCCTGGGCGTAACTGTGCACCTTCCAGGAACATGTCATCGCAGCTAAGGCTAAGAATATACCTGTGTCCACAAGTACCACCATAACCAGGCAGTTAGCAGAGCATGATCTGTCCTCACAGCATTTCTTATGACATGACCTGAACATTGCTGAGCACGTGTGACCTACTGCCAAGAAAGGGCAGCATGGCATCTTATGGATTGGTAAAGAGTGGTGTTCAGCGACAAATCACGGTTCTGTCTGGATACAGACTACAACCAAATTTGAATCTGGAGACATACTGGCTAGCACCATGATCCACACTTCATTGCAGAGTTGCCCACCACTCCAAGAGGTGTCTTGGTAAGGGGTGTTACCCTGGTGGCATGGCCACACGTCCAGAAATACGGCAACCAAGTCCACTGTCCTTCCTGGTACAACTTGACTACCCCATTTTCCAACGTACTAAGGTCCAGGCTCGCCCAGCATGGGTATCTCTGGCATGCCTTTGTGATGTCAACATGCTTCCTTGGCCCAAATGTCCCCAGACATCTAGTCACTGAGAATGTTTGGGACCAGTTTGGACTAAAACATTGGCCAGCAGCAACTATGGCTGATTTGGCAGGTCAGTTACACCAGCTGTGGCAGTATCTTCTCAGAAGAACATTCTATGTATGTACCATACCACCGCTTGTCTCAATGCTACACGTAGTCCAGCACCACATTAAGTGTATTGTGCAAGTGTTGGTCCCCTGCAATACATGCTTGCTGTGATACAATATTTTGATGTTTCCATTACAAATACTCCAATTTATTGGGAGAATTAATACAGTCTCAAAAATGAATAAAACATTGAAATTCTTCTTACACAGCTATAACATTAACAGAAATTATCAACATAGGATTTGTTATAGCAACTCAAAGACATATCAAAAGGAGCAACTTGAGCAAAATTTTCTTGGATATTAAGATTACACAATATTCATTACAACAAAATAATTTGAATGATGTCAATCATCATAATACTTTAACAATTTATTTTGAAACTGACACCAAGATCAGGCAAAATGCTTAACAGTTATGGCATTCCATCTGGCAAAGGTCCAAGATATGTGCTGCAATATTCACACAGTCACTGCTAATCATAACGAGAAGAGGTAAGATACACAAACACATAGAGTTCTGAGTTATGATCATTTATTAATCATGTAGTACTTTCAGTAAAACTGCAGGAAACAATGCCTGAATCACGTAGACAAGAAGAAGGTTAAAATTGGCACTGGCCCGAAAATGTACTACACTGAAAGTCAGTATCTGTGAAGGAAACACTACTATAAAAGCAATTTTTGCCAAGACTAGGACCTGAAGAAACAACTTAATAACTGAAAACTGAATTGCAATCCACCATAAAATGAAATAAAATGAATTTATTGAGGCAAATACTAAAATTATAAATCTCTGATTAGAGTAACGTACATAAAATCAAAACATGTAAATAACTTCCCTATGTAACATTTTAAACAATATAAAATCAAAATTTTGACATTTTTAAAAAATATATGTTGTGCCATATTAAAATGCTGCACACAACGAACTAATTTGGCTGAAACATACCAAATTCATAAGCTATTTCTTCCTGATGTCAAAATTCAGAGTTAAAAATATTATACATTTTAAATTACTTAAACATACAGTAACGGTACTAATAACTACATTGATTAAAAATAATACAAATTTTTACAATAGACTCAGTAATTTTATAAAATTATTCTGAAAATCACAGAATGTAATGGAGATAAATGAAAATGAGATGTATCACTTAAATATGAACAAGTAAGACACAGGTATCTCTCACCCTTAAGGACGTAAGATTCTGGAGTAAGCCGGTGGACACATCCTGCAGTTTGCCATTCTGATCTTTGACTGAACTGACACGTGCATCAAGGTCCCGTATCTGGCTGCCAAATGAAGCAACACTGTTCTTGACTTCCTGCAAGTCCTTCGGCACGCTAACTAGCTCAGGCGCAGCTTTCAGCTGATCCTCCACGCTGCGAAGGCTCGTCTGCACAACTGTCAACTAACAGACACATAAAATTAGATCATGGCAGTAGCATTTTGTCTTCTTTTGTAACACAATGACTAAATAGTCATGTTTCAAATTATTCACAACTTACTACCAAGAAATTACAATTCTGAAAATGCATAGTTGCAAACAAATTAGGTTTTACATCTCGTTTGCAGAGAGGTCATTACAGACAAAGAAGGTTATCAGAGAAGCAGTATATGCCATTTCAAACACACATTATATTATTTTATTTTATGCTCTCTTTTCACATATTAATTTGCATTTGTTTATCAAAAGAGTATTTGTGGATCCTACTCTCATCTACGCAGCAAAATGGCCATTGTGCACAACCACTTATTTTGTTCCAGCATATGTAAATGTAAACTGTTATTAAAAATAATATACTTTGAATAATCTTGCAATTACATGCTATCAGCAAAGTATCAGCAAGCAACATATAAAATTTATATGTAACACAATTTTTTTTACATAAGTACTTTGGACTAGTGACAGTGCACATTTTAATATTTGGGCAAGTAGGCTACTGTTATGTGTTTAACATACCTTTCAACCTTCTTCAAAAAAACACTGCTGTTAATGGTGAAAATGTGGTTTAAATCTGTTTAAGATGAGTGAACCATCTTCTTTGTATTTTATAACTCGTGTTAACCAATTTAATATCCTAATTTTTAACTTTTAAATGGTTTGGACTTTGTCAATATAGGTGGTTGGTGAGCATGGGCAATATGTACTTTGGTTCTGCACTGCAATTTGTACTGGTATATTTGTAGCAGAGTAACTTTGCCACTTAAGTCCAAGTGGCAGATTTAAAAAATCTGTACGTTTTATTAATTTGTTGTATGATTGCATGAAGTTCAGAACCATGGGAAGTAATATGGTTATAATAATTACTACATTACAAACACCTAAGTTGATCAGTTCATTATTGTTACAATATATATCTTTTTTTTTGGCTTTGCACACAGGACTCCCAAACCCAAATAAAAATAATAAATTTAAGCTTAGGCCTTACATACTCTTCCACTCTATTTGGTAACGTAACAAAATAGACTTTATTTTATGGTAGAAAATACAAAATTTTATTGATACAATAAAATTAAAAAAAAAAAAGATTACTAATATTTGTAAGTTATACTCAAACCAATTGTAATTTATTTATTTATTATACAGTCTAGTCACTGTTAATTATTGGGGGCGGCGGTGGCGCAATGGCTAGCGCACTCACCTCCTACCACGGCGATCCGGGCTCTATCCCCAGTGGGTTCACTCCCGGATTTTCACATATGGGAATCGTGCTGGACGATGCAGCTTGCAGGCGGGTTTTCTTGAGGTACTCC
The DNA here is from genome assembly GCA_029891345.1 of Dryococelus australis. Lineage (NCBI taxonomy): Eukaryota > Metazoa > Arthropoda > Insecta > Phasmatodea > Phasmatidae > Dryococelus > Dryococelus australis. The sequence goes on from CM056996.1 coordinate 116,672,236, forward strand.
CATTTCCCCTGCCCTTGCATTCCAGCACCACTCCACTCCATCTTTAGAGTCTCATTTCATATCATGTTCAGGGACGACTGGCACCTACGGGTCCCAGCTGGAAAGTCCGTCACTCGGAGGGTGTTGCCTCGCCCTGGGTCCACCCCCCATACACATTTATTATTATACTGTTAATTATTCACATAAGTTATTTTTGTAAATCACCTTTGCATGATTGCAAGCCTGAACTAGACAGGACTCAACCTGAAATTTAAGTGTCAAAACACCCAGATTAATGTAGCCAAACCAGTTGCATCAGTTGTTATCATCCCTTGTGGAATTCCAGACATGCAAGTCAGCCTGATGCGTTTGTGTTGCCTCACATAACAACCCGTTTCCCAAGAACTAAGTTATCTTGCAAAGTGCACATTCAGGCACCCATCCATGGCTTACTGATCCTGGTTTTGACACTCCAGGACCAGCTGATTTGGTCATTGGAGCAGACTTGTTACCTGTTCTCTTGTAGCACTTGATTATGTCTTGGGCTGGATTTTGATGGGTACGGTTGCATCTGAACAGTCACCATGTCCTTCAGCACCATATTGTGTGACAGTGCTGACATGTCCTTTGTTCTTTGGAGGATATCATGTTGGCGCTTGTGGGAAGTGGAAGAGTTCCCACTATGAAAGTACAAATCTGCTGAGGAAGTTCAGTGGGAGAGATTGTTCATAGAATCCTACAGCAGGGATCTTGATAGCAGGTATACTGTATCGTTGCCTTTTTGTTCAGTGGATTGTGAGCTGGGTTCTTTCAGGCTGCAAGCAATCAACTGGTTGCTTTATTTAGAAAAATGTTTTGAATGTGACCAAACTCTTAAGGAAATGTATCACGAGTTCATGAAAGATTATCTAGACATGGGGCATATGGAAAGAATTCCTGAATCAGAAATACACTCCATACCATCATTTTATATACCACATCATTGTGTAGTCAAGCCAGAGAGTTCAACCACCGTGCTCTGGGTGGAGCTTGACACATCAGCTAAAAGTGTAAATTGGCTGTCATTGAACATCTTGCTCACAGGACCAAGACTGCAATGTGATATTGTTGATGTTCTGTTGAAAGTTAGGTTGCACGAGGTTGTCTTCATGGTAGACATCAGACATCAACAAATGTATTATCAAATTTCAGTTTCTTTCATCAGTAGTTTCAATGCAATGTGTGACATTTTACTGACAGTGGTCCAGTGGTAGATTATCATTTAAAGACTGTGACCTATGATGTGTCATCATCTCCTTATTTAGCCCTTTGTGTGCTGAAGTGGTTAGCCAAAGATGAAAAAGGTTGTTACCCTATTGCCATTGAAGTTTTAGAGTTAGATGTTTATGTTGATGATATGGTCACTGGTTCTGTTTCAGTGGATTCTGCATTGACCATACAACAGAAATTGATATCCTTGTTCACAGCAGGTGGGTTCAAACTCAGGAAGTTTGTTAGTAATCACCGTGCACTCCTGGACTGGCTCCCTGTGGAGAATGTTGAGATTCCAAAGGCATTTTCATTGGACCAGGTAGGTTGTGTGTTGTAAAGGTGCTGACATTGCAGTGGAGCCCAACTACTGATACTTTATCACATAAAATACGCACTAGTTTCTGAAGAGCCACCAAGTGAGCCATCTTGTCTCATGTTGCAAGAATATTTGACCACCTTGTTTGGTTATCTCTGCTTAGCATGTTCTCTAGACATTTTTTACAGCTCTTATGGCTGGAAAACCTTGATTGGGATGTGGAACCACCATAGGATGTTTATGCATAAGTAGATCCAATCCAAAGTTGAACAGCCGCTTCTGACATAGCAATCACTAGGAAAACCGTAGCCCCTGTGGGTTCAACCTACCAACTTCATGGTTTTTCTGACAGATCAGAAATAGGCTATGCTACAGTTGTTTACGTACTAGTCACTAGTGCTGCCAGAGTCACTTCACATTTGGTAGCTGGCAAATCTAAGGTTACCCCTGTCCAATTTCAGTCCATACCGTGTCTGGAGCTTTGTGGGGCTCTTCAGTAGGTACATTTGCACTAGCATGTCACAGAAACATACTTTAGTCTAACCTGTTTTCGTCTGTTGTTGCTTAGACAGATTCACAAGTAGTGTTAACATGGATTGACTCTTCTTCTCACCAGCTTAAGACATTAGTGGCGAACAGTGTAAGTGATATCCAGATCATCACCAAATCCTCGTGGTGGAGGCATGTATCATCAGAGTACAATCCTGCTGGTTGTATCTCTTGTGGCCTATTACCATCGCAATTGGTAGATCATCCACTGTGGTGAACTGGTCCAGTGTGGTTGCAGAAACACCATTATCAATGGCCAGCTGAACTCGCAACGAGGTGGTGGATTCAGATATCCTTGAACAAAAGATTAAGATGTTGGGAACATTTGTGTCACCCTGAGACATTGAGATTTTGATGGCTCGTTTTAGCAGTCTGATTAAACTACTTTGTGTGACATCCTTTGTATGGTGATTTATTCATAACTGCCGCACCACACCTGAAAGTCGTTCAACAGGGGAGTGAGTATCAAGAAGTTGGACAAACCTTGTGCACTCACTGGTTCGACAAGTATAATAATTTGGCCTTAATGAAAGGTCAACTTCAGTCACCTCAGATTCGAAAACTGGTGCCAATCACCGATGAACATGGATAGCTTACAGTGGATGGTAGACAGCACCACTCTGATTCACCATTTGAGCAAAGGCATCAGCTGTTGCTTCCCAAAATCAATCATTGACGGAGGTCATCATACTCCATCATCATGAGGTAAATAAGCACCCTAAGATTTGTACCCTGCAGGGTATCCTCAGGGAACAGTTTTAACTTTATTGGATAGACATGCCATTACTAGACTACTAAACAAGTGCTTTTGGAGAGCGACGCCATCTTCTTGCACACTGCTTAAAGGCAGCTTTCCTGCAATGCGAGTGCAGCAAATAAAACCATTTGCGAAGTCAGATGTTGATTACGCTAGACCATTTTCAATTAAGACAAATAAGGCTAGTGAATCTCCAGTGTTGAAGGCCTACTTACGTCCTTGTTTGCTGCACTACCAAGGGTGTTCATGTGGAATCTGCAAATGATTGATCTACTGATGTCTTTTTGGCTGTGTTCAAACGTGATGGTGGGACAAACTTTGTCAGGGCCCATAACTGATTGATTCAACTACAAAGGCTGTTCATACCAGAACACTGTTGTCTCTTCATTTGCACCTCTCGGAATAAAGTGGCATTTCACTCCACACGCTGCGCCTCACTTTGGAGGGCTTTGGGAGGCAGGTGAGATGTCATTCAAGATGCATTTGACCACAGTCAATGGGGAGCAGATCTTGGCCTTTTAAGAACTCTTATACTGTGGTGATGCGGGTGGAGGCAGTATTAAACTCTCTGCCACTGTCTCCTCTGAGCTTGGATCCCAACGATATCAACGCACTCTGTCCAAGTAATTTCCTTATGTTGGAACCCCTTGCAGCCATGCCAGAACAAGAGCTTCGTGAGGTGAGCCTAAACAGACTTCAGCGTTGGCAGCTGGTGGAGAGACTTCTGGTAGCACTGGCATCAGAATTATCTACATACCCTACAGCAATAAACAAAATTGCAAAACCAGAATTACGATTTGCTACTAACCAGCTCATCCTGATTAAGGATGACAGAATCCCACCATTGCAGTGGTGACTGGGATGGGTCATCAAACTTCACAATGGCAGAGATGGCATTGCTCCTGTTGCCACCATACACATTGCCCAAGGGATACTGAAGTGACCAATCGTAAAGTTGTGCACACTGCCTGCTACTTAAGTGTTGAAATGGACATTTCAAGGTGGGCGGGATGTTTGGACAGCTGTAAATAGTGTGTATGTGTGTGACTTGACATAACTTTGAAGTTAGTGACATGGTTAGGAAAAAGAAAAATGTGACATTGGCCCTCCTGCTTTTGGAACAGGGTCCTTGTGGTTACCAGTGGTAGCAACACTGAACTTCCATTTTGCAGGAAAAGGGTGCTAGTAACCTATGGAGGTATGCCACGCTTGCATCAATCTTGTATCGCCGTATTTGTGTGCAATCTGTCAAATTTTTTGCTGTGTCACTTTATCGCTATAGCGTTAACAGTGTGTGATGTGAAGAAAGGACAAAAATATCAATCAAAAACTGTACATAATTCTGTATAAGAACAGTTTCAATCTCAGTGTTGTTAGAATTGGAGGTGGTAAAAAAATAGGACAAACAATGGATATTAGATCTACAACCTGATATGATTCTCAAACAAGTGCAATGAAGCAATAACAGCATTATATCTATGGTATGGCCAGGAGATAAGATTAAGCTCATTACACATACAGTCTGTCAACCAACCAACCTGGGCTGTAAAGTTTTCCAGTTCCTGAGTGAGGATGGCAATTTTCTTAAAAATGGCAGTTTGGTTCTCTTGAAGCTCTTTAGAAACTGAATGGCACTTCTGGAGGGCATCGGGTACACCCTGGCTACCAGCAACAACTGCAAACAAACAAGACTTCACACACTAGACATCACTTATCATACTTCAAATTGGCACACAATGCACATACAGAAATACATTTTAAGAATTTCATGTTTTAAAACCAAGATGCTTGGAAAATTACATATTTCTGAAAAGTAACTTACGAGGACTACACTGGAAACAAATGCAGATAAAAATTAGCAAAACTCTTAGAAAAATACTTTTTATAAACCATAACAATCACACAAATCAACTGTGGTAATTAAAAACTTTATAATCTTCTAACAAAATTATTATAAAAACAAATATACATCCCAAAAAAAACATTTAAGTATTGACTTCACATATGTATGAAATATCTTGATTTCAAATTCTTTAAAAATGTTTACACTCCACACAATATACAATTAACATTATACATTAAACACAATAGACACTAAACATGATACAAGTAAGGATTCATAAATAACAAAATAATTTCCAGACATACGTTAACAAAAAGATGTTAAAATCCAAATCAACGTGTTCCCATTAGATACTGCAAACTACAAGCACGGAGCAAGTTGCTCCGAGAAGCAGGAGGAAGGAAATAATCAGTGACTGCCTGCCATAAGGAACCATACCAGCATTCGCCTAGAGATATTTCGGAACACTACTTACTGTAAATCCAAAATCAGGATGGCCATACCGGGATTCAAACCCAAGTCCTCCCGAATGCAAGTACAAAGGTTTACCACCGCACCACCTCACTCGGTACGTAACTATTACAAAGAATAAAGTCAACATGCATGTCCTATCATACTAGTAATTATAGTCTATTTGCACTTTCTTCACACCTTTTGAATAAAACCTTCGAAAAATCACAGCCATTGTACTACGTGTTTGGTTGTTTTCTAAATATGTCATGTATCACAGGCATTTTATACTTCTGTTAACATAACATAGAAGTAACCTAATTGTTTATTAAACTTATATTTTACTTACAATATTATTTCCTTTGTAATTATCATGAATAAAAAAAAGGAGAGAAAATTGGTGTCTGGTAATAAATAGTTTTTATGCGAAATATTATTAAAGTGAGTGTGCACAAATATGATACCTTGGGTGTAATTTTCTAGACTTAGCGAAGTTTTGTTTGCATGAGGCGGAGGATGGAACTTAGCATTGCTTCAGAAAATATGAGAGTAACCAAGAATGGACATCCATATTCAAATCAAGGTACAACTGGTCTGTTGGCCAAGGAGAAAGGGAATCATGTAAATAGTACGAAATAAATTAGTTTCATTCACTCCGTTCTCTCTTCCAAGACAGATTGTGTATATCTCGAGTGCAGCAAGGGTGCGACGCCGCACAACAAAAGGGGAAAACCACGTGGACGCTATCACTGTGGTTCTGCAAGAGACCCTCCGAGGCGCCGCTGCGCCGGTCCTACACATTTGATAACTCTTGAAAAAGGCACTTCCAGGAGCAAGACTTTCAGCGGCGCGAAGCCGCATAAAATGAGGTCAAACGGCTGCAAAGAAGCGTTCCTTCACAGAGGCTTTTGACATTTTGATCAACACCGACGAGCTTGTAAAAACGGCCGACGCTTTTAGTAAAAACGGGATTGAGTACCCCGGGGGGGGGGGCAGATGTGACGATAAACTACCGCACATGTTCATCGGAGTAAGGCAGTTACTGGACAACTGCAAAAGGAAGACAATATTCACTAAAGTGGCGCGGTGTCGCGTAAATGCTTACGAGTTTTATGCAGAGGCAGACTATAAGCAACTTCCTAGGAGGCAAAATTTTAAGGGACGGCAACTTGTGCAAAAACTGGAGATTCGGAACTTGGGAAAACGGTATAAAATACTTTTCTAATACCATGGGTTCTATTTCATTTTTCCTAATATGGAATAATTTTTTTTACGGCTTGGCTTTCTCGTATTTACAATGCCATTACATTCATCGTACACGCAATATCCTTTCACATCAAACAAGAGCAGAGGATTAAGGTTAATGATGGGATGCTGAGCAGGCACGGGTGATTTCAACTGTCGCGATAACAACAGAATGTTTAATTGGCCACACAAAAGAACTTGCTGCAAATAAATTATTGAAACTGTATTGGGTGACACAAATATGCGAAGAATATTTTTACTGTTCCATGTGGTGGTGGTAGGAGCAGCAGTAGCAGCAGCAGCAGCAGCAGTAGCAGCAGCAGCAATGGTAGTAGGCCGAATAGAAGTAGTAAAAGTAAAATCAGTAATAGTAACAATGCAGTTTCGTTCATGCTCTGTATACCAAACAGGGCGAAAATAACTTTTTCCGCATTGGAGTACCAAACAGCAGATTCATCCCACGTTTTATGGGTTTCAGGACCGACAGACGAATGTAAATGTAAGTCTGCAATATGTTCTCGAATTTTAGCAGGGTTAACATGTATGAGGAGCGATGCCAATTATGCTCCAACAGCCAGCTTGGCTACCCTACCAGAGTGATAGACTGTATCGTTCCGGCCAGCAAGAATAATAGATATAGGCCGTTCACGGTAAAGTGAGCACTTTTTGAAGCTGTTTCATCAGACATAATTACCAATCAATAGGTTTCTTTGTGGCCTCGGTATTTTAGTTTTGGGTATGGTGAATGTATACATTACGCTTATTACTCACATGGCAGGGTTTGCATTAACAACTGGGGGAAGGATATAAATTGGTCGAAAGAAAAAAAATAACTAGGGCTTCAAAAGTACCCACTTTATCGTGAACGGCCTATAGATATACGTGCATTTCACAGATTCATTTCTGTGTATCAGTCACTATGTCACAAAAGTGGAACTTTACAGGAGTGGTCTTTGCCAAGATACCATGACGGCACAGCACATAGTGCACTTCCCTACAGGCTGATTCACTTATTATTCCCTGCAAGAGATAGTCTTGCACATCAAAAAAGAGCGTAAAATATCGGGCGGGACTGTGTCAGAGCGCACAACCGCTGGTTTAACGTGAAACATCTACAGTGGCGAGTCACTTCTTACCCGACTACAGCAAAGCCAAAAGGAAGGGTTATGAATCTCACAGTATACTGTGTGTATGTAATTTGTTATATGCTGTTCACGGTAAAACGAGCACTTTTGAAAGCCCTGCTCAAGATCTACTTGTATGCACGTTGTGTATTCTTCCGCCTTATGTAAAATTAACATTGCCACCGGCCTCATCACTTTGTCCATGCGTCGGTCAAATGAAACAGTGAGATTATTAAGAAAGTAAATACTTTATAAATCTGATCATTTTTACACTTCGATGCATTCAAAAAATCGAAAGTGAAAGAAATCATTTTAGGTAATCGCACATAGTTGCCAAACACTTTTTATTAGATTTTAAGATATACAACTACTTCCCACCATCGTTACCCACTTCACTGGACGCATGTCATTCAGTGCACCCGTTTCAATATATCCAAGTAGGAGTAGTGACTTTTTCTTACGTTGATTTCTAAAGTGCTCACTTCATCGTGAACAGCCTTTGGTTTGTCACTTCGTACAGCCTAATCTACTGAACCGATTTCAACAAAGATGTCGTTGGATTCGTCTTGATCCAGAATGCCGCCACATTTTCGCCGGGGAATTTAGCCTTAAGAAGAGGAATGTAACGAGCTTTCGCCTTCTTCAAATCTCATCCAAACCAAAGTCGATCACAAACGCTGCAAGATGGACCAAATGGGTTGGTTTCGCATACCGCTTTGAAGCGTTCGTCTGCTGCACGCCAATAGTCCTGCATCGTATCGTTTCGATCGATGTTGATATCTATCCGCCCGGAGAAGTCTTCAACAGATGTATGGATGCCATCTCCACTCACTATATCCATCGGGTCGAGTACAGCGGCGGGAGTAGAGGCGCTCGCGCCGTCGTTCTCCGAGCGTGCCGCGTCAACTTTGCGACGTTCCTGAACTGTCTCGCGCGCTCGGCGCCAGCCATTGAGGTATAGGCTGTTCGTGGTAAAGTGAGAAATTTTTAAGGCCCTTATAAATTTTTCCTTTGATCCAGTTTCCATCTTCCTGCTGCTTTTTAATATAAACATTGCAATGTGACCAATAAACACAGTGTATATATTTAATCACCCGAGGCTGCAATAAGATACATTTATTTGCAGTTAATGCATGTTGGGAGGGTCTTAAAAAGTGCTCACTATATCGTGAACAGCCTATACCTGTGCGTAGTCCAGAACCTCCTCTTTCCAACTATATGCGTGATCTATAATTTTGTCTGGCTCATGCGCGGGCTGAGGCCGACATATTGGATTTTTATATATTTTTGCACACTTAACGTTTTTTAAATAGAAATTGTGTCCAAGATACACATTTTATTCCTTAAATTGATAGATCTCGACAAACTGTATACACAAACACCTGGAGCACCGCGCTACCACGTCTGGGTCGTGAGTTACACTGAACGGAAAGAAGCGAGAGCTCCGGTTTTGACCGGTTAGCACTGCGTCTCCCCCCGCCCCCTTTTTTTCACGGCTAGGCCGCGACGCAAATTGTCTTATTAGCGATAGCGAGCTGATCATATATGATACAAAACAACATCACACTTGCGTCTATAAGGGTTAAAAGTTGGGGAGTTATTAAGGCGTTATAGACGTTATTAAGGCGTTATAAGATGATACAGGCGTTTTCATTACGGTCCTAATTTCAATCCTGGTACCCGTATGTTTCGGTCTGATTTTGAAGACGATGTCAAAACATCAGTTTTGTAAAATGTACATAGTGCCCTTTACCTCCGACGCAGATTTTTAGAAAGCAGCCTAAGACTCCTCAGTCGTCTAAATATTTGGCTACTATTGTTTATTCACTGGCTGCTGTCTTGGTGAAAGTCTTTCCCTATTGTTCAACTTAGCTGCAAGCGATACGGTCATATTATTTCTTCCTGTTTATTCCTAGCTCAAGAGTTGTCCAGCGCGTGTGAAACTGTTAGCATGGAGATTTGAAGGTCTTCCAGTCAAGCTAGTAACGTCGTGGCTAGGAGGCAGACCTACTGTACATGGGATAAATGATTGGCAACTTCGTTAGTTTAGACAAGTGCCACGTTATCAATTTTAATTAAAACTGTGGCTTATGGTGTAATAATAAACTTTGTTGTTTATGTGCTTCTTAGTGTCTTGGAAATGGCTCTGATGGACCAAGTGCACGTTCTTAAGTTTCCAGACAATAATTAAAATGTAAATAATGTCTGGTTGAAAACTATTTCGCAAGAGAACGCCGTGCCCACACATTTTTTGCTTTAAAGTATAAATTCAACTTGAGAGACTTTCAGGAGAAAAAAAGTAAAATTTAAGTAACATTATTGTTATTCGAGTGTGTATGAATGTGTGTGTATGGGGGGGGGGGATCCTTAACTCTTTCATGCATATTACACATACACACACATATTTATGTACATATTTATTTATTTATTGAAATTATTTTAATTGTTTCATTAGTTAGCTCCTACAAATTATTTCAAACACACATTTTACGAAATTTAGTAGACATCCAGTTTCACTTCACAGATGTTATTTTAAAATAAATTCTCCATTAGTGTATATCATTATTATATAACATCACTACTTTACGAAGAACATTTAAGAAATTGCTCACAATTTTCTATATATTCAGCGAATGTATCATTAAGTAATATTTCTGAACATATTTCTTTCCTTGCCTAAATGTGGCAACAGATTGAAAGCAGCGGGAATTTTGTATCCAGTACAGTCCATTTTAGTTACCAACATTGTTACATACACAATCCAAAATAACGTCGCGTAACGATTTTACCGCCTATCGCCAGTGACCTCACATAGTTTGTAAGGCCTTTTAGTGTCGTTGGCAACGGTCAAGCCCACTATAGCCCAATAATAAAATAACACTAAGAGTGTAAGAGCTTGATGCCTAACCTGGCACCAAAAGAATTTGCGAAATACACGTGCCTTTAATAATGGATGAGGTGGGGGCTGAGTAGTGGCGGAATGACGACGGGGGAGAAAGCAGGAGTGCCCATAGAAAACCCGCCCACCCAAGCGGGCTTGGGGTCGAACTGGGGACCCTGGACATGTGGGACAACCAGTGAGCATACATACAGATGAATACTGACCGCAATTAAATTGAGTGGCACTTGTGGAAACCTTCACTACACGTGCATGTACTAGTACGATACGTAGCTACTGTGAAGTAAGCACTTCAGAAACAAACCTTCAAAAAAAATCACCGCTCATAACTACATTACACACTGGCATCAATAGACATAGTTCTTAACACTTGACATTTTATTGCGAGTGTAAAGTTGAAATTTATGGCCATTGAAGGTACTATTTCATGTTTTATAGATATGATATAGCCCATTCACGGCTCCTTCCAATTTTTCTGAAGCCCTGCCAAAATCCTATTTTCAGACTATTCCTCCGCCTCACGCAAAAAAAAAACTTAAATTCTGCTTTCCTCATTTTTCCATTTTTTTTATTTAATTTTTTGATGGAAAAAAGGGATTTTTGGGACAAAATAATTTCGTAAGTGGTTTCTGGAATGAAACGGGCGATTTTGTCGATAACATGACAGTCACAAACCACCGGCCGCGACTCCGCCTGTGACGTCATGGCGGCAAACTCCTACCTTCTGATGACAGATGTCATGCACCAAAACCAGCATACGTACACTACTGTCAATTCACGGTAAAGTTGGCACTTTTGAAAGCTCTCTTATTTGGAATAATAGTGAATAAATACATTTTATTTTAGCCTTAGACATTAACTTCCGAGTTCGGTGCAATCAACACACTGTGTTTAGTACGTGCATGGCAGTATTTATTTTAAAACGTGGTTACAGGATACAAAATGGCTAAACTAAAAAAGTAACCAACAACCTGTACTCATTTACCATGTGTTTTAGAGTAAATGAGAGACTTTTAAGTTAAACTGCGATTCGTTTATGTTTCGAAAAGTCATTTCCATGCGAAGTTTGGTTCCAGGTGTTTTTTTTTTTTTTTTCCCCCCCACAGGTATGTCACATTGGCATTTTCTTTGAAATTAGATTCTTCCTATACATGCGATAATGGTTTAACTATTTGGCTGCCGACATTTTAACTTTAAATTTTATTTCAAAAGTTAAAACTGAAACAGAGGTAAACAGCGGACTAAATTGCTAAGAAACAATTCTCACGATATTCTGATCCGGCAAGGACAATTATTTTGAGCTACGGAAAAATATATCAATTAAAAATTACTACGTACAGTTCGTTCACCCTTTTCGACTTTTACCCAGACTATAATTTTATGTAAGAACAATAAATAAGTAATATGCTAAGAATGTGTGAAATCATGCTTAACCCTTGAGCATACTTAATCGCGAACAGCATATTATCGTCAATGTGCCCCGCTTCCTGCAGCTGCAGTTGCTAATGGAGAGAGGACAAAGAAGTGGCCCACATACAAACACGTCGATCCTGGAGACTGAAACCACATCAGCGATGTAATCGAAAAATGAGTCCACGCGCCCGCCTACCTGCAGGCACCCAGCCAGACCTGCATACTACCGATGTTGATGAACTGGGGGGAGGGGGGGGGGGCGATTTTTTTAAAGCCTATATTGGTAATTTATAAAAGTATCGTTTTACGCATTGGCGTGTGGAGAACTGCTGCAAGGTAAACTGGCGTTGGCTCGGTGCTGTGCCCTGCTGCTGCTAGTTTACACTCCCACCTCGAGAACGTACTTGGGCAAGTGACGACACAGGATTTATGTAATGATTCCCTTGTCTGCTTGATGTGAATGGTCGAAACACATTCAGTTTCCCTAGGCTCCACAGTGGTTATTGCTTCCTGCTGCGTGCACAGAGAATGTACTGTGGTAAGCAAGCAACAGCTTACCTTGCAACAGCTTACCTTGCAACAGTTCACCACAAGCCACTGGTTTTACGAAACGATATTTCGGAATAACAGCAATTTTCGGTACATCAGAATCAGATACTTTATGTACTAAAGGACTTGACAAATGTAAGATTGCTTGCAATATTACATTTTGAAGATACAAGGCATTGTAGAAAGTTGTGGCGCCTGTTTTTGTTGGATGCTGCCAAAGATAGTGATATTTCAAATAATATATGTTTGTATTCAAAACAGTGCTTATTAAAACAGCATAAAAAATACTTATTTACGATACCTAAAAATATATACTGATTTTGATCAAATATTGTTAAAAGATATTGACGATTTATATCGTATATCGTTGAAATATCGTCATTTCGATATATCGATATTTTTCCCACGTCCCTACTGCAGACGACACCGGAAAGCAGGCAGGCGTGAAAATGGAAGCGACGCTCGTCGTTGCTTCCCGAGAAGCGTCGAAGTGAATAGAACGAGGCTGGCACTAACTCGAGCTGCTTCCCGTCGTCTTGTTTCAGGCCCGCATGAAGAATGCATGAGGCGAGATGAGGCGGGCATTAGAAGAGCGATATAAAAAAAAAGGCAGGGGAGCGCGACTCCCTACTCCCTAATTCATGAACATGCATGCCACGTGAGTACGCAGTACGTACATACACAAAAATGCGAGAACCTTCGTTCAGCATTTCGCCGGAAAACCAGTATGCATATTCTCATCAGTGGTACACTAGGATAAACAAGTACTAGTACTTAGCATTATATCATTAAAATGTAAACATATAAGTTCTAAATAATCAGTGTACAGACTAAAGGCAACGGTAGTGCAAACAGTACACACTGGGATCCATGTATGACGTAGTGAAACCGCCATGTCAATATGGAAAGTTTTTTTTTCTTCCTGAAGTATGGACCCCAACTGTGATTAAGAAGAAGGGGCGCATTCTGAATCCAGTCTGTAATATATAATTAATTATAACTAAGCCATATACAAAGGAATGTATTAATGAGACTATAATAATTATATAGGATGAGGCACCTAATGCAGGCCCCCTGAATAACACTGCCAATTTCAATGGCAGAAGAAAAGTTTCAGACAAAAGGTGCTTGGGTCCAAGGCCCTAATAACTTGATAGAGATAATTTCCCCGTGCGTGGAAGGATAGAGAATATACAAAGGTCAACTTCGTTAATTTAAATGGAATGATAATTTTTATTAACACCCCTTGACAGTGCGTATGAAGATGTAATAAAGACGATGGCATTTGCTGGCCATTCAAGATCGCTGAAGATCAATGACGAAGCATACTGCGCCGCCGCACAGAACAATAGGCCATTAGTTTGTGATGCGCTTTTGTAGAGCTCAGATAACCTATTAGTGACGTTATTCGAACTGGCACAATGCACGCGACAGCCGACAGAGTTGATATAGTTTTCATTTATGGCGAATGTCACCGCAGCATTAGAGCGGCAGTGCGACTGTATGCCGAGAGATATCCTGATCGTGCCACACCGGCACGATATGTCTTCGCGAACATAATAAAAACATTTCGAGACACTGTAAGCGTGGAAAAGAAAAGACGGCAATGACGAAAAACAGTATCTGACGAGGGAAATGCAAATAGCATCTTAGCTGCGGTAGCACACGATCCACATGTCCGCCCGAGGCAGCTTGAATGTGAAAGTGGGAGCAGTCAACAGAGTATTCTGCGAATATTACATAGTAACAGATTTGATCCTTTCCACATTTCACGTCATCACCAGCTACATGGAAATGACTTTCGACATAGTTCTCCGAGTGGTGTCTGTCTACGTAAACTACAAACCGATGACACGTTCCTGTCCAAGATTTTGTTTACCGATGCAACGTTATTTACGAACCATGGGCAGACTAACCTTGGCAACATGCACTACTGGTCAGCTGACAATCCACACTGGCTGAGAGACGTGGATAAACAGAGACCATGGTCTGTAAACGTGTGATGCGGTGTTGTACATAATCGCCTAATTGGTCCCTATTTTATTGATGGGACACTAAATAGCATCAAGTATTTACACTTCCCGACCGAAGTGCTGCCACAGTTATTGTAAGACATCCCACAGGACATAAGGCAATCCATATAGTACAAACACGATGGATGCTCCGCTCATTGTGCACAGAGAATTACAACGGTTCTTAACAGAACTTTTGGTGATAGCTGGATCGGTCGATCTGGAAACACGAAATGACCTGCATGCTCCCCACACTTAAAGCCTAAGGACATTTATCTGTGGGGAACATTAAAGCAACAGGTCTACAAAGACCCACCAAGCTTTTCTTGTTTTAAGCGTGCCTTGCTCATCATATAGAGGTAGGCATTGGTGCCAGTTCATATCGGCAATATTAAGAGTGGTTACACTTTTCACTATACTATATATTCGTTGGAATAGTAAATCTGTATTTACCCTGGCCTACTGTTGTGCCATGCGCTCTCAAACTGGAAATGACGACAGGAAATGAGAGGGCCATGTCTGAACACAATTCCTAAATTCTTTCCAATTACTGTCTTTATCCCTTCCAAGCCATTTTGGTAAGACGTGTGTGTTGAGAGTCCCAATGCTACTGAAAATAGTATGTCTTTCTTCGAGATGGCGGGTGAAATCTGAACAACTAAACAAAATCTTTAGTGGCTTTGTCGTTTCTATTCACAGTTGCTTTCCTGAAATCCGAACGTTGTTCTGATGCTGAAAAATAAATTTTCAAGTTATTCGGATTTATCATATCTCACTAGTACATTTTGTTAGAACATTGTCAGTTGTTCTTTTTCCACTACTCGTCATCATTGTAAACATCAATGTTTGTTACACTATCATATCCGACGACCAAATGCCGACCTCTAAAATCACAAACCTGCTTCTCTAGAGGATAAGAGTTTGTATTTTAAACCTATAATAATGCCATTTTCGAAACTTTCAACTTACTGATGGCCAAAAAAGTAATTCCAAATTTGTGATTTTCATTTTAAACATGTAAAAATCAGAGTTTTAATACCTCTTCAATATAATTTTCCAAAAATGTACTTTTGTTATTTTTAATTGGTGCACGAAAATGGACAATTTCAATAATGTTCGGCATGGAAAATCCGTTTGAAAATATGTGTCACGTGTCACTTTCCACTAGAGATGGGGAGTATTTTCAATACCTGTTATCGGCAACAGGTATTGGGCGGGAACAGTCGATACCTGTTCCTAGTTTCTGGTAATACATGTTGCCATCCCTACCTGTTACTGAAACAGGAACAATCACATGTACTGGCTTGTTACTCGTACGATATAATTTCGTCGTGCATGTTCCTATCGTCTACTGCATCCCAATAGTATTTATGGACGAGCATATTATTATAAAAAAATTCTTTCTAATTTTATTTCGAAGTTATTTAATAACGACATTCTCACAGTGCCCATTTTGCATGTGATTTTTTTTTTTTTTAAACTAGAAATAACTTCAAAGTTTTGTTTTAAGTTATAATTAATTTCTCCTCCTCAGTATGTCTCTAGCTGTTCTTTTGTGCCCCCCCCCCCTCCAAATGACAGTAACAGACGCCGGTAAATTGCTATTGTAACTGTCCTATCCATAGATGGTCCTACCAGAAGAACATGAGACGCGAGAAGGTATTACTCCAGATACCTAACCTCCTCGCGTGTCGGATTATATGATTTTTTTTTAATACTGAGTACTTTCGAAGCTTGTTTAATTTTCAGAAGGTAGTTGAAAGAATCCGACTACCAGGAGGGTATGCGCTACATAGATGTATAGGTTGTTCACAATAAAGTGAGCACTTTTTAAGGCGCTCGTAACAGTCAAAGCATCAGGCATTAAATTTTGAGGGTAGTGATATGTATACACTGTGTTTATTGGTCACATTGCAATGTTTATATTAAAAAGCAGCAGGAAGATGGAAATTAGATAAGAGAAAAAATTTAGAAGGGCCTTTAAAAAGTGCTCACTTTAGTGTGAACAGCCTATAGCGAAAAAGATCAGACCAGTACTTGGCTAATAACAGGTATTCGAGAACAAGGCAAGATAGTGGAACAATGCAGCCTAGCCGACTCTTATATTTGAGTCTAGCACATTGATTAACCATAACAGGTATTCTCAATAACAGGTATTAGCACCAGGTATCGATGGAAACAGGTATGGGGTGTTCCTGAGAAATACTGTTTTAGCTCAACTCTACTTTCCACTAAATATAGAGCCAAGTTGTCCGCCTCCCCAGGGTTTGGTTCCAGCTGGATTCGCGAGGACTTTTAGTAAGTATGTCATCTGAGACTTCTAACCTTTATAAATATTTTCGAGGAAGAAGAATTTATTCTGGTAGCTGATATTGTCTCCAGTGACTGGTCTAATAGGTACAAGGTACAACACATCCGAAAATTCGTTTGTGGCCATGCCAATGCCAGTTATTCTATATCTTACTGCGCAAGCTCAAGTCCTTAATATATACACCACTAACGTGTACTTCAAATGTACGAGCAAAAAAAAACTGTATCCTTTTGTCATCAGAAAACAGCATCTGTCTCAAGATAGGAGGAACAATGTCTTGAAAGTAGTTATGTAGTGTAAACGGCTGGGTTCTAAATCGCAATTAATTTATACTACTATTACTTTTTCTAACCGAAAACCCATTCACAAACAGTCCAATTTAGACGTTTCAACCAACGTGCTACATGTTAAGTTAATCTGGTGGTGTCATATCATCTACTTACGTAATAAAACAACGTCCAAAACTTATCACGAAACATCTTTTCTGTTATCTTGATGACGCACAGTACAAGTATCGTCTCTAGCTGGCTCTGCTACATTAAAAACACTTCCTCCATTTCGCAGTATGGACTTCGCGTAGAACCGGCCTACAAAATTACTTACAATAAAACAAGAGTGGAGTATAGAGAATTTAGGCGGCCCTTTAACATCGAGGTATTGAGAGTCGATGAGGGTGAAGTGAGATGAGCTGAGTATGGAGCAGCGTCGAAAAGCAAGAGCGGGGGGAAAAAGGAGATCCCCGAGAAAACCCTCCGACCAGCGGCATCGTCCGTGAGGCACGAGTCTCACCTGCGAAAACCCGAAGAGCGACCCCGTCGAGAACAGAACCCGGTTCGCCTTGGTGTGAGGCGAGTAGGTATCTGACCACTAGATCACCGCAGCTACAATAAAACTAGAAATAAACCCCCTCCATGAAGCTTCTCCTAATATGTTCCCATTATGTGAATATACTGTAATAGGTAATTGTACTTTTTTTCCTGCTAGCCTCTGCCCAAAACTTCAAAATTGAGAATAGAGACTTTTCATGGTATGGCGGGGACCTCGGTGGCTGAGCGGTTAGACTGCTCGCCTCCCACCACGGCGAACCGGGTTCAATCCCCGGCCGGGTGACTCCCTGATTTTAGCAAGTGGGAACCGTGCCGGACGATGCCGCTGGCCGGCGGATTTTCTCGGGGATCTCCCGTTTCCCCGCCCTTTCATTCCGACGTTGATTCATTTTCACCTCAATCACTCACATCGGCTCTCAAGACCTAGTTGTTATACTTACTGTTAAGTTTTACTCGATAGCTAGTGGGTGTTCTACACCAGTTCTGCTGGTGAGTGTAGACATAGACAGCACGCACTGCGACAAACAAGCAAACAACGCAAGTTGAAGAGGATTGCGGTATTCAATTCACAAATGAACTGACGTCAGCCTCGGGGTCGCATTTCAAAGACTGGCGTGTCAACAACGCAGCAACCCGGCGAAGTTAAAGACTGTTCACGATAAAGTGAGCACTTTAGAAACGAACCATAAAAAAGAAGCCACAGTCCCTGCATGCATATATTTTAATGGGCGCACTGAGTGACATTCGTCCAATAAAGTTGGTAACGATGGATGGAAAGTAGTTCCACATCTTAATGTCGAATAAAAAGTGTTAGGTGACCATTTGTGATAACTTAGATTTATTTCTTTCGCTTTGTGTGTTTTTTTTTTTTATGCAACGAAATGTAGAAATGAGCAGATTTGTAAAGTATACACTTTCTTAATAATTTCACAGTTTCATTTGACCAACGTATAAATAAAGTGATGAGGTTCATGACAATGTTAATTTTACATAAGGCGGAACAATACACAACGTGTATACAAGTAGTAGATCTTAAGCAGGGCTTTCAAAAGTGCTCATTTTACAGTGAACAGCCTATACGCGCGCTGCCCGCCAAGCCTGCAGTCACGGAGTTTAAAAGCAAAAATGGGGGGGGGGGGGGGGGGATATGAGGGAATCAATGTTAGAGCAATACCTTCTCAATGCATCAGTTTTAAATTTTAAAGATGACTGTTTCAAACAAAATGTATTCTACGTGCCATTTCAGACGGAATACTGACCGGCACGTTAAGAAATCTTGCCAAATGTTTTTTCTAAGCTTTAACCTTACAATTGACATAAGAAATAATATTGAATTAATTTTTCTTTGAATTTCTTAACGTGGCAGTATTTTCTGAGAAATCAGCGTTGAGTGTTCTTTGTCAGGCAGAGAAGGAATATTCTGTATAGGCTGTTTACGGTAAACTGAGCGCTTTTGAAAGACCTGCTCTAGGTATACTTGTAAGCACATTGTGTATCCTTCCGTCATATGTAAATGCATTGTCGTGGGCCAGATCACTTTATTCATGCGTCAATCAAGGGAAACCGTACAATTATTAGCGAAGTAAATATTTTACAAATTTGCTCATTCTAACACGTATGTGTATTTTTAAAAACTGAAAGAAAAATAAATTATTTTAGTATTGACAAATGTTTACCGAACACTTTTAATTCGACGTTAAAACATGGAACTACTTTTCCCTCCGTCGTTACCAACTTCACTGGGCATATGTCACTAGAGTGCCTGTTAAAATACACGCAAAGTCAGTGGCATTATTCAAAGTCTGGTTTCAAAAGTGTTCACTTTACCATGAACAGCCTTTAACATTGATTCTCCATTTAGACTCCATGATTGCAGGCTTGGTGGGCAGGGTCAATAACATCAAATTACAAATCGTACATATTGGACTGCTTTGAAACCTTTGTGAGACGTTGCCTCCTCATCGCTGAAAATTATCATCCGCGTTATGGCTCCTCATTGCGAACTGTGAGCCAACCCGCGGAGCTTATTAGCCCAGGAAATGAAGGGGGAAAATTCTCGAATGTCGGGAAAAACTAGTGACAAGCTGAACTTGTGGCAGATGTTGGTACCCAACTACAGGTATATTATCCCAAAAGTCCCCACCCATCCCTCTGGTGCTTTCTCCCCTACCCCTCCTTGAATATCCGATTTGCTAGCTTTTATATTACTGTTCCTATCTCCGTTAATATTTATCCTAGCCTAAAAACTATTTTACGGTTTTATTCCGTGAGCTATTTTCTATAAAAAATGGTACCCATAATTTTTCCGCTAAGGTAAATACTATAATAGAAATTTGCTGAAATATGTAAAATTTTACTATTTATGCAAAAAATTTTATGGTTTTTTTTTTTTTTTTTACTTCAACATTATTATTTATAATAATTTGACGAAACACTTTACATGAAAGTTGTAGAACACTCCTTTAGCTTTATATATATATATATATATATATATATATATATATATATATATATATATATATATATATATACACACACACACACCTCTGCAGTTGGGGGATATGACGGGAACATGTTTAAAGAAGAAGCGCGCCACCGCTCTTCACACTGGCGCCGGGCTGCCGCGCCATCTGCTCACTGAAGCCCTTCCCGCCTACCCTGGAACACAAATCAGTTGTCCTGTGGAGTCCAATGTGTTGACATAACGGAGGGTTTCGTATGGTTTCTGTCATTAGTACCAGTGTTGTGCCAATTTATTTTCACATCTTTTGTGCTCACGAGGACTATTTTTGATAAGTAATCACTCAACATATGTAGTCTTGTTGAAATTTTGGATATTCCTCCATGTTTTGTTAATTAATAAGTTGTAAAATTGCATTTTTAAGTAATTTTAATTGATATTGCAATTCATATTTATTCGTCAGTAGCAGCTATTCATTGTGCGGCAGTTAGAATTTAAAAAATGCTGTCTCCGTGATCAGTAGTTCCATAACCATACATTTCAGAATAAGAATTTACTATGGCATGACCCCAATTTTTTACATACTGTACAGGCAAAATTATACGAGACCATCAAGTATTAAAGCTGCAACTACATCATCGCATATATGTGATGTATCTCTTCCTTCAGCATCAACTTCACTGCGGAGTTTAGTTGAGAAATTTTACTATAAATCAAACTGCTTTATTTGTGGAAATATGGCAGTAATCGGTTCAAAGACTTCTTTGCAACGTAGAAAGGAAATTCGCGTGGTAGAAACATTAGACATCAAGGGAATTTTTTTTGCAAAAATGTGAAGAACGGAATGATGTATTTCCGGTGGGGGGGGGGGGGGGAGTAAAGGCTTGCCTTTTAAGTGTGAGTGACCTTGTTGCACCAAAAACCCGATACCATAGAAAATGTCATGCCACTTTTTCAAAGCCAAACCCAAGTAAAAGATCTATAGGCAGACCGATGGAGGATAGAGTGTCTTTTTTAAAGATGTGTAATTATATTGAACAAAGTGACGAATGCCAGTACTCAATTCACAAGGTGCAAGATATCATGTCAGGTATTTCAGGGAAAAAAGAAACTTATTCTGACAAACGTCTAAAAAATCATCTTTTAGAGCATTTTAAAGAACGCATTACGGTATCTAATGTTTTTGGTACAAAGAATGTTATGCGTTTGTCTTGACACCGCTCGCAAAATCATTGACAGTTAGTACAAAGATAGAGACAGCAATTTGGAAACAGAAAAACTTAAGATCGTATTAGCAGCATCTGACATCAAAGAAGATATTCAAAAGGTGGCGTATGGTCACAATACATACCCAGATACAAAAGATATGAAGTCTGGAGGAGAAAATTTAATTCCAAATACATTAGCATCATTTAACCAGAAAGTCACAGAGAATAAGAATACTTCAGAATTAGGAAAGTTGAAGAGAAAATGTGTACGCATGAATCATGCTATAATATCAGCTGTAGGACCTAGATCGTTTTTGTCACTGCTTCAAATTGGCTTAGCTTTTACACTTCATCATTTGTATGGTTCTAAGCATCTCATCAATATGTAATCTTCCATGGGTGTCTGTGCATCCTATTACGAAACTTCTGCATACATTAACGCTTTCATGAATGCAGGATCACCAAATGTTAATGAAGAAGCTTTCATACAGCATGTTTTTGATAATGCTGATGTTAATGTTCGTACATTGTATGGCTTGAACACATTTCATGCGATGGGGGAATACAATGTATTACGCCAACTACTAGCATTAAAACCCAAGTGAAGGTCGAAAGGAAGTATTCTGGAACATTTAATCCTAAATGTATTAGGAAAAGATCGTACCCAAAGAAAATTTCTCGCAGGGGATTAAGTAGCATTGTTGTAAAAGACTACAATGTATTAAAAGGTGCGATAAATAGTTCATATTTCACATTAACAACAATATTTCCCCTGAATTCCATTTGACTTTCTGGAATCAAAGCCCAACTAGGGTGGAATGGCTTTATGAACATAATTAGTAGCAGAAAGGAAAAATATGACTCAATATGTGTAATGGCAGTTCCCTTCATTAACATGGATGTTACCAATCCATACGCAATTTTCACAGCATTATGTTTTGCTGCAGAACAGAGCAGAAAACAAAAACAGTCCTGCATAGTGACTTTTGACCAACCCTTGTCCTTGAAGGCTTCAGAAATTGTAGCTTCCGCTGAAAGAGACAGTTAAATTGCAAATATAGTAGTAAGGCTTGGTGGTTTTCGCCTCTTAATGCAATTTAATGCCTCCGTGGGGCAAATAATGTATGTGAGTGGACTTGAATGTTTATGTGCTATTGTATATGCTAAAAATACAGTACAAAACATGTTCAGTGGTCATTCCTATACAAGATATATTCTGCGAGCAGACACACACACAGCCTGTGCAATCGTTAACATGATGAAAGAACTTTGCGAAGAACTGAGAGGCAGTATCGCCTCCTTGGAGTAGTTTCACAAGCAACTTATTAACCAAGAGATAAATCCAGAAGCTGTAATAAATGAATGAGGAGTTACTGAAGCTTGTGGTACAATAGACAACTGTATGAAAACGTTAGAATCATCAAGTACGACTACAAAACTTTGGATAACTCTTTTAAAGTGCATAGACCTTATTCTGTAATTCATCTATGCAGAAAGAACAGGAGATTGGGACATGCACTTGGACACGACAGTAAAAATGCTCCCGTTCTTCCATGCTGCTGGACACTTGCCTTATTTGAAGTCTGCACATTTATATGTCCAACAAGTGATAAACATCAACTCGAAACTAACAGAGAGGGAGCTAGAGTTCTTATCGAAGAAAGGAATGTTCACAGCTACAGAGTGAGGATGGAAACTGGAGTCCATAAGAGAAGTTGGAGGAGAAAGAAAGGCACTTAAACAAGTTACCACTTCAAAGCCATTTGCACCTAATGAACTGTTGTATTTAGTGTCATGTTCTTGCAAAACTGCTTGTGGAAATTTTCGTGGCTGTCAGAAGTCAGGTCTACAATGTTCAGCTATGTGTGAGCACTGCAATGGTCTTACATGTAATAATGGAACAGCCATGGATAAAGAAGACAATACTGATGATAAATAAGAATGTATACATTTTATTGTAAACATTGTGTTTAGTTCGAATAAGAAAGTATACATTTTGTTGAAAATATTGTATATAAATTTGAGTGTAAAATGTATTGAATATCTCAAGTGTAGATAGGACTCGTATATACAAATTACTAATGATGATTTGTAACTAATAAAATGTCAGGAAGTACGTATTGCACATACAGAAATCAAGAACGTAAAAATTGTTACATCAAGCTAGCAGTGGTTGGAAGGTCCATGATGCTGTGGATAGCACTGTCTACTCTTACTAGCATGTTGTAAATTAGTATCAGTGAACATTAATTCACAGCTGCCGGTTGTTGCTAGTCCGGAATACGGCGGGTCCAGGATAATGGAACGACCCTGAATGTATAGGTTAAGGGCAAGGCCCACCGAAACTAGCAAAGCCGATACAAAAAAATTTAAAAAGAAATCGACTTGATATTCGAAAAATTGAAGAAAGTAAGTATTTAAGATCGTAAGGAACGATGATAATTATGTGTTTAAGGCACACGCGAGTAGATGGCATGGCAGCCCCAGTACTAGCGAGGGGTTATGGCGCACGCACTTGGTTCGATCTAAGGTACCCTACCACGTCTTCGTGACTATAAGTATATAAATATATATACCGTTGGAAAGCTACAAAAACGTTCTACTACTTTCATATAAAGTGCTTCGTCAAATTATCATAAATAAAAATGTTAAAGTGAAAAAACCATTTTAAAAATTAGAATAAAAAAGTAAATTTTACATATTTTAGCAAATTTCTATTAAAGTATTAATTAACCTTAGCGAAAAAAGTATACATACTTTTTCTAGATAATAGTTCACGGAATAAAACCGTAAAGTAGTTTTTAGGCTAGGATAGATATTAACAGGATATATGAACGGTAATACAAAAGCTTGCAAATCGGATGTTCAAGGAGGTGTAGGGGAGAAAGCACCAGAGGGAGGGGTAGGGACTTTTGGTAAAATATACCTCTAGCTGGGTACCAACATCTGCCACAAGTTCAGCTTGTCACTCATTTTTCCCCGACATAAAACCTTTACTTCCTGGGATATATATATATATATATATATATATATATATATATATATATATATATATATATATATATGGAGCATCTCTCGTTACGAGTGCAGTACTCGCACTGCATTATGTACACTTAGATATTCTTTCACCCGTTTCATACCCGGTTGGGATTCTCCTTGAGCAGTTATATGCATAATACAATCACTCTCTATTTCCAGTTTTAAAACTGCCGAGAAAACGCTAAGTGCTTTTAAGTCCTTTGTGATAGGCGTTTTTTCGAGTCAGTCAGTAAAGTAATATCAGTGTTGCCAATTTAACTTTTTGACGTAAAGTATTTTTTTTGCAGTGTGGATAAACAATTTCGTGGGTTAAATTCAAACAATAAAATAGTGATGCGTTGTTTCCCTCTCTGAGGATACAGAAATTAACCCCGATGATTGAGAGGAAACCACATTTTAAAAAGTGTATTATTATTATTACTGTTATTGTTATTATAACCGTGCAGTGTTTATATAGCAAAGTTATGGATGAATTTATTATGATTTGATTTTAAATAGTTCTACATATCCCCTTTTTTTAATGCAAAACACACTATTTGTGTGTTGTCTAATATATATATATTACCGGTTGGCAATATCGCATTCGCGATCCCGTGGCAAGCAGCCGGAGAGAGCGCTGACGCAGAAGGCCGGACAACGCTTACCAAGAAATATATCCGACAAGCTTGTTTATCATGTTCGCGCGTGCAAAGTCGTTTAATTAGTTTGGGCTAGATTATGAGCTCAGCAAGTCAGGCATTGGAGTTTCTCTCAGCGCTAATTTTCAACATACATAAAAGTCGGCACAGGCCATCAAGTCATTTTTATATAGATAAAGGAGTTCATATTGCTAATTTCCAACGGCTAAACATTCCCTTTTCTTTCCACACACGTGTAGCTATGAGTTGCGAGTCTGCCAGTGCAGCGAAACGATTTTCAAAAATTATTTATAAATTTCAAGACCTGCTTAAAATTATTTTATCGGTAAGGAGAACATTAACCGCGTTACCTGTTAGAACCATTTGTTTGTCTGATTTAGAGCTTCGAATTGTATAATACTGCAGTAAAAAAAAAAAACAGTAAAAATTAAATTTTGTAACACCTTAAAAAATTTGTGGTCGTTTACGCACTCAACTGTAGGATGTTTATGCCTCGTAAGTTAATAGCAATTTTCTTCTTCATATAACAGTGTACGCTCTGAATACTGTTATACGCTGTTCATGGTAAAGTGAGCACTTTTTAAGGCCATCCCAACAGTCATTAACCACTAATAAATATATCTTATTGCAGCCTCCGGCATTAAGTTTTGGTGGTGGTGAAATGTATACAATATGTTAATTGATTACATTGCAATGTTTATATTAAAAAGCAGCAGGAAGATGGAAATATGATGAAAAGAAAAATTTAGAAGGACCTTAAAATGTGCTCACTTTACGGTTAACAGCCTATACGTGCTTGCATTAACCTGTCCCGCGCGAGCGAAGAAAAACAGAGTAGTGGCGTGAGAAGTCTGGGACGATATTCAACGGTCGCGTGCCGCAGCGATAAGCCAACCTCGCCTTAAGCGGATTGAATTTCTGCGGTTATCTTAAGGCTCATATGTACTGAAACGTTTTCTGTGACATCGTTTGTGCGTAGACGCGTGTCTCGGTAAATAAATGTTCTGGAAATACGAAGTTTTGCCAGAAAGAATAAAAAAAAAAACTTATTGTCTATATCGCTATCTTTTTGCTTTTTTCATATTAAGTGTATTATTTGAGAAAAAAATCGTGAAAGTAGTCAAATATCGCATTTTTAAAGCTTGCCTATGAAGTTTCTTTAAACGGTAAGAGAATAGCACGATTATACGGAGGTAGTTTCATCTGTGTACTTTCATCGCGTGTAATAAAACTTCACAGTTACACAGTAAAGTTTTAGGGCGGAAAACACTGCACACCTTGCGCGTAGGAGCGACGAGGCGCCCGTATCGCTCCCTCGCTTCTTGACCTTGAACGCGCAGCTACATAGGACCATTAAAAAATGTTTTGGTTCACTGCCCTTGCCTCTCGGCGAGACTCGGGGTGCGGGGAACCTTCTAGATCCGGCCACCGAGACTATCAGCTGCGACGGGCCTCCGAGCCAAAGGTTTGAGTTTGAAAGATTGGGAGATTGCGCGGCATTAATGACAGGTGTGCGAAAACAACAAAGCTGAGAGCCAGCAGCGTATCAACTGGTGGTGAGAGTAACCAACTGGGGGTGAAGTCTGCAGACTGCGAGCACCGGTACAGTGACGGGTGAGACTGACAGGCAGGACTACTGAACTGGATACACAGTGTAAGGCATTTGGAATGACGGCAATAGACAGACTGAGACTGAACACGTGTAAATACCGAGTGTGAATTTGCACACACACTGAAAAGGACTTTAAATAGAATTGATAATAACAAGAGTAGTAGTGGAGATATTTTTGTTGTAAATAATAGCTGTGTAGATAAATTAGAAACCAAATTTAATTCTTTTATTTATATTAAAACCTCTAACCCTCACGAACTCTGATACGCCTCTTCGGCATCTTGCAACAATATTATTCTAACACTGTTTGCCTTAGTCACTGCTTTTACAAGCGTTTCGCCATCTATATGTACAGGATTTTAAGCGACATAATTATTTGTTTGATTATATCTAGTATATCCTCGTGTAGAATTCAAAGGAAAATTATCGAAATCCTTTTAAAAAAACTAATACGTTGAGACGTATTTACTTTAGTCCTTATGAATACTTTGGCCCTTAGTGTGACTTTGGCTCATATGGTGAAAAGTCTAATGATTGTTAGAAACTAATGTACTTTGTTCCGTTTCGTGGTTAGTTCACAGTGTGCAACAGAACGAAAAAAATGTATAGTCATTCAAAAGCAAATATTGTTCTCAAACATTTGAGCCAAAGTTCCCCGCAAGGACCGAAGTAACCCCACTAACGGTACAATGTTTAAACATTACGTTGAATTTACAATACTTTCAAACATGTCAGTAGTTCTATTAGTTGTCCTCAACATTAACACTAAGTTACGTGATGTGAGGCCTCCTAAATCATTATATTCTTACACTGTACAATTCCCAAGCTGCTGCCATTGCATTTCACTTTCGAACGAAAAAGCTTCCTAGGCCCGCTTACCCTGACCGAGTACAGTAACCAAGTATCTCCGTTTTCTAGTCCTAGTGCTCTGAAGTGAGGCAGCGGGTAAAATAACACTTTACAAAGAATGTTCAGAAATTCGCACTCATACCCTACAAGGCATCAGTCCTGGATGAAAACGGAGACGAAAATATTCCGTCTACGAAATTTGGCATAAATGTTGTTTTTTGTTCACTCAGATTTAACTTGCGAGGATTTTTAGGACGGGTGTATTTGTTTACTTTGGCTAACTTGGCGCACAGATAACTTTAACGTGTTTTTGTTTTTAGGAGCCCGACTACTTGGAGTTTTTTTCCCCACGCCGAGGTCGAGAAGCGAGAGCGATACGGGCGACATTGTCAGGCATATCAAGTGCGCCATCGCCTCTACGCGCACTGCTCTGAAATGGCGTGCACTGTTCTCGTCGTTCTGCGTCAACCTATGGAACTTTAAGAAGCGGTTCTTTCATTTCACTGGTGGTAAGTCTAACACAGATTTAAATACATGGCCCTGTACTAGTCTTGCAGAATTTACCCAGAATATTTTAAGTTATTACCGTCTGGAAATTCCGCTTTTTTGCCATGTTTAAGAGCTTCAGAACAGTGTTTGCAATAAGCACATGTTAAAAGTTGTATTTCGCCCTAATGTAGAGTGCTATTTATTTTTGCGTAGAAACAAAATGAGAGCACATGTAATAGTTTATTTTTAAAACTTGATTACAAAGACATTGCCACCCAGTTCGTGGATCATGTAGGCGGACGCCTTAACAGATATTTCGCTACGAAAATTACCTCCTTTTCGTTCATATTCTTTTGTTTGCAAAAAAAATAAAGAAAAACATAAACACGAGTCAAATTAACATGTATTTTCGTGAATGGAAATGGAAATTCCTCTCTCAGCAGATCGGAGGTGAATAGTGGGTGGCTAAACGTTAAGTTCTCAAACAAGGACGTCATAAAAGTTCGCCAACGTGCTATGTGAACACGCGGTGGCAATGGTTAGTATTGTGGTTATGCGCGATTGTGTCAACCACTACAAGAAAAGTGATATTTCAATTTTCATTCTGAAATGAAAATATCTATCAGTGGTCAAGTGACCCCGATCATAAAAGGAGGTAAGGGCACGTTTTAGTTCCGCCCAGGTCAGAGAAAGTGAACAAGTGAAAGTTCCCGGACAATGAAGTACAGTATTAGCACGCGCATCTATGCCTGGCTTACACAGGAGAGGCCGTCAAACTGTATTACGTCGGGGGAAGGGAACTAAACATGGCAATACTTCCGCCGGAATCACATGGCCCCGCCGCGCACGACACGACGGCCAACAGCCAATGAAATACAAGATAGATCGTCGTAAGCCCGATAGATTTTGTTGTCCGACCAGCAATTTTGGATCAGAAATTATTTTTATTCTTCGTCGTGTCGTGCGGCACGACGCACAGAATGTACAACCTTGCAAAATGAAATTGTACTGCAAGATTTCCTTACGACGGAAAATACGCAGCTTAAAAGGAGAATACATTGAAAATTACTGTAACTAACTCTTAAAAATAATTTTATCTTTCTATGTATCAGCGATACAAATTGGTACCATTATGTATTACAAATTTCCCTCTTGTTCACCGCCTTTGAAACTAACGTAGCCTATCGGCGCCTTCTAAATAGTTAGGTTTAATGCCGAGAGCATAGTGTCGGTCGTGCTGTAAATTCAAGTAGTCACATTGAGATGAGTTGTGATTGCGTTTTTGGTCTTGTCGTGCTGTGTTGGTCGGGTCTATGTGATTCCGGCATTACACTACACTCTAGATACGAAGGAAAGATTTTGACAGTTCGGCGAGAGTAACGGCAAAGTTAACTTTTCGCTTAGGTATCACTCCACCACCAGCTGGTGGGTCAAGTAGCAGATATATTGTTTATTCACATGCTGTCATCAACTAATTCGTCACTGTGCCTACTGATGAACTAATGTTACGGTGTTTACAGTTGAACTTTGGTCCAAAAAATTTGCTATATTATGGAAGTAAAAATAAATAGGAAAACATTCATAAAATGAAATATTTGTCAAGGAAATTATAGTTTGGAAGTATAAAAGGAAATAAGTTTAAATTTAGACACTCAAAAAATGTACGAGCATGCAGTCTTAAGAAACACAATTTTACTATGCAGCGAGATTTAGACATTAATTACTCTTGCATTTTTTTTCAGCCCGGCAAGGGTGACGCGAGGTGGGTATGGAGCAGCGCCGGAGTGCAAGAGCGGGTGGAACGGGAAATCCCCGAGAAAACCAGTTGTAAAGTAAAGGCAAGCGTCTAGTCACTTCGACTGAAGCGACTGGTAGCTAAGTAATTACTGCGTTGTCTGCCACTCTCCTACCTTTTTTTTTTTTTTACTGGCTGCCATACATTAAGGAATACTAAAGGCTGTTCACGATAAAGTGAGCACTTTTGAACTCGACCTTAGAAAAAGTCACTGCGCCTACCTGGATATATTTTAACGGGCGCACTGAGTGATATGAATCGAGTACAGTTGGTCACAGTGGAGGGGAAAGTAGTTCCATACATTAACATCGAGCAAAAAATGTTAGGTGACCATTTGTGATAACTTAAATTATTCCTCTCGCTTTCTGTATTTTTGTAATGCATTGCAGTGTAAAAATGAGCGGATGTATGCAATATTTACTTTTCTAATAATTACGCTGTTTCACTTGACCGACGCATGGATAAAGTGATGACCATAGCAGTGTTAATTTTACATAAGGCGGAAGCACACACAACGTGTATACAAGTAGATCTTAAGCAGGGCTTTCAAAAGTGCTCATTTTACCGTGAACAGCCTATAATATTGTTACCGGCAGACGCCTGGGCATGCGAGTCCCCCTCCAACACCCTGCTCGGCACGGACCGGTCTGTTGTAGAGCGGCACGGCAGCGGCCCGGCAGTATACGCGCGGACATGGATAAGTTTGACTGGCGACAGCAGTGCTCATGTGACAGTGTGTGTGTGCTGGATGATGTCGCCGTCTGCGTGCGCTGTTCGACAGAAGTCAATTGCTTTTCTGTTATTGAGTGAAAATGTTATGTTGAAATATTCACCAGTATCGAATTAAAATCACGTTAGATAAAAGCAACAACGGTGATGGTGGAATATATTAATATGTGGTTTGATGCTTCAGCAGATTGTTTCGTTTCCATATTTTCATAACATGAGGGCAAAATAAATATATTACAAACGCTTTCCCCTTCAAAAAGGGGAAGGAAGAGGTGGGGAGGATATAAATATTCGATGTGAAGAAGCGTGGCGTAAGAAATATCTCTACGAGAATGCATTACTCAGACAATATTTGTTCACAAAATATACCAACATTGAGGGGTTTGAGACAGCATAATGCCAAGACAACATAAACACATGTTACAGCACGGCGGTGATAATTCTAACAAAAATACAAGAATCATGAAAATAATAACACAAAGTCGTACGGAGCTGTCAACTATCTAGACAATACCGAATGTAATTTCCTAGCATTTTCATAGATGTTGACAATCTATTTGATGGTATAGAATTCTTGAATTGAGTCGAAATCAATCGCAATACAACCTCTAGTTTTGGGGCTGTGAATAAATCTGTAATAAAGTATAATAAATTGAAAACATCGTTAAATATAATAATGTTACATTAAATCACACACCAATATTTAGAATAATCAGTGCTATAGAATAACACAAAATAGAACTGACAAAAGATAAAAATAGATTGTTATTCATATTTATATTAGAAACGAAAAAAATATGTATGCAGTTCAAGCTAAATTATAAATATTTTAAATCAACGTTCAAAACTCTTTCCCCAATATCTGCATTTAATTTAGCGCAAATATTGGCAAGTGAATCCCAACCAACATGGCAGCAAATAATACAATGTGGAACAATCACTCAATATATTACGTAAATTATAACTTACAAATTATCTCCAATGAAATAAACAGTTTTTATTCACTTGACATAAGTTCATATTACCGCTGACAGTGTTCTGGTTGACGTATTGGCTGCCCTCTGTAATGCAGTCGGTTGAGCGTGAGTGGTTCCGGTTTTGAACCCCGTGTAGGGCAAGGGTGTGATTTATGCTTGTCCGTAGGAGTCAACCTTCCATGGGAAACATCACTTCCAATATGAAAACTGCGAGAACACTGTTGTCACGGAATTAAATAAGTGTGTGCTGTACATCTGGAAATAGTTCTGCATTTTGTCTTGTACTTTTACCAGTAAAATAATGGATTCCAGTACCCAACTGAATACATACTTGTTTTTTTCTTGCAATAGGTACATTAACCTACGTGTATTTGCAAGATATAGATTTTTAATATTACAGTTACGCTTGTATTTCAATTACATTGGTAAATAGCGAACTTAAGAATATAATATGCTATCGAAAATATCTTTATTTGTACCACAACTGTATTACAAAGATTATCTTTTATATTATACATAAAACAAGTAAGCTATAGCTTGAAATAGAACCTGCGCCTTCTTGAGCATGTACATGTGAACTTAATTGCTACTCAAAAAACAAATTTACTTAACGAGAACGTTAGTTGAAGTTTTAGTTTTTAATGCTTTTCAAATAGGACTACATATTTGCACAATTGTTGTTTCATAATCGTGAACTTATTTTCTCTTAATGAACGTTGCGTTTGGAATAAAATTTACTGGTATAAATCATATACGAAGGTTTATTACGGACTGTTACGTTCGTACAAACATTTATTGTATCATAAAGGCTACAGAAATATTTTTGCAGCGATTACACCGTGCTGCCGAAGACAGCATTATTTGGAGATTATATATATATATATATACACATACACACACACACACACACAGGTGGCATTACTGTTGCACATGATTCGGGATTCTAGAAATAATGCATAAACCGGCATGGTCATTAAAACCTTTTTATATAAACTCTCAATGTTTAATACTATTTGCGTGGGCTTTATAATTTGAACACCTAGGTGTATGCAGATAATTTCACATAAACTACCGTTAAATACGGCAAGAATGCTTGCCGAGTGTGGGTACGCCCTTTCGATAACAGTATTCGATATTTTTATGTACCTTCGAGGCAAGTTAAGATTCCTATTTACTGAAACATTTTATGTGAAATCGTTGTTTGCGCGTTAACGCTTATCTCGGTAAATAAAAGTTCTGGAAATATGACTTTTTCTCAGAAAACATAAAAAACGATTATATAAGGCCCTATTTTTGTACTTCTACCATATTAAGTATATAAATGGAGAAAAAAAATTGTGAAGATTGTCAAATATCGCATTTTCAAAACTTGCCTACGCAGTTTACTTAAGCGGCAAAAGAAAAGTACAAAGATATGGGTGTAGTTTAATTTGTGGGCTTTCATCTCGTGTAATAAAACCCCACTGTTACAGATGTAATTCACACAGTACAGCGTCACGACGGAAACACTGCACGCCTTGCGCGTAGGAGCGATTAGGCGCACGTGTTAGTGTCGCACGTATCGCTCCCTCACTACTTGGCCTTGGACGCGCAGCTACACAGTCCCATTAACGCCATACGCCAGTGAACGGCGTAATAAAACAGGTCCAGTGAGAAAAAAAGGGGGGGGGAAGAAAGTAAACCGCGAGATAACGCTCAGCTAACAAAGGGGTCTGCCTGCAGATAAGGCACACGTAAGCACTTCACAGTCACGGTTAAAAATAAAGAACAGTCCAGCGCACTCCCCAACTTCTATCATTTACAAATTGAACATTTTTTGTCTCCAGCTGCTAATTTTTATGCAGGTTGACGACTGCCGAATTGTCACATTCCTGTGCTTCCACGCCATTTGTTCTTAAGGTTGAAGTAAAGCAACTGCCTATGGAGCACTGCACCTGACTGTACAGTGCAAAGAACTCTAGAAATAATGTACCATATAAATTTTATAATTAACTTTATTTACATCAGTTTCAGCCATAAATGTTTGTGACAAACAGACGCACATATAATCAATTATAAAAACTATTTCCTACATTATTATTACAATGTTCTTACACAAGATCATAATAAACATTATGGCAATATTCCATGACGAAAACTTTCTTGCAAATTATGCTTTCTGAAGCATCCAGAATGTAATTATGTTTAATTTCGTTAAAAATACAGACTATTTTAATCGGTTTTTTTACATCTGAAAAGTATACTTTAGTAAAATATTTTTAAATCTTGCAATACGTACTCTTCTTTCATATACAGGATAAATCGCACTTTTCTGACAATTTTTGTGCTGTCTTTACTACTTTTTTTTAAACGAGTTCTTCACGTTGTATAGTCGGGTGCAGTGCTCCATAGGTACTTGCTTTACTTCAACCTTAATGTGGTACTCATCAGCTATAAGTACACTTGAAGTAGCTATGGCTCCAATCGTGCTAACGTCCACTCGTTCAATGCATTTCCCTCATTTGCGAGCGTAGGGGACAGAGCTTCCATATGCATTAGATCTTCTAATTCCGACCTCCAACGTAACACAATAGGCATGGGGGGGGGGGGGGTAAACAGTGCCGAATTAATTTCAAGTCTTTTTCCCGGTGAACTTATGTGCGAAAATTATATATATATATATATATATATATATATATATATATATATATATATATATATATATAAGTAGTCACAGATTATAATCAATAATAATTCCTCTTGGAAGAACTTAAAATGTCATACGAACACTGCTTATTAATGTGGATGTTCACAAATATCAGTTACCACGCAGAATCCTAAGGCAATATAATGTATGCTATCTCAATCGTAATGGAATATGCTGCTTATTGATTACAAGGCGAAGACACATCTTAGCTTATCGCCACCTGAATGGCGCACATACAGACCTACAGTGAGCAAAGAAAGTTTTAGTAACGTCTCTAAAAGAAAATTATATATCGCTTATACTATCAAAAATAAAGTAAATAATTTCATATTGTGCATTATAGCAGTTAGCTATGTAAGTGTGTTTCATTTAAGTACACACATGTTAACAATAATACCTATTAGGTTATCCAGAATAAAATAAAAATAAACTGAACCCTTTGCAACAAGATAATTCTTTGCACACGTATAATAAAACAGAAATAAACATTCATAAAGAAAACAAATGTCCACTTCAATGCTTCAAGCTTGGCGCTGCAATATTACAGCTTGGAGGTTTTGGCATCGAATTTATGTACTTCTGGCAAATGATGTCCATTTGTGCCCACTTCTCTTCTGTTTGGGGGTTGGCGTATCCGCATTGTTTCTTTAGCTCACACCACAGGTTCTATATCGGAATTAAATCCGGAGGTTGAGGTGGAGTTTTGAGGTTTGTGTTTGGGATAGTTATCTTATCGGAACATCCCAACTGTCACCAAATCCAAGTTTCTGTGCACTTTCCTTCAGAAAGGTCCTTTGTTCTTAGTATAGGCTGTTCACGGTAAAATGAGCACTTTTGAAAGCCCTGCTTAATAACTACTTGTAGAAACTTTGTGTATTCTTCAACCTTATATAAAATTAACATTGAGATAGGCCTCATCACTTTATTCATGCGTCGGTTAAATAAAACTGTGCAATTATTAATCAAGTAAATATTTTTCGAATCTGTTCATATTTACATTTCGATGCATAAAAAACAGAAAGCAAAAGAAATAATTTTAAGTTATCGCAAATGGTTACCTAACACTTTTTATTTGACGTTAAGACATGGAACTACTTTCTATCAATCGTTACCAACTTTACTGGGCAATGTCACTCTGTGCGCCCGTTAAAATATATGCATGCAGAGGCAGTGACTGTTTCCTAAGGTTCATTTCAAAAGTCCTCACTTTATCGTGAACAGCCTTTACCAACGTTATCAAAATAAGGGGGAAGTTTCCTACAGACAACACATTTTACGTATGATATAGGCATATTTCTCTCTTCGCTGGACGTGTATTGTCCATTCGCGTTTACTTCGGACTTTTCTGAAGCCCGGCTGAAGTTCTACTTCCAGGACATCGTTCTGCCTCGTGTAAACAAGGCTTAACTACGTCTACAAAATTACACCGAAGGGACAACGCGCCGCATTCGTATGCACTCATTTTCATAACATATAGCAGAAGAACTATTTCTTGCTCGGCATTACCAACACACATATTTTCTCACTGTTTTATACATAACAATTATAAATGGCATATAATAATTTATAAAAAAAATAAGTATAAGTAAAAGTTTAATTTAATGACAAATAACAAATGTTATGTTAACGGAAGTATAAAACGCATATGATGTATGAAATATTTAGGAAACAACTCAACACGTCATACATGGGGTGATTTCTCAAATATTTGATTCAAAAAGTGTGAAGAAACCGCGAATAGACTATAAAAATACTTTCTTTACTAACTGTATGCAGCGCCGTAGCAGCAGCACATCTGAACAGTTTCGTTCACTTCTAAGCGTCCATTACGTACAGACCAGTCAATCGCCCAAAACCATGAGTTGATACTGCTCGACGTGTACCGTAAAGTTAATGTTGTGCATCGATATAAACTTGGAAAGAGTGGTATAATGAACGCTACGGCCTAGTAGAAAGAAGAAGGGCGAAGCTGAGAATAGATATCGGAGGGAAACAGTAATTTCGGTACATAGTTTATTCCCAACGTGATGCAATCGCAAAAGACAAGCGTCTTATGCATGAAGTGAATAGGTTAATTTCCACAATCAGTTTCAATATACATACTATAAGATGGCGTCTTGTTAGTAAATAAAATATGTTAAGCCGTAGTAAAACATTCCAAGGTGTTTCGAGCCTTCGAAACCGGCAAAGTTATGTTTATAATTCATTTCTGTAAATAATTTTAAAATTTTAGATGATAAAGTTTTGAGAAATCATAATTAAACGCCATGAAAAACGTACGCGATGTGTTCACTTCGATTCCCTGCTTAATTGTTCAGAAGTATACTTAGATGAGTATGCACGTCAAGACCTTGGAAATTACTCACGACGCGGTAAGGTTTTATCTCTTGGTTTTATTCATCGCGCCCACAGAACACAGCTGATTACAACGTTGGCTTACAAGGGCAAAGCACCATCGGTTCATGGAAGCCGTAGTGTTATGGTTCCCATAACGGAACACAACGGAATCACTCCCACTTTCGCATGTAGGAGACGTGATGGGTGTTGCCGCTGGGTTTTCTCGGGGTATTCCCGTTTCTCCTACAATTGCATTTTGTCACTGCTCCACCCCCCCCCCCCTTTTTCCCCTCAAAAAGTCTCTATAACTTTGTTGTTAAAAGCTTCCCAAGCCCCTCACTCATCATTGGTCTAAACGCATGACATGCGTAGATCCGTTCATGAACACTAGTGGACCAACAAAATGTCTTGTATGAACAAGCACCGCAATATCATTTGCGATTCATACAGAACTTTGAACCGGCTCTACACAACAGAGGCTGGTGTCAACTAAAATATGTTTAAAAAGATCACAAAAAAAAATCATTACGTTTTACAAGTGAAAGCAGGTAGGTTTGCTGGTCTAGGGATGATCTGAAATGTCTGGGTATATATTGAAGTGTGGAAATGTTAGGCGCGTTTACACGGCGATAATAAATCACGATATTTTCTATCGCGAGAGTCACTCTCGCATTGCTATCGCCGTGTAAACTGCACGATTGTTACTGTCACACCATAGCGATAGCACTATCGCGATATCAGCTTGAGCTAGACAGTTGACAGTAATTGTAACCGAATATGCAACTATCTTAGTGAGAACCGTGTAGAATAATTTTGGTGAAAGTGCTGGTCACAAATTTGTAGATTTGTTCACTTTGACAGCACCATTGCCGAATTATTTGCATTGTTAATACTCTGTCGCAGTTCTTGCACTATGGGGCGGTATGACAGGACGTATATTATCACACAGGTATGACACGACATATAATAAACCACGGGAACAATATATGTTTATATGTCATTAATATCCTGTCACGATATGTAAATACCCCAACAAATATCAACCTCTTGACAAAAGGATGTAAATGTAGGGCCTATCAAAGTATTTACACAAGTGTTGTCGGACATGTCCCTTTTGAGGTTAACTACCACAGTACGTGTAGATCGTATGTGTAAACAGGCCCTACTATAGCAGTTACTGCCACAGCTACTATGACCGTGTAAACGCGCCCTCAGGCAGGTAGAGTGAGTGTTACCTTGGTCGAGCTGCGTGCGGAGCGCCGCCACCTGCTCACGCACATCGATGAAGAGCCACATGACAGTGGTGGTGGCGACGACGCACGCGAAGACAAGCACCGCGGCGCAAGCACGCAGCAGCGAGCCGCACGCCCGCCGGCGCAGCAGCAGGCGGTGGTGGTGGCCGCCGCCGACGCCGCCGCGCACCTTCGCCGCCCAGTACTCCTCACGCTCGTCCGTCGACTCGGACAGCAGCTGGTCCTGCGACGTGGGTGCCGAGCGCCGGCCGCCGCCGCCCCCACCGCGCCGCGAGCCAGGCGTCGCCGACGCCGCCGCCACCGCCCCCGAGTGCGCCACCAGCGCGTCCAGCTCCTTGCGCTTCTTCATCTTCTTGCCGGTTCGTAAGGGCACGCTCACGTGCTGCGCCGAGGACATGGCGCCCGCGCTGACGTCTCACGACGTCATCCCGCCTCGCTCGCTAGCATCGCCTCGCCGCAAGAACAACACTGCCGTCGAGCTGTCTGCCGTCCACTTGTCTGTAGACGCGCGCGCATGGCATCGACCCGGCCCCCCGCATTGATCCAGTTCGCGCGCATGAACTTCACCCAGCCACCGCCAGGCAGCGCAGCCCGCGTCCAGGCCCGAGCGTGGGCCGTCTCCGCACACACTCCTCAGAAAGACTTTTATCTCACTGTTACACAATGAATCGCTATTAGACCGACAAACTTCGGGAGGTGATGCTTCATGAAAAATGAAAACATGCGACACTTTTTACCTAAACCGAATATTAAGGGAGGTATGAGCCCCTAAAAAAAAAAAAAAAAAAAAAACGCGGGTTTTCTGCACAATATAGGTAACGAAGTAAAATACAATGACAACTCTCGGAATATTATTGTATGTTATCGGGACCTTCAACGTAAGAGCATATGTTTTGCACAAATGCGACTTAAAACCTCGTTTTTTAAGGGCACATACCTCCCTTAATATTCGGTTTAGGTAAAAAGTGTCGCATGTTTTCCTTTTTCGTGAAGAATCACCTCCCGAAGTTTGTCGGTCTATTTGAAAATCATCCTGTACTGTAGATATTTAGCTGCAGTCTTACATCGCGCTCGATTACAATTAGCGACTCCAAGCCACGCGTACACACCAACTAGTATCCATTCACAATTACTGCTTACTTCTCTGAAGCCCTGTTTTATTTCCAGGATACTATAGGCTATTCACCGTAAAGTGAGCACTTTTGAAAGCCCTCCTTAACATCTGCTTGTATGCATGTTGTGTATTATTCCGCCTTATGTAAAATTGACATTGCCATCGGCCACAGCCTTTACTCCGCTTCATACAAAGCTTAGCCGTGTCTCGAAAATTACATCAAAGTGGCAATGAACCGCATTCGTGCGCACTCTGTGAATAATATATTGCATAAGGACTATTTCTTACTAGGTATTACCAACACGTCCATTTTCTACCTGTTTTTACTCACAAAAATTATAACTTAAATATTGTAATGCATACATAAATTACCAGTTAAAGTCGAGTTTAGCCAAAAATACGGTATGTTTGTGTTAACACAAGTATAAAACGCTTGTGATACGTGGAATATTTAGTTTAAAAAAATAACACGTCATACATAGGGTTTGTCACAGGTTAGATTTCAAAATTGTGAAGAGAGCCCGAAGAGATTTATAGATACTCATGCCACGATTCTTGCAATGAGGTGAATGATTATTATATTATATTATTATATTTTGAACACACACCATCGCTGCACTATGTCGTTACGGAATACCAAGTCTCAGACACGAAACAAATATGAAAAAACGAGCCGAGAGAACCTGTAGTCGAAATATATAAATAAAACGTATAATAAATCCCACAAGGAATTGTCACATAAATAACAAAATAGAAAACAAAAAATAAAATTACAGAATAAATTTTCAAACGAAAAAAAAAAAAAAAAAAACGAAAACCAAGGACAACCCAAATCAAGACAGCACAAACGTCAGAAGAACTTTTTTTTTTCGCGCGAGACAATGAAAAGAAGAAGGGGGGGGGGGGGTTATACAGTATTCCCTCACCCCTTTTAATACCCCCTCCCATACCACCAACTGCCATTTATTATGTACACACACTGCCTACCAAATTAATCGTTCGCCGTAACACTTAAATTTTATAACTCCTATAGCGTGTTGAGTTGAGAGATTTGGGCGGCTTTTAACGAGATCTTGAGAGCCGATGAGGGTGAAATGATGTGAGAATGGAGCAGCGTCGGAATGCAAAAGCGGGGGAAACGGGGGATCCCCAAGGAAACCCGCCGACCAGCGGTATCGTCCGGCACGTTTCCCACTTGCGAAAATCCGGGAGTGACCCGGCCGGGAATTGAACCCGGTTCGCTTTGTGGGAGGCGAGTAGTCTAACCGCTCAGCCACCGCGGCCCCTCTTGGAGTATGAGTGTGACTATTGCATCATGAACTTCCGTCTACCTGAAAAATAAGATAACACTCATACTCCACCATCGCCCAAAATACTACCAAAAATTAACATTTTTCTGGTGTGTGTGTAACGTTCCAATACAGTCGCTTTCGATGGGGCGCCTTCGCCGGTATATATAGGCTATTCACGGAAAAGTGAGCACTTTTCAAGGCCCTTCCAACAGGCATTAACCATTAATAAATGTATTGATTGCAAACTCAGACGTTAACTTTTGGGAGTGGTAAAATGTATACATTGTGTTTGTTAGTCACATGGCAATGTTTATATTTAAAAAGTAGCGCAAAGATAGGAATTGGCTGAAAGAAAAAATTTAACAGGGCCTTAAAAAGTGCTCACTTTACCGTGAACAGCCTATATATACAAATATTCCTTATTTTCCAGTCACGCAGTTTAATTTATAGTGGCACTTTACATTAATCGTATGCGTTAACACATGCCACTCAAAAAACTGACTAACCACCTATTCCCACATACGTAGGACTTTCTAAATACGTATTTTAAGAGTGGGATGGACCCCCGGGGAACCCCGCGTCCAAGGTCAAGAAGCGAGGGAGCGATACGGGTGACACTAACACGCACACCTAGTGCATCGCTCCTACGCGCAAGGCGTGCACTGTTTCCGTCGTGACGCTGTACTGTGCAAATTAGATCTGTAACATAGGAGTTTTATTACACGCGATGAAAGACCACAAATTAAACTATGCACTTGTATCTGTACTTTTCTCTTGCCGCTTAAGGAAATTGCCCAGGCAAACTTTTTTTTTTCTCCAAGAATACACTTAATATGACAAAAGTAAAACAAAAAAATAGGGGCATAGGTAATTGTTTATCTTTTCTTACAAAAAGTCGTATTTGCAGAACATTTATTTACCGATATACGCGTTTGCGCGCAAACAACTATTTCACAAAAATGCGGAGGTCCGCCCCACTCTTAAATCTCCGTCCCACTCTTAAATCACAGCCGTGAGAAACCCAAAACTGTCTCGATACTTTCGTTTCTATTGGTCTTCAAACCATAAAACAGATAAATGAATATACAAAGGCGCCTACAAAAGAAACAGGGCAGATTTCAATCAACTACACCTAATAAACCTTGATTTTATAGCTTGATTGCCCACACTTCTTGATAAATGAGTTTTCTTCTGAATTATAAGCTGCACTCTATGAATTTATTCAGTACTTACTGTACCCTGCACTTTTCCCGCACAGAAACTTGTATTTGGCAGCCTGAAATTATACAGTATATTCACAGTAATGTGAGCACTTTTTAAGTCCCTTTCAATAGGCATTGACCACTAATAAATACATTTTATGGCAGCTTCAGATGTTAACTTTTGGGAGTGGCGGAACAATACGTTTATAAGTCACATAACAATGTTTATACTAAAAAGCGGCATAAAGACAGAAATTGGTTAAAAGGAAAAATTTAGCAGAGCCAAAAACGTGCTCACTTTACCGTAGATAGACTATACAAATATTTTCCCCGCAAATATACCCGTCCGGAACTTTACTTTGCCAATATAAAGTCTACTTTGAAGATGGAATT
Organism: Dryococelus australis; assembly: GCA_029891345.1. Taxonomy (NCBI): domain Eukaryota; kingdom Metazoa; phylum Arthropoda; class Insecta; order Phasmatodea; family Phasmatidae; genus Dryococelus; species Dryococelus australis. The sequence goes on from CM056996.1 coordinate 116,713,835, forward strand.
ATCGATGATTACCTAATCCAGCTGCACTATCAGGTTTAAGGGAATAAAATATACGACCACGAAAATAGCTTCAAAATACATACATTACAAAAACAAATTATAGTCGTCTAACTACAACAGCTCTATTCGCTGACATAGCGTGATTATAAATACATCGGTTCTAATCAAACAACGTAGCGAGACGACAAATATCAGATAATTGAACAGTGATATTGGCATAAAAATCCGTCAAACAATAGTTCTGTTTTTACTATTCGACTTTCTGCTGATGTGTGTATATGCGTGTATACATATATCGCACACCATTATTTACGTCGATTTTACCTACCAGTAGGATTTTCAAAAATGTTCATAAAAATCCGTCAGTAGATTTTGCATGAAGCCGTAGCATACATTCAAAAAAATGTATGATGTGTGTACGCGTGCGCGCACACACACACACACACACACATATATATATATATATATATACACACACACACACACACACACACACAGGGTGAGTCTGTAAGACACCGACAAATGCCCGCACGTGATTCCTTAGGAATATATAAGACGATAATGTAAGAACGTTTTCCGAAATTGATTATTGAGGGAGCTGTGCGCCCTCAAAAGTCGGACTTTGAAATGCCTTAAGTTGAATATTTTAGAAACTAACTTGCGAGTAATCGTCGAATAGTGTTTTGTATAATGAAGATAGTTCACCTCGAGAAATGTGGTTGGTAATAGCATCCCCTTACATTGGGGAAATGGGGGTTGCAACCCTGTGTTTGCACGAATCGCGTTAACAAACAACTGTAAGCGATTTAGTGCATGAATTTATTGAGCAGCACGTCTACATTAACAAAAATGGTCGTCTTGTCCGAACACACTCAGGTGAACCGCTTGCGAGGAATCCGTGGCAACATCATTCAAAACAGAAAGCGAGTGGCCTGGCATAGGCAATCCACTGGCAGGTAGGCAATCCACAACACACGGGACATGTCACTATGATGAAAGACGGACAATATTTTCATTGAACAGTCGCGATAAATTACCTAAATTCACGAATATACACGACGCTATATCGGTGGTTGCAGACTAATCCTGACGTTTTACATGCGCGATGAACAATTTAGGAATCTACCTCCTTAACTACGTGATGTAACACCGATAGCACCCTCTGTAGTTTACACGCGTAAAGCGTCGTGTACATTCGTGAATTTAAGTAATTTATATTTATTTATTTATATATACATACATATAAATAAGAGTGTTTCTCAACTATGCCGACAAACATCGTGAGGTGATTCCTTACGTAAAAATAAGTAGAAAATATATAGTACTCGTACTACCTAAACTGAATATTAAGGGAGTTATATGCCCTTGAAAAGTGAGATTTTGAAATGTATTTTTGCAATATATCAAAGTGAAATGAAATTACAATTCTCCGATCATTGTTCTATGTTAATGGGATCTTCAACTTAAGAGCAAACTCACATTAATACCTTTCCCCGTACAGAAAAATAACAGCGGTGGCCTCCATTTTTTTTTTCTGGAACTCCTTTACAGTCAGGAATTTCAAAATTCTGGTGATGAATTATTGAGCAGCATGGTCTAAGTAACAAAATTTGTCCCGTTGTCGCAACTGCCCAGGACCAACCGTTTACGTATAAAACGCACACACAGATTCGTCTGCACCGATTCAGTGCCTAGCACATATGTACAACAACTTACAAAGCGCTGCGTGTCCACTGCAAAAGACCGTTGTCTATTTTTTTCTGGCGACAGTTAGTATGTATTCCTTGAATGGTATGTATGAATATCATTTCTACAAATCGTGAAAGAAGTGAAACGAAATTACAACTCTTCAAACAATGTGTTATGTGACCGAGAACGTCAACCTAAGAGCAATGCCTCCCCCGTAATGAAGATAACAGGGGTGTCCACCCTCTTGTTGCATACAACGTTGCTACCGTCGCGAATAATTCTGAACGTGGGATGACTGTTTATTGAGCAGTAACACCTCCGTAACACAAATGGTCCTCTCGTTGTAACCACCTCGGACCCACCGTTTTCAAGATTTAGAAGTCAAAAGTGATAGGGTGCGAAATACAGACTTAGCACTTCGTTTTGTTAGCAGTGCAGTTTAGGCCGTGTCCGAATTACTATCTCCAAGTATATGCATGTCCGTACTTCGCCCCGCCAGTGACGTCACCACGTATACAGGGCTATTTCATAATTCCTATTACATACTTAGGGGTTGAAGAGGGGACGCAGAAGGTGAAGTTTTGATGAGGAACCCACGTCCGGAAATGTACCAATGCGGTGCTACAAGGATGACACGAATCAATATTTCTAAACTCCTGCCACACGGTAGGCAACACTCATCTGACGTCGTCTAATGCCCCGTGTCGTGTTGTCTCATCTGTTTATAATCTTGACGTGCTTCGACCATCACTTCACTTGCCAGTTGGTCGTCGATTAACAATGTGTTGCAATACAGGATGACCAAATACACGTTTGCTGTGAATACCGACACGGTGTTCGTTTACAGCAAATGTAGCCGCTAGAGGTAGAGCTGCTCGGTTCATGTAACACAAGCATTTTACGCATCGCGTGCCTCCATCCAGGACAGCAGGTAAAGCTTCGTAATGTGAGGGGTTTAAACTGAATAAGAAAAACACGTGTGTACATTTGGAAATTTATATCTGAAGAAACTGTGGCGGGTTAAAATAATACATTACATACTTGAATATCGTACAATGTACCGTAACTGAAAATATTATTTTTTTACCAGTTGAAATACACTTTCAAATCAATTAACTCGATTTTAAACTTCAATAGATCTACTTAGAGAGAGAGAGAGAGAGAGAGAGAGAGAGAGAGAGAGAGAGAGAGAGAGAGAGAGAGAGAGAGAGAGAGAATAGTTAAACAGGGAAGAGAGAGACAGAAAGAGATAAATTGCTATGGCAAAATTTCATGAAGAATTGTAAACAACACGAGTCTTAATCTGTGCGCCCGAAAGTTGGTAAATAATTTTCGCTACAGTAACGTCTGTGTATTTAGGATTTAATATGGTGATTCGGACATATTATGTCTACCTTTCCCGCACGGTTGGATATTCGTGATGAAACTGTGAAAGTTTAAACTGTCAGTGGGTCGGTAAGGGGTGGGTTTGAGCCTCCAAAACCCCTTATTATATACAGCCCTGACTTCAGCACACAACATTTCTGCCAGATTAGAAAAACGGCTGCGGAAAACCGGTACCTTCAAAATGGCCAACATGGTACTCCACGGAGTCGCCAGGCTTTCAACTTCGAAGAGGGCGTACTTCAGTTGAGTTGAAGAGTACTCGATCCATTGCTCATGCTATGAATGTATATCATAGGGGTGTCTTGCGTGTTCTACTTGAACAGCAACTACACCCTTACCACCCCCCAGAGAGAAACGCAATGGCTAGGCCGCTTATGCAACATATGTCAACTTCTGTATGTGGTTCCTACGCCATTATATGGACGTGCCAGTTTCCACGACACATTCCAATCCCACGATTTTCAGCAACTGTTCGACATCAATGTATGGGCAGGTATAATCAATGGCCATTATACTGGGCCGTACATTCTTCGTACCCCTAACGAGTCCCACGGCTCGACATTTCTGCAGGAAGTATTTGGTACGTTCTTGGTAGATGTGCCACTAAACATTCGTGAGCAAATGTGGTTCCAACATGATGGCGCGCCCGCACACTTTTCACGTGCCGTCCGACATCATCTCGACCTAAAATTCGGGTAAAGGTGGATATCGGAGTGGGCCGATTGCTTGGCATTAGGATCGCCGGTATTAACTTCTCTCAACTTTCTCATGTGGGACGAAATGAAAAGACTCTTGCAGCATCGGAGGAAGATCTGATTGCACGAGTTGTGGCTGCGGCAGAAGAGATTCAGCACACACCAGGTGTAATTAAGCATCTGTATGGGAACATGCTTCGCAGATACAATGTGTGCAATGAACATCATGGTCACCACATCGAACATCTCTTGTAATGCATGCAGGTAAGGCTCGTTGACGTAAGTGAGGCGGGAGATTTCAATTCCTGATTCGGGTCATCCGTTGCTGAAACGGTCCGTTCCAGACATGGGTACTTTATCAAAACTTTATCTACCATACTGTGAAACCGGAATTATAGAACATCCTGTAAACTTGCCCTGACAGAATTCCCAGTACAGTAGACAGAGGCTCTATACTTGGCAAGTACACAAAGTTGCTTGCTAGCTTAATTACGACAGTCACAATACTTGTATTGTTTGTCGTCTTGACTGTTTAGAGGTTACCAAGAACAGGAATTCAAGCGCTCGCTCTCTCTCTCTCGCTCTCTCTCTGGGGGAGAGAGAGAGAGCAACGTATTTAAAATGTAAGTAAACAATTTTCGGTAATTGTTGAGACTCAATACTTGCTGGTGTTTGTGGTCTGCGAGGCCGAGACCTCAAGAAGAGTTATTTGTTCAACAGCAAGGGGTCGCTCGTGGTCAGTTGAAGCGAGTGTCTGGAGGAAGACAGACGTGCTGTACGGCCGCATGCGGCTACTCGCTAATAAAGCTGAAAAAGTGTGCAAATACAGTGATTTAATCGCGCATATAAATCAGAGTACAGTTAATGTAATTATTCGATGTAGCAGTTACAACACTGGTACACCAGAACGGATTTGTACATGGTAAAGCGTATTTATAATGGTACTGAGTGCTTCTTACCCATACGCGGGGCGGCGGGCGCGCCAGTACAGCGGGAATGGTGCACTTCAAGTGCCAGCAAGTAGCCCGTCGTATGGACAATGGACTGTGGTTAGCGCGCCACCCCCCCCCCCCTCATGAACGAGCGACAGTAATCCTCCTGTCGCCGGGCGAAACACGTATCTCCTACCTAGGAGGATGGCGTCCAGTCTGCAGATGGCGCATCACCTGGGAGGCTGCCGTGCTAGAGCAAGTTAAGTACACACTTTATCTAGTTCAGTTCTGTCTGTTGCATTCCTTTTCCTCCTGGTATTTTCATATCCATTATATTCTGCCTCCAAGGCAGCATGGATGAAAATCACAAAAAAAAAAAAAAAAAAAAAAAAGTGATTTACACGAGAGCGTCAACTAAGGGTAGTCTCACTCCTGTATCAACATTTTTAAGCAAATTGGAAAGTGGCGCAAATTTACATTCAATTAAAGTATGATTAGAGGAGCTTCATGCCATCCGGTATAAGTACGAGTCAGCTCAAGAAGAATTAAAGTTTAGTGAAGGAATTGAGGTGCATGCTGAAGACAGGCAATCCTTCGAAACTATTTATTACGATGTTAAGACAAGAATACTGATATTGATTAGTGAATCTCACGACACTTCACATGATAGTGCACAGTGTAAACATGGTCTTCGCTTGTAAGAAAGAAGTGAAGCTACCAATCATTACACATGTAACGCAGTTACTTCACTTTTATGACACATTCAGCAGTGTAATAGTAAACAATGATAGTCTTGACAAAATCCATAAATTCCATTACCTATTGAGTTCGCTCAATTAAGATGCCCATAAGGTAACTGACAACCTGTCAGTTGCTGGTAACTATTTTTAAATAGCATGATATTTGGTCTGCAGTAGGTATAATAATACACTTTTAATTGTCACGGCACATCTAAGACATTTGCTAAACTTGCCACATGTAAACAAGTAGTCAACCAAAGAACTCTAGTTACTTATCAATAAAGTTACGAGCACTCTCAAAGCTATCAGGGCCATAGATATAAATATTCGAGTGCATGAGTTGTTGATATCCCAAATAATGATCTAAAAGCTTGAGGCAATAACTCGCAAGGAGTGGCAGCTACATTTCTCGTCCCAAAACTTTTCGTCCTTTGACCAACTGTTGAAATTCTTAGAGATAAGATGTAAGACTATAGAACTTAGGCGACACACAAGTCACCAAACCTGAAATCTCGGAGACTAACAATGTTAGACAATACAGACAGTCTTATGTAGTTAGTAATACTCAGTGCAAATTTTCCAAGTATAGGCCATTCAGGGTAAAGTGAGTACTTTTTAAGGTGCTGCTGAATTTCTCTTTTCATCTGATTTCTTTCTTCCTGTCACTTTTTAATATAAACATTGCAACTTGACTAATAAATACAGTGTACACATATTACCACTCCTAAAAGTTAATGTCTGGAGCGGCAATAAAATATTTTTATTAGTGGTTAATGTCTGTTGGAAGCACCTTAAAAAGTGCTCACTTTACCATGAACAGCTTATAACAGCATGCATTACACAGATGCGAAGAATTCACGAAGACCAGCATTCAAAAACACATAGAATTTGTAAGACATAACAACCTCTGCTTGAACTGTCTACAAGGTGGTCACTTTATTAGGCAATGTAGATCAGGAACCTGTTGCACCTGCTCAGAGAAACACCATACATTGCTTCACACGGACGCACACAGTGATCAAGCACTCCATTTTAAGGGCAATCGTGAAAACCAGCAGCAGAATAAGAACCAAGATCACTTTTCAGCAGATAGCCTGAGAGGTAGCAATACAGAACAGGAGTCATCAATTTTCAGTTATTGCTCAGTCAAAATCAAGCCACAAATGCAGATCCTGCTCGCCACTGCACTGGTGAAAATGCGAGACAAATTATGGCCCGTTATAAATATGCAGGACCCTTTTGGACTCACGCTCCCAAGATCATTTCATTACAGAAGAATGTGTGCAGCATCTAGAATTGAAGAAAGAATGGAACACAGCCCCAATACAGGGAATAAATGAGGTAACTGCAGAAACCAAACACAGTGTTAAGACTGTACTACTCTCCCGTGTAATAAATTATACTGTTGCAATTGAGTGTTTGGACCTACCCAAGATTTCTGCTAATTTGCCAGGCAGATATGTAGATTGTCACCAATGAAATATTCCAACCAACCTCCATTTGGCAGACACAGCATTCAACCAATCAGGAAACACTGAACTATTCCTTGGAGCAAATGTCTTCTTCGAAAATCTCCACCCTTGAAAAGTAATACAATCAAAGGACTACCCCATATTGCAAGACACCAAACTAGGGTGGATAGTATCAGGAGAATTCCAAGAGCCAGAAACTTCCCATTGTTTAGTACAACAATCAAGAGATGTATTCTTTATGAGAACAGAAGACAGTCTGCATCAGATCAAGAAATTTTGGGAGATATAAGAATTACAGGAGAATTCTAAAACTCTCAAAGAAATGGAATGCGAAAGACATTTCACGGAAACATTTACAATAGAAGAATCGGGACGGTTCACTGTTCGCTTGCGTTTCGACATGACACCACACAACTTGGAGACTCCTATAAAATGACAGTTGCACGGTTCCATCAGTTGGAAAGAAGGCCAACAGGCAACCAGACCAGAAGAAAGCATATTCGGACTTCATGGATGAATACGAGGCACTGGGACACATGCAGTTCACAAATACTTCAGATCATTCCACAGATGTCACTTTTTACTTGCCACATCATCCAGTATTCAAAGAATCAAGCACAACGACAAAGGTGAGAGTAGTATTTGATGCATCTGCTAAATCAAAGAGTGGAACTTCCTTGAATGACACACTTATGGTAGGGCCAACAATCCAATAGGATTCATGTTCCATGTTATGAGATTCCGCACACATCAAGTATGTTTCGCAACACACACTTCAAAGACGTATCGACAAATCAGGCTTGATTCCCGAGATTGTGATGTTCAGAAGATCTCGTGGATGAAGGACCCTTCATCTCCACTCTCGGCATACAAGCTTAATACTGTGATGTATGGTACTGCCAGTGTTTGAAGCAGTTAGCCATTGATGAAAGAAAAACATATCCTAAGGCATCGTAAACTGTAATGTGTGGCTATTATGTAAATGGCTGTATGTCTGGTGCACAAAATGTTGAAGAAACTCTGTTAAAACAACAGGAGTTACTATGACTTTTGAATAGTGGTGGATTTCCCCTTCGCAAATGGTGAACAAATAATCCAGCATTGTTTCAAAACATTCCAGAGGAATTTAGGGAAAGGGGCACATCATTGCATCTGGACAAGAATTATATCATAAGGACACTTGGACTGATATGGCATCCTGCAACCGATTAATCCCAGATTGTAAGTGGACCATACAGTAGAGCATCATCAAAGATCTTTCACTTTACCAAGATGATGGTTTTAACCATTATTGAATCAATATTTGATCCTCTCGGTTTGATCAGTCCTGTAATTATCTGTTGTAAGATTTTTCTCCAACCGTTGTGGCAGAACCTATTAGGTTGGGATGAACTTCAACTATCAGGGCTGGGTAAAATCTGGCCAGCTTTATATGAACAGATTCCCATTGTAGACAATATAAGAATAGACTAATTTATTCTAGCACTAGGAACACCTACTGGCATCCAACTACATTGCTTCTCAGTTGCTTCTGAAAGGGCTTATGGAGGATATCTTTACGTAAGGTCAACAAACAAAAAGGGAGAAACCATGGTCAAATTTCTATGTTCCAAATCAAAGGTTGTACCCTTAAAGTGGATTTCTTTACCACATCTAGAATTGTGTGGTGCACTTATGCTAGCAAGATTGTTCAAGAAGGCAGAAGTGTAATCATCCTAACTATCAGTCAACCTATTCTAAGGACTGACTCCACAATAGTTCTGGCTTGGCTGTCAGCACCTTGTACAAAATGGAAGACATTCGAGCCTAACAGGATGTCAGATATTCAAGACAGCACATCAATGGCTGAGTGGATACATATATCCTCAAGGGAGAACCCTGCTGAAATGTGGTGTTGAAGAATAATATTAAGAATACCATGGACAGCGAAGAAGACAAAACAGTCAGAGCAGAAAGAAATAAAACCTACCTACTCTTTGGAACTTAAATATTTCTGCCATATAATGAAGAGAAATGATTGATTGGAGAAGATTCTGATGCTGGGAAACATTGAAGGCAAAAGGAAAAAGGGATAACAGAAAATTAGATGGATGAATGGAGTCTTAGAAGCAAAAAACAGGAGCCTCGAAAGTCTTTCAGAAGCTGTAGGGGACAGGAAAGCCTGGCGAGACATAGTTCACATGGTCACAAAGAGTTGGACATGACTGAACAATTAAACAACAACAACAATCTCTGCAGCCAAATCTTTGTATTTCAAATTGTGAAAGTAAAAACATTATATTGTTTCGCGGGGAATTTTCGTTTATTTTTTTTGTTCAGTACTGAAACACTAGTTGGGAAACAAGTTGCGTTAACGGGGCTGTCAACGTTACCTGGACTTGTAGTTGTCCAAAGTGTCTTCCTGAGGGTCAATGTCACCCTTGTATGGCGTTTGCAGAGTTTCACCGTAGCAACAAGCAGTCCTGCACAGTGATGTGGAGTACCCCTGGACAGAGGTTGTATCAGGGATTGCTGAATACGATTCTGCTTATCTCAGCTAACAAGTGAGCCTGTGGCAATGTTACATGATGCTGATCAAGAAAATTCCATTTGAGCAGGCGCAAGAGAAACATGTAGTCGCAGGTGCTGGTTCGTAAATTTGAGTGTGGGGTGGTGGGTGGGGGGGGGGGGGGGGGGGGGTTTGGCCTTTGCCCAAGAACTGTTGTTTTGTCTGATATAAGTGCTTAACTTAGAATAAGTAAACCCAGGCCCTGGGCGTAAGCAACTGACAGCCTTGGCAAGAATACCATTATTTTACGGAACTTTTTTTTAATACTTCACATTCATCATTCATATTAAAACAAATAAACTTCCAAATAAAGCCTGTTCTCACACCCCACACGTCACAAAAGGCAAATTAACCAAGTAAACTAAACACAAAAAATTTAATCATGTTGTAAAATTGAAAACAAAATTATGCATCATAACTCGCCAACCTGCACACAATCAGGCGGACAAAATGATGGCAGCTTTTGTCGTTAGTTATTACATTTACCGCTACATTGTACAAAGGCGAGTACGGATATGCATGCAATAAATAAATAAAATTAAAAGTGTGTCAATCCGTAGCTTAACTTGAAATAATTTTTAAAAACCTTTTACTATTATGCCCCGCCCCCTCCTACCCAGTGCCATAAGCATTTACCCAGTTCGCCTAATTATAAAACACACCTTAAGTAAACTGATGCTGGTGTTTAGTGAATGTGAACATGTAGTGCGGCACTGGAATAAGTTTTGATTACCCTCAGTTATGGAAATGACTGAACTTTTAACAGATCGAAGAGCTATGAGTGGGACAACAGTACCACTAAGTAAGAAGTACGACTGGAGTGGTTTCAATGAATTGAATTTAAAAAGATTTATAGATGTAACGGGCCAGTTTAACCACTTTTTTGGTAAACTCGGTAACTAAATGAACGTAAAATTTAAACTCATCATTTACAGCCATTAAACGTTGGTACATTTCACCACGCACATCCAGCAGGTAACTAACTCGTGAATGAGCGAGGGCGGTGTTACCCAATTACGCGTGGTCCCAGCACTGTGGTAAGTGACCCACCTCGACCCCTCACTCCCCCAAGGCAAACACGCTCACCACTATGGCGTCTGGTGACCGGGGGAATGACTGACTGCCGATCTGGCTGTCATCACAGCCCCTCCTCCCCCTGCCAGAGGAATCAATGACTTGAAAGGATGAGCACAAATTTTCTGGTAATCATGTTCCTCGGCGCAATGCAGCATTTGAAGAAAGTTGTGGACTGTGGTCTGCACTATCTATAAATACTGTCAAGGAGAAGTCTGGTGAAGTAATGGACCAGATGAGAAGATGGACAATGGCAGACGGAGCAAAATGACAGCGGACAAGCGTCTATGCAGTGCAGACTGGCGAGAGGGCATAGTACCTAATGAGTAGAGGGTTACTATGCATGGGGGTGCTTGGAACAATCTAGAACATTCTGGTCTGGTGGAATGAGAACTGAAGGTGGGCCTGTATAAAAAAGTGATATGGAATTACTGTAAATATGTAATCTAACTGCCATATGTGGACATATAGATAATAAGAAAAGTAATTCAATAAGTTTTGATACTCTCTTTATTTCAACTTATTTTAGTTATTTGATTTAATTAATTTCTTTGAGGTGACTGTGAAATGTATCAATTAAATTGATTACTTGTAAATAGCAGTGATAGCCATTTCTTGCGAGATGTAAAGTCAAGAGAATATTCTTTCTAGTGTTTGTATATAAATTTAAAAATTATTATGAACTTTAACTCTTTTTATTTAATTAGGACCTCCATCCCTTAAAGAACATGACTGAGCACACTGACTTTGAGAAATTGTAACACTGGTGTCAGATGTGGGAGCAAGGCATTCATTCAATAATCAATGTATCCGAAAAGCCACGACAGGACAAATGAGGCCCTACCCCAGGGAAGCACCCAAATCAGAAGTACAAGCAACCGAATCCATCACCTCCAAAATGCCGCACAACGCTGAAGAGCCAGCTACTTACTCCACCCAGGGAACAGGCATTTGAAAAGCCAACCAGCCAGGGAACCCCCTACTCCATGCCTATGTGGCTGGAATTCCCTACACCAAAAGCCGCAGAATCTGTACGGATGCTGCCCTAAACTCCCACTGATTTTAAACGGAAGTTCACCAACCAACCCGGAAAGTGAACTCGCAGCACCAATGAAGTTTCATGGCGAAGCCCATTGGATCATGTGCCCCGCAAGCAGTGCCCATCACTGAGCCAGATCACCAAGAAACACAAAGAGCCAAGAGTCGTCGAGACAGCAGGACACCCGAAACCACCACCTCAACAGACAGCGCCAGCACCACCGGCTTCAGCAAGCCAACCCAATGTGAGGACTGCAGCATCGGGTGATGTCACAGCCACCGTCGAAACACCACCTCCCATGAGCAAGGCACCTACCACCAGAACTGCCAGCCAAGACGAGGTCTTTCGCAAGGCCCTACTTCAGCTGGTACCATCGGCAGTGATCTACCTACACCGCACGGCCACCCATCCGGCCGAAGACACTCAGCACAGAGGCCACCAGCACCAAGGTTACGGCGCCACTCGACGCCAAGGCTGTTTGTCACAGCCATTATTCATGGACGTGAGGGAGGACCACTGATAGATGCTGTTGAGACGGAGGTCACAACCCGACCTTTGACTCAGACGTCTCCAGTCGGAAGGGCAGGAGAAGAGGCTGATCCATTGCCCCATACGACTGATGTCCCGATGTCGCCCGACACAGAGATCCACACCCACAGACAGCTCCCCGGACATAGGAAACTATGATCCATCCACCAACCAGAAGGGTAGAAGACAACTGCCACAGAAACTACCCCAAATGGTCAACGAGGTTATGTCACCTGACGCCCAGGCCGTTTTCACGGCCACACTCCCTGGACAGGGGAAATTCATCAACGAGTCACCAGCCAGAGGGGCAGCACAAGATGGTCGGACGACAAACCTGCCCAGACAGCCGACGAAGGTCTAGCATCGCCTGACACACGGACCAATCCGCCAGTGCAGCTATGCAAATGAGAGAAGAAGAGGACCCATAGCAAACCTGCCGTCGAGGTAGAAGCCACACCTAGGCTTCAGGCTTGGGCATCTGTAGCAGAGGAGGTGGAAGCAGCAACAGAACCACTGTCTCCACCAGCTACCCAGTCAACAGCGAAGAAAGTCTTCAACTGAGGGGGTAGGCGACGCAACCTCCAGACTACCCTATGGTAACAGAGCCACCCGACGACGTGACCAAGACCCAGGCCCCTAACCTTAGACGAGAAAGGGAGCACAAATCGAAGCCATCGAGCCAGAGGTCACGTCCCGATCTCCAGCTCCAGCCCCAGTGACCTAGAGGGTACGCAACGCAGTCTCCAGACTACCTCTGATAGCAACGGAGCCACCAGACACTGAGACCAAGAGAGCCCCAGAGCTAGAGACCACATCTCGATATCCAGCTCCAGCTGCAGCAACTGAGAGGGTGAGTGATACAGCCTCCAGACTACTACTGATGGCAATGCAGGTGACATCATAGCATCACGATGGCGCAGCCGCCAATTGTCCCCTGGCACCTGAACATTCACGTCGTGTGCAGCAGCCCCGCACCTGCTATAGTGCATCTCACTCTTAGATTGCAGTAAAACGTGCATGATGTGCACTGTTTCCAGATGGCTGGAGTTATTAACAGCCATGAGTTTATACTGTGTTGGTAGAATAACTTCATACATACAAAATTATGTAACAAAAATTGTCAAATTGTATGTTTAGCTACCCACTGCAATGTAAGAGTGAGATGCACTATAAGCCAGCTCGGTACCAGGCATTTATTGAGAGGCTCCCTGGAGGCCAACCTTCCACTTCTCCTGGCCGTCTCCACAACATGCAGCACTACGCACGCGGCCACCAAAAAAGAAGAAAATGCCAAAAACAGTGAGTGAAAGTACCACACATGAACAGACTTAGCTTTGATAGTGGTCAATACACTATCCCAGTCCTAAATCAGTAAACACGTACAGCCATTGTATGTCATTAAGTGAACTGTGCAGTTAGATAATTTTTAAAAAATTTCTGGACGCTTAACTTAAGCACAATGCTTTAACCTAATAAGCTTCCTTGCAGCCGTATCAACTGTTCTTATTGCTCACTAATTACGTAGCTGGCCCATGTGATAATGGCCCGTCAATTGCTGTTTATAAAGTTTTTACGTGAACACTTTGGACAGCCCTAGTACAGTGCCACGTAATGTGTGTAAAAACATTTGAAGATGCCGAAATCTTGTTGAAAAGAAAATGGACAGAAACTATAAAAATTCTGAGTATTGTTGAAAGCAAATTATTAAAGACTTCTGACGCAGGTCACTCTCCTGCGAATTGGGCATGCACACTCAACTCATCAACTTTGCCCCATCATCGAGCCATTAATCTCTTATGGGGAAGTCACACACTGGCAGACAATAAATTATGTGCCTACATGGTTATTGCCAGTTCAGCGGACAATTAGACACTCGCTGAATATTCTCAAAATTGTACTGCCTACCCAAAATCTGATGCGGTAGCCCACTCATGCCTGAGAAAATTTTATTATCCACTGAGCCACTGACACGCCAGAACCAGATAAGCTAGTTGGAAGGGATACTGCAGGAGGGCAGCACCCGTCGCCCAATGTCGTCACTGCTGCCTGAGCTTCGTGGGGAGACGATACGATAGATATGTCAACAGCCTCTCGCCAGGGAGATAAGAAATGGTGGCGTGGCCCACGCCCTTAATTTAAACCACCCCTGTGAGGCAAGACTAGCCATCCCCGCACCCCTCTAGCAGCCCACAAGCAGAAAATTTTGATATATAAGGAGGTGCGAAATCGCAACTCGACACAGTTCGTCGCCATCGAGCCTGGGTAAGGCTGAGGGCACCAGTCTGAAGAAGACCAATCAGCTTGAGCAAAGCTAAGAACACCAACAGGGAAGTGAATGTCACCCTGTCCAGGAGTCTGAAAAAGATCTCCCGCTCTCAACCAGGGTTGCACACTCACTAGGCCTTCTACGCCAGAGAAGCAATGGAGAAAACCCTACAGGAGTCGAAGGTCTCCCACAACGCCGTCCACAGCAGAGGACGCTTTCGCCACCAAAGGTATATTGACGCCCTCACCTGCCCCGCTTACCCACAAGTCAATCCTTCAAACTCCGCAGTAGCAGGTCGTGCCATCGTCCCTTCTGGACTGCCACTCCCCAATTTGAAAATCAACTGGCAAATTAGAAATTTGAATTTATTTTTTTCATTTACATTCACTTGTCATAAATTGAAGATTATTATTTTATTGTGCACAGAGCTACACAACCCCCTGTATTTCCCAACGTAGTGAATAAATACGTAGTGGTTTGAAACTGAAATCTCATGTTAAGAACAACCCCCTATAAATGAGGATTGCAGTTCTTATTTGGACCATCTGCTAGGGATATATTGGCCTTGGCATGATCTAGATTATTACGACACTCTAAGACCACTCGAAAGTGATTCTGAGCCTAAGCCATCACATCATCCATGCACGATCACAAACGAATCAGCCGTCACATGCGAAGTCCATACAGCCACCGGAAAAGTAGTGATTGTACGCATACACTTACGACCTACTACTACTCGCCGGACTGTTAACTGTTAGCCCTTACTTTGTCCATGCAAGGAAGCCCACTAGGTCAGCCCCTTACAAGCACCGGGTAAACTCACAGGAAGCTGAATAAATTAATGTTGAACGATTTCATTTCATTATCAGCTATTTTTTTCCCCCTAATTCCCATTAATTAGTGACAACTAGTGTCATGATTTTTGACAGCCTTCACGGTAAGCCAGACCAAACTCCCTGGGAGGGAGATTTATGTGGTTAAGTTCACCCTCAGGCTTGATTCTCCTCCTCCGGTTAAGGTCCCTCTACCTAAACGGCGTCTTCCCCAACCACCCAACATTGACAGATACACAACCCCGCCAGGCAACACGATTATTAACTCCACCAACACTAATACAGGGTGTGTCTAAATTCCCTTTACACATTGTAAGGGCTTGCAGTGGGGACCAAGACAGTTACGTTTCGCTTAGGAACTTATATGCGGAAATGTACAGTTTCCCACCAACAAACAAAACACCACCACATCACATGTTGACCTCTCTTATGTCTGCAACATACTGTACATTGTTTTTCTTCTGAGTCCACTTACAAGAAGGGCTAAATGTGACGACTACACAAACGTCTACACAAACACGGTACCTACATACCATGTTCTGGTACACACGATCACCAATACCTGGAAGTCCAAGATCCGCTGCAGCTATAATCCATGCCAGTAGGTCCTCCTCTGATTCCACAGGGGTCTCATAAATCACCCCTTCATATGGCCCCACAGGAAGTAGTCTAGCAGAGTCAAGTCGGGTGAATGTGCCGGCCAAGCAACCGGGCTACCTCGACCTATTCACTGTTGGCCAAAACGACTTTGCTAAACTATTTCCTGTGGGGCCACCTGGAGGGCTTGATTTACCAGACCTCTGTGTAATCAGAGGAAGAACTACTGGCGTGGATTAGGGCTGCTGCAGATCACGGACGTCCAGGTATTGGTGATAGTGTGTACCAGAACATGGTACATAGGTACCGTGTTTGTGTAAGAAGTTGCTCGTCATCACATTGAGCCCTTCTTGTAAGTGGACCCAGAAGAAAAACAATGTACAGTATGTTACAAACGTGGGAGAGGTCAACACGTGATGTGGTGGTATTTTGTTTATCACAGGGAAGCTGTACGTTTCCGCACATAAATTCCTATGCAAAACGTAACCATCTTGGTCCCCACTACAAGCCCTTACAATATGTAATGGGTATTTAGACACACCCTGTATAAGGAGGAGGAATCAGGGCTTGTCCTTTTGGTTATTACCTTCCGCGAAGCGGAACGAGAATATCTACCATTCTGGTGTAGAGCACAAAAACTCTTCCCTCCCTCAAACCAACAAGGAGTCCGACGCACTCTCTCCCAACTACCGAGCGGGAGTGTGTAAAAACCTGAGCGGAACACGTCACTTTAAATAACTCAACATACTTTGCTTTGTATAGAATCACCTCAAGAAAACATTAAATATTTTCATTGCATTGTGGAGAATCCATTTTTCTATATTTTAATGCAAACTCAAGTTCATTTTATATTGTATATAACTTTTGAATTTTTAAATAACGCATTTCTTGTTTTGTGTAGAATCACTTCAAGACGCATCAAGCCTTATTGATTATGTTTTGATAAACAAATGCATTTTTCTTACCTAATTATCATATTTTGCATTTTATAGTCACCTAAAGAAATCGCAAACAAAAGACATTCTAAAACAAAGAAAAGTTTGTGATATTACAGTCTGAATATGTCAAAATATTTCAAAGGGTACTCTTCTATGCACTTCTTTTCTATTTTATATTCTCACCGAACCCGACTTTGTGCTCTGCCGCAAAGCTACCAGGCCAGTACTCTGCACTGGACGAACTCCAGTACCTCATAAGGACTAGAATCTAAACCCTGCCACCAGGTGCACCTGACCTAGCATCCACCAAAAACACCTTAGACGTGGTGACGTTCCTTCCCCAGCCTCAAGACATTACAAATCAACTCTTATTTTTAAATGTCGTCCACTCTGGTCTATTTTTATATTTGATATAATCTTGTCTTAGCTGTTCTTTTCCGAAGTTTTTGTTTTAGCCAATTCATCAAATATTTTTATCTTGCACATGTGAGGACTGATAGCACATAATGGTGATATACTAAATATTTTTAACTATCCTATCCTGACATAGTCAACTTAAGTGGAATAAATATTTCTACCAACATAAAAATTTCGGAACTGTTTACGTGGCTTGTCATGACTCCAAAAACTGAGATCAAACATAACATAAGATTGTTATTGCTCCAGTCCTCAGCTGGTCGCCATCACTAAAGTTATGATATAAATCCATAATGTTTGAGTATTTAGGCTCAGCCTCGTGGAGTCTTTGCGAATAACGTCCGCTATCTGCCTATCAGCCGGTTCTGATTACCCCAAGGGTAATGTAGTGTTGTTATTCTCTTAATGATATTAATTGTGCCATGTCAAAGACATAGATACGCTGACGTGATCTTCCAACGACCGCCCGCACGAGTCCTTTTCCACCGTGACCAGTTGCCAAGGAAAAACCTTGACATAGGCTCAGAGGTCACCCCATGCTACTCCTACCTTTTCATGACACTTGTGAGTTTTCCCAAAGCCCGGTTTACCAGAATCTATGAGCACCAAGTCCCGCGCGTAAGACCGGCCTACACCCTCTCTGGCTCACCAAGCCTTTTATCCATTACCATTATGTCTTTGGATCCTTCAGTAAGACCCAGACTTTTGGGCCCCAACGGTTTGGCAGTAAAGGAGTCAACCGGCCCGCCTCCCATCAGAATCGTCACTATCTGCCGTGACTGGACTCTTCTGAGCGGCAGATACTCCTTTTAACTATAAAGCTTGGTATAGGGAACACCACAGGTAGCCCAAGTTTGCTGACTCTCGAAAGAGTCACCCAGCGGTACCACGAGGAGATGTGGATCCCGAAGTCAGCAGAGACTATAGTCTTGCGTATAACTGACTATTACCGCAACCATGTTGCATATCGGCTCCAATACCAGGGCTTGACAGTAGCCCCGACATTTCATTGTCCATTATGCTCTCTCCAAAGGGCGGAATGCTATTTCACCTCAGTGTAGGGAAGTCTATTCCATAGTCTCAGGCATTCCCATTGGGCATGAACCCCTTGCAGTGATACTTGCCTTACGCCATTTAAAGACTGGTTTGCACTGTGCTATTCCAGCAACCATGCCAACAGAGAAGACTCAGTCATTCCACCTGTCACCTGTAATGACAATCGCTGGGCATAGTCACATGATGCCTCCTGGCATATTATGGACAGCCTTACACTCATTACAGGCTGGTTTCTCCACCAGACCAACACCTTTCAGGAGGAGGAACGGCGACCACCATTCCCTTTCCCTTCCATTGCCTTCCACCTGGGAGGCAACTCCTCCCACCCAAACAATCACAGCTCCCACAGGGTGTGGCAACACCTTACACCCCTCGGGAAGTCCCACAAATGGGCTTGTCCCCCGATATCCAGCGTCTGGTATTGGCACCTTAAGAGTGTTATAGTTATGCCTGCCAACTGAGATCACACAGCAGCTATTTCCTGAACAAAGTTAAAATATTTAGTAACCAATTAGTTCTTGTAATAATGACACTCCAGTTACCTACATAGTATGCCAATGTTAGGAATACAAAATTGCAATTATGTAATTTCAGACACCATGAATGGTATATAAGTGGTTAGGAGCCAATCTCAATGCTTACTGAACCATCTGCACTTGGGATAAATTAGATGGTTACAACAAACTTCAGCTGCCTGGGGCCCAGGTGTACACCCAAGCACCAAGAACAATCATCGCCTGCACCTAGTAGTAATGTCTATTAAAAAAAAGCATATAAAACATTAAGGCTACTCACCACCTCGAACATTTTCATCAAGAAGCTTGAGTTCTGTGTGTAACACTGCTGCCAGCCACGACACAATAACCAACCAACACAGAAGCACAATCACAGCTATGGACAAGCCAATTGTTCGGCCCCTGCAGTGGCAAGATTGAGAGTCGTGGAAACGCTGTGATAAAGACGAAGAACGGAGACGTCTGTAACATATAACAGCCACCAATCATGGTCCTTGCAACCAATGCTTCAACTACATGTATATCAACTACTTTGAATTTACCAATTTAAAAACATAAATTATTTTATTTTCTTGATGGACGAAAAGTTGAAAAAGTGTGTGCAAGACAAATAACGAATGTAACATGAGGGAATGAAAGTCTCCCCAATTCAGGTGCTTTAATATGAATATTAATGTACATTAGTGACTTGTTAAATTTGTTTTACTAAATTTACAGAGTTATGGTAATGAAAATCTGTGTTGTGAAATTCATAAAACTATTTTCACCACGATAAATGCCATACTAATGGAATGACAATTTACTTTCAATTTACTCAAGTTGATAATACAAAACTGATGTATATTTTAAAATGATAACATTCATCTGATAGCTCTTTTGGTACACTTGGTGGGTAATGGAAGATTACCAAACATTTTTCTATCAGTATAGTTTCAAATCAGTACAAAATAATAGCACATATAATTTGAATAACTACAAATTTAAATGTACATAAGCAATATTGGAAAAACAACCTACACAATAAGAAGAATTTTAACACAAATTTTAAAAGAAAAAAAGGTCACCAGAACTATCGGGTGAAAATTATAAATCATTCTGAGGTAGATACAGATGTTTCTATTTTCATTTGGCTCTGTATATAATTTTAATTGTTGTACATTACTAAAATCAATGAAAAATCAGTGTAATGATAAAAACTAAATGTGTTTCAGAGAATGTACCATGCAACTAATATTATTTACAATTGGATATAATATTGTTACGTACCATATGCCTGTTAGTTTATTTTTTACTTTTGTAGCTTCTGTGTTTTCATACTGATTTGCCATAGGCCTAAAAGGAGACATTGGTGATTCCAGTTTACACACAAGGAAAGGAAAAATTCAGCCAGTATCATGCCTGTGACAGCGAGTACAGGAAAGGTGATGGGGAGGCTTGTAGTACACCATGTGTTAGAGGTTATGAATGAATAAAACTGGCTGCAGGAGTATCAACATGGTTTTAGGGCAGATAACTCACGTGAGATGCAACTGGTTGGACTACTGGAGGATTTGATGTACGTATATGCCTGATTCACAGACTTTGCAAAGGTATTTGTTAAGGTGCCACAATGGATTTTGATGCAAAAATTGTATGAGCTACTGGATGACAAGTGAGTTGTGGATTGGATAGGGGACTTCCTGAGGGGGAGAAAAAGAGGGTGAAAGTGGGGAGCACTTATCGGAGGAAAGAGGGGTTGCCTTGGGTGCCTTATGGTTAATGACCTTGGGGATAATGGTGGGTGGTAAAGTGAGGCTGTTTGTGGACAATTGTGTTCTGTATACAGATGTGGGTGGGGATAATATGATGCAGTAGGACATATAACAAATAAGAAGGTGGACAGAAAGAAATTAAATGAAGATGAATGCATGTAAAACATAGATCTTAAGTTTCACTACGACTGGATTGTATGATGGCAATTACAAATGGCAAGGGTAGGACATACTAGAATATGCCCTGTATAGAAGTACCTCGGGATGGTGATTCAGAATGATCTTAGGTGAAAAAAGCAAATACAGAAAGTGGTATCAAAGAGAAGAAAGGCTTTCGGAATAATGGGAAGGGTCTTGAAGGAGGTTAGTGTGGAAGTGAAGGAGAAGAGGTAAGTGAAGAGATTTTGGGAAGCTCTTAACAGCGAGGTCTTGTGAGTCGATGATGGTGAAATGAGGTGAGAATGGAGCAGTGCCAGAATTAAAGGGCAAGGGAAAAGAGTTATACCCGATAAAACCCACCGACCAGCTGCATCATCTGGCACGATTCCCACATGCAAAAATCCAGGAGTGGACTGGCCGGGGATTGAACCCGGTTCACATTGGTGGGAGGTGAGCAGGCTAGCTTCTCAGCCACCGTGGCCCTGTATGAAGGAGAAAGTTTATAAAGAGTAACTGTTAAGTACCAGTGCTTTTCTGAAAAAAATTTAAAAAATATTTAAAAAACTAGCAAATTGCGAGTATTAATATTACTAATCACACATAATATGAATTTCATGAGGGCATCACGTTATTCTTAGTAGATATATACCGTAAAATGTAATGGTGGTAAAGGCAGAGGTAATAAGAGAATGATGAAAGTGATTTTAGGCCATCCTAAATGATGAATGAGGATGGTGCTCCCTAAGGAATAAGCAAAGTGGCGTCACAGACCTCCTCTTGGCTGCTAGAGTTTCTGATACGTTTAGCGACGAAGCAAGAATGTTCTGGTGAGACTGGCTGGTGCCTCAGACCTCCGCGACGCATCATGCGAGTTAGGGAACATTCTAGGTAGTGGCCTAACACACTATATATACTGCCGCAACTCAGCGGCCAGCAGTCTTTGACAAGTGTGGACGACGACGGGAGATTGCAGAATGACGGCGAGTGAAGTGTTTATGGATTGAATGGAAGAGAGGATGTGAAACCAACGAGTGAAGCCTACTGTGCATGAGGGCGCTTTGGAAGACTCTAGAACATTGCGACTGGCGGGACATGGACTGAACTGAGGTGGGACTGAATGGAAGTGTAATACTGATTTTATTGTAAATATTCTAAATGTCAAATATGGATACATAAATAATAAAATATCTGAATAGGTTGATACACTGTCTATTGGGACTGATTTTTAATTATTTAATTTAATTGATTTATTGGGTGTGGTAATTAGAAATTTTATTAAATTGGAGTAATTAGTGGTGAACAGTACGTGATATCAATTTATTGTGAGATTTTGAGTTCAGAGAATTTTGCTGTAGTTATTATAAATAAAATAAGAAAATTATAATTGTTTTTTTTTTTTATTAAGACCACTATCCCTTAACGAACTTAGTATAGCCCACTTAATTTCTAGAGATAGAAATTGTAACAACATAATTATTATAATAACAACTATTATTATTATCATAGAGCACCTTTTCTTCTGTACTAGTACTCCTACCATTATAGAAATGCCAATCAGATAATGAACATATGAATAATAAACATGCCACGTGATGTCTTCTCAAATGCAAAATGTCAATGTTGATGTCTGCAACTTTTTAAAGTTTTGTGGCAATGTATAGCATACACTGCTTGATTTGTTGAGTTATTATAATTTTGTGTATGTACAACTCTATACTATTATATCCTGATTAAAGCATAATGCGGTTTACGATGAAGGAAACACCTATCCTTTAACACAAACTCCAACTTCCATGCAGATGCTGGATTTGATCAAGTCATCTGTGAAGTTTTAAGTTAAAGATAAGGAGTAGAAGGAAGTAAAACGTCTGAAAATTTACAACTTAATTTATTGATGTGAATGTGTTTTATTACTCGCAGATGTAAAATATGGTTTTCAGGTCCAGTGTTATCATGTTACATATAAAATTACTCAATTGATAGTGATGAAGATAACATAGTTTATTCCACAAATGGGATCCTCGATATTGCGATACCTCGATATTTTATAGTATCGAGTATCGCATGTGAAAATCCAAAAGTATCTAATTTCAACACCCTTTTTCTCACGCCATAACTATGGTACAAGCGTACCATAACATTTGGAATGTGTGCAATAATTTTGAAAAATGTACCATAATTTACGTACATGTGTACTACAGTATACCATATTTTATTCATAGCATAATATTCACACAGCTTTGAGTACCTTGAGGTGTTTTTAGGCAACCCATACATACCACAACTATGATTTTTGACATTTATTTTCATGGTAGATAATTGAGGTACAGTAAAAACAGGTTGAGAGTTGTGAGCAAGCACCAATAGGCACGAGTGAGCAATATTATTACTGTATATCCAATACATACCATAATTATATGCTGCACCAAAATTTTTCATTTAATTCATTTTTATCCCATTAATCACTTTTATGGTATATATTTCAAGTACAATAAAAGCAGGTAAAGAGTTGTGAGTGCAGATAGGCATGAGCTAGCAAATTGAGTGGTTATTGTACATCCCACACATACCATAATTACCGGATCCAATTGCATGATTAAATATTCACAAAAATTAATATGTACCATAATTATCTGATACACCTGTTGTGACCTAGCCCTCGTATTCTGTGGGCCGGCCCACGACGGGTGTATCATATAATTACGAAATTTATTTAACATTACAGTAATTTCCTTGAAGTTGCAAAATTAAATTAAAAAACTGTGAAATCGCAAAATAAATGTGTACTGAGCTATCACTTTCCTCAAAGTTCGATTACAGCTTTTACTGTGGAAACGTGATTATATAGAATCGAAGGAGACACTGTTGGTTTATCATTGATCAAGGACATTTGGGTGACAGGCCGTCCACCATTTTTTTTCAGTGTAATGTGGGTTTTTATATAGTTTCAGTGTGTGTCAACGACACTAGTAAAATGAGCAATTTTTTGACCAAGTTGTTTTGTATTCATGACAATTTTAATTTGGTATCGAGAAAAGTATCAGTATTGAGAGAATGTTTTGGTATCGAAACTGGTATAGAGTATCGAGGAAATGTAGTATTGACTCATCCCTAGTTTAAACAGCTATTTTTACATGAATACTAAAATGAAAGTTATAGAATTAGTAAGACTAATGTAAATCAAGACATTACATTTTGGAACTTATCACTACATTTAAAGTACTAGTTTCTTTGCACTGTACTCATCAAATATATAACCCATTCGCAGTTGTTATATTTTCCTGTTACTTTTGACTAAAATCACATGCAACTTATATGCTATTTGCACAAGAGGTGCTGCTGGAGTCACACAGACAGACAGGTTTTGGCTTTCAGAATGTTTCATATTACCTCTATCCATCACAAACCTCCACAGGTCCCTCAAATATTTAATACTCAGAGCATTTTTACATCATACTATTTCCTCAACAGCTTTTTACGTATCTCTTCTTACTGATTTTCCACATTTTTCATACACTGTAGATTGGAATATAATTTAAGCAGCATGGGGTACTTAATATAATTATTTTAGTTTTAATTTCAAACTAATTAAATTTAGGCAAGCACGAACCATAACTATACAGCTATAATAAGACACGTACTACACTGTACAACATACCGACTAATTACTACACAAAGGCAACTTTCCTACAAACAAAATCATGCAAAATATTAAACAAGAGATGATGCATTTAAACTACTGTGCCAATCTTTAAATAAAGGAACTGCCTGGACCAAACAAGCATGCTTACAACTATTTTGAGCCAGCAGCAAGATAAAAACACTACAGCATTTTCCAAACACAGGATAAAGTGACAAAGCTATTGTGCAAACGTAGAGGACAAAATTAAGGCATTTTGATACTGACACTCTAGTCAGTGTTCTACAGCTAAGTAAATGCAACTATTAAAAGATATATATACATCAGTGGCAAAACAACTTCAACTTAGGTGGGGGCATGCATTTAGGCACATCCACAGGGAGAGTGTAGGGGGCAGATGCCTTTAGACACCACTGTTGAAAGATTTTCGCTTCTTTTAAAAATGTCTTTCGTTTGTGATCAAAATCCTAATTATATACTGCATACGAGAGAGAAAAGTGCATACGAGAGTGACAAAGCTGAGTATAAGTATCAGAAATGCATTTTATTAATTCACTACAGATTGTATACCGTATATCAAAACATCTCGGTAAACAAAAACAGTTTGGGTACCTACCCACTTACTCTTATTGTGGTGCCCTCTACTAAATTTAAGAAGGGGCAATCTGTACCCTGCCACCTTAGTTGTTACACCACTCTACAGCACTAAATACCTACAGCTACGATAAGTCTTTCGAACTGATAAACACAATTAATAAAGGTCAAGTTTTTAAATTACATTTTACTGAGAGCAAATTGTTGTTCCAGTCCCAATGCAATTTTCATACATTTTCAGACTCTGTTATTAACACCTACAAAATTTGTGGTTCCATTTTGAAAATTCAAGCATGACCTAAAAATATTGGTAAGTGATTTTAATTAATTTTTTAAATGTAATAACTGACTATTAATCCACAAATATTCAAAAATATTTACTGCTAAAAATTCCAGTAATGGAATCGCACTGAGGCTAGCCACCAACAAAATGAATGTTGCAATGCATAGGTGCCAAAATTACAGGTGCAAGCAGTAATGAATTTGAGGTAGGCCTACACCTCCTATACCGAACAACTTCAACCTCCAAGAGACACTAATATAACATGTGGCTAAAAAATTTACATACTAGTTTTACGTTCATCAAACTGGAAATCAGAGGGCTGATTACATAGTAATACTTGAAAATTATGCACAAATTATTTGATGACAGTCTGTGCTATTTATCTAAAAAAATTTGGTTAAGTTATGCTCAGCCATTTGTTGGAAACCTGTAAATCCAAGTGATAAACAGGGAGCAATGCTTATTTGGACTAACAGTAAATTTATTACCTTTGTAATTTAGCTGTTTTCACGAATAAAGGCAGAAAAGCAATATTTATACAAATTTCAGTTCTTTCGTTGGTATCTTTCTTTCTAAAAGGACAATTACTATTTCATACCAAATTATAATGAACTGTGTGTGCAAAGGGCTATGAAAATCAACTTACTAAGTTTTGAAACTTTTTTTTTTTCTCTACACCAAAGTTTTCCTGATCTTCCTACCTCTCCTCACTCGGATGTAATATTAACTATGATGTCGTACCATCGACGTCCAGGCCCTAGCCCAGTTCTAGCAATGCACAGGCAGCACACCAAGATGACCCCACACGTAGCCTAGTATATGCATGTGTTGTGTGTGTGTATGGGCATGAAGAGGTGGGGGGGGGGGGGGGGGCACTTTAAAGCAAAGCAAATCAGAGTGCGTTATGGCAGTGCAAGGGGCTGAGCAAGGGTAGGGCCTGTGGTCCATGACCCATCGTGCTGTGAGGCAACGGGCATGATGTCACAGTGATGTCATAATGGCTGTACTCTCCAACCCCTTAGAATGTGTATGAACATAGCTTAAATTAACTAAAAGATATTTACGTAAAGGCAGAAAGAGAAAGAAACTGTTAGTAATTATTAAAGAGATAATATTTTGTGTATGTTAAGAGGTAACCTCCATGGGTGGTTTTGTTTTATGCCACTGCAGAAGGAAGCAGGCTAGAACCTCCTTCCCACCAGCATGTAGAGCAGTCTTGTAGCAACCGTGGCCAGGGTAGGGTGCATGCCGGACGTCGCATTAGGAGCTTCACCATTTGATATGTTCTCAGTTTTAGTCTGTTGTGCAGCTGTCGTTTACTGGAACCATTCATCATTTTAGCCCTCATTTTACCCTGTTTCATGGTAGAATAATTTTAGTAATTATCTGCCCCCACCCTCCTAACGTTGTGCCCATTAGCACAGTGCTTTAGCTATACGGGACCAGCCGACTTAAGATTTTATCAGTAAGGATCCTCGCCTGGAGTGACCAGTATGGAAATAAAACTATGTTAATCTTCCACGCGCACACTTTTGCCAGATTGCCACGTTAAGTTTTCAGGGTTCATGTATCAATGGAACTTTGTAAGATAGTGTAACCGGCTTATGCCATGTGCTCTGTATTGAAAATCAGGTAATAAACTCTGCTTGCATCAACATTGGTGTCTGAGAAAAATCATTACGTTTTAACCCCTTGTGCATCACTTGGTCAGACCACAGATGCCAGTATTGGCAGCACACCACACGGGCAGGTTGAGGCCCTCGCACTGAGAACTCTACGACATTGTATTAGCTCTCTGGAATGAGTAAAACGTTGGTTGGTAAACATTATGCGGTGGGTATACCTGATGGCAGCAACTATATGTTTAAAAAAAAAAATCTCTTTCGAGGAATGATGAAACAACTGCGGAGATATTCTAAAATGATACAATGATATTCTTCCTTCAGCAACAGTAATAGGTTAAACCACTAACTTACAAACTGAAATTCTATAAGCATATTACATTAGATGTAAATTAAATCAGAATTTTCAATACCTGCTGCACTGCGTGCTCCAGATAGAGGGTTCGTTATAATCATACATTTCAATGTCAAATATTAACACCCGTATTTTAAAAGCCAATAAATAACCCACAGTTTAAACATTTCAAAAGTGACACTAGTCTATTTTAAATTTACTTTGCTACACGTTTGATACAGCTGTGACAGTATTAACTATTTTGCATGTCATGAAACCTAGCAATAATTTATTTTCTAGGAAATTAAATTTATTTGGACAATGCTATTTATTTTTTTAAAAACCATCAGCCTTATATTAATACTGCAACTTATAAAGATTTGGTTCCCAAGCTACATCCTTAACACTTTTACAATTACATTATGATTCATTGCAAGAAAATCACCACTAATGAACTGTACACTAAGTTAGGAAATATTAAATTCAAGGCAGCATGTAAGACTGCAGTACTATCGGATAAAAACTACTCTAGTAACGAGAGCAAATATAGAACGCAAAATAATTCTACAAAAATTCAATTAACTTCAATTTTCTCAGGTTATAAATTTCTTTCAAAATGTTCTGCTAACCGCTTAAGTCTCTTTTTCCTTGCTGGTGGAGGTGGTGGTGGTGGTGCCACAACGAATTCCGAAACTTCACACTGCGAGTCGCTATCTGATGACGACAACCCCAATAAATTATGTGATTCCTTGATATTTGTGTCCATTGTTTAAATACATCCACACATCCAATCATGACAATCTTCATGCATATGAGGCCAACTATAAGGTGTGGAAACAGGTACACAGATATCCTAACCTATAAGACCAACTATATCGCTTCATACTTCATTTCAACGACATCAATTTTATCATTACGCAAGTCTCAACCGCTGTTGGAATATCTATAAAGTTAAATTCAATATTATTTTAACACGTGTCTTTGTCAGTAATATTTTATCACTGGGGAAAAGTTTATCATTCACGATTACAATTACACATAGAATACCTAACAATAAAAGCAACTAAAAATTTGAATTCGATGTTATTTCCGCCGTTTGAAAATTAAGAAGATTTTCCTGGCCAATATAACACAATCGACATTAAACATTATTTATAAATACAATTTCTAGGTACAATTTTAATATAAATATTACTTATTAACAAAAAAAAAGTGATTTATTACTATTGAACTTTTTATTATGTATTTTGCACTATAGGACACACAGGTCGTTATGACATGGCAAAAACAAAGTGCATAAAGAACCATCGTAATTCGAAACTCAATTATAGATAGGATGTACGATTTTTACACAAAACTGTTGCACCATCTTCTAAAATTTTTGCTGGGAAGCTTGAACTCAAATAGTGTGACCAAAAATATTAGAAGATGGTGCATCAGTTGTCTGTGAGAATCTTACATTCGATCTACGATCGAGTTTCGAACCAAGATTCAAATACGCAATTATGGATGAGTTACCAATGTTCCAAAAAGCAGTTGCACTGAAAAATGGCGCACAATTTATAATTTTGCTGACTTGTATTCAGAGTCACAAAAACAATTTTAGTGAAAATATGGCTGAAAAACAAGCATTTCTTTTAGGAATGATATGATCATTTCACTTTCCTAGCTTTTAAGATATGTTCAGTAAGCTTTAACACGATTCGGGTGGTCTACAGGGCTTGTGGTGTTGAAATATGTACTGAAAGTCCGGAGACCCCATGTCACGATCGCATAAAAAAAGGACGCATTACTGGCACGTTTTACAACACTGCAGTATATGACACCATCTGAGCCCTGAGGTATTTTGGCTCTTCAGAAGCCAGTCTGATAAAGCAAATGATACCTGAAAATTTCCACATTTCATACACTTACATAGTAGGTGAGGATGGTTGTTGATGGGTCGCACTTAGGTTTCCCAGTGAGGTGAGTACACATTGAAAACATCAGATATGGTTTAAAACACAGTTGTAATAACACACACACAAAAATGACGATACATTGCCTAATAATGAGGGCATGTAGTTAACAGACATAATGTCGGGAAAAGTGAGACAATGGTTTTAAAAACCGTTCACATTAAAGTCACCACTCTAGAAATCAACATTTGAAAAAGAAAAACCACCGCCTGCTCCTGCGTATATATAACCATTCATGCAAAACATCGGCTGGAGATGAACATACCCAGTTATGTTGGCAGTGAAATGTGAAAAGTAGTTCTACGAAATTACATGTTATTGCAAGTGTAATGTTTTAATTTATGGCTACTTAAGCTATTTGAAGTTTATTTTATACACTTTAAAGTAATTATTGGCATAAAGCTAATGTATTTACTGTAACTCATAATTATATTGCATCACGTGATCTGCGCAATGGTCAAAAACAACGATTACTCCGTTGTCGTGGTTCCTTCATGCTTGTAGCTAGACTTTGCTTATTAAGAGTGGTTATGAGGCAAACTACAAATATGGAAACTGGAAGTTGTGTTTTAATATTTCTCATTTATCTTTCAGCTTATATGCAATCAGATTTGTTTTATTATATGTCGTATAGTATTTAATTGTGTAAAGTTATGAATTCCAGCAAACCATGTACAAATATTCAGAGTCAGGGGAACATTATAAATCTCGCCGAAAGTATTTATTCTTTAATTCGTCGAGAAGAAATGAAGCTATGCAATGTGATCGAACTAGTTGCAGAAATTTTGAGAATTTCAACTGCAACTGTTAAGAGGTAAACGTAAATGTGTTTTTACAACATATTTTCGCCGCTTATCCCCAATAAAAAAAGTGAAAAAGAACACGTATAAATGGACACTTTGAAATGTGATATTATAAACAGAACGTTAAAAAAAAACATTATAAAGTAAATGAAAGACAGCACAAATGCAACATTAATATATTCATGTGAGTTTGCGAAGTACTTTTTATATTATAAGTTTGACCATTAATATTAAAAGTTATCTGTACTTATCTACCCATGCCCATCTGTTTAACCTTTCTTTCAAATCTGTCATTATAACAATTTAAAATTTGGCAGTCGATAATTATACATTAATTTTACACATTATTATCACTGTATAGTTAAGTAATATTGGCCTAAACTCCAATACATCTGTAAATATCTATTTACGCCCAGTCATGTAACCTTTCTTAAATCTACCTTGATAACACGTGCAAATGTGCCTGTCAATTATTATACATTAATTTGACACGTTTTGAAATTATTGTGTTATTTTGTAATATAGACATAACTTTAAACTTGTGTTGATGAAGTTATTCATCCCAAGTTACAGTGTTCCAACACATAAACTATGATATCTTAAATCTGGTTTTTTTAACCATAGACTTATAGCTGTGCTTGTTGCAGAAGTTCTTTCGTGATGCAAATGCAGGCCTAATTGTTTTATTTTGTATTGCTTGCCGTAATAAGAATTAGAAAGTGTTTACAATAAACTGCCTACAGTTAGGCCTATGGAACAATTCAATGTTTAAATTTCGAAATTAATGTTCGACAAGACAACTTGCTACCTTTTGAGAAATATCAACGAAGATAGTATGCATTATTGAGTATGCTAATTGTTTGTAATATCTGTCAATTTGGCCGCAAAAATATTGTTGTTATTGAAATTTAAACATAACTGTAAATTAGACGCCATAGTCAACACCCCAGACACATAGCGCTCATGTTTTCTTGTGAGTGAATGTTTTGTAAAGGTTATGTTACATTATGTAGTGTATGTGTTAAATTAAGTATTTCTAAAGAAGCTGTATGAGCTAACTTTCAATAAGGGCCAGGCAACAATTGACATACCAAACACATTCAAAGTTATAGCGATAAGCACAATGGTCTGTCTACAATTGATATAACGATTAAAAAAAAGTAGTTTGTTTATGTTGCTACATTTGTACCCAAGAAATTAAGGTCTGTCCATAGAGTTGGTAGTGAGTTTTTTCGAAAATAAATATTTTCATTGAACTGAGACATTTTTAAAATGGTACATTTCAATTTTTACTTTAACATTACATAAATCCGTTACAAAACTTCCATGGTTGTGATAAAAAAAGGAAAATATCTTCCCGAGGAATGAAGTCAAAATACACGCTTTCTTGATATGTAAATAAGTTTTTCAATTGATAACATAATATAAGTGTCGTAGCTTCTGATTGGCTGTTTATTGATGCACAGCTATACTAACAAGGAAAGTTAAACCAAGAGCTTGTCGCTATGCACAATAACTTGCATGGAAGTATTACTTTTATAATTTGTCCTTTACATTATTATTTTGACGTCATTTGTGGATATGTATTGGTTTTACATTTATTATAAGACATTTATTTCAGCTTTGTGTGTGCACACATGAACCTTTATTGTAAGGGTAGTAATTTTCTTTAAATACTTTTCTCATTAAGTTTTCAGTTTTGCCCCAGTCATTGCAATGAAGGACCCTCAACAATGATGAGAGTCCTTGCAATTTACCTGTAAAATTGGTTTTTGAGGTCTGTGTGGATTTGACAAAAGGGAAATGTCGCACCCATTTGGGCCACAAGAGACACAGGAAAAGTGGCCATCACCAGATTGGCATTTCACTTAGCTATAAATAATATACATTAATTTTAGAATTATTTTGTACAAATGAAGGTTGTGCCAGTTACAAGCCTGGTATACCTTTCTTTTACCACTTCAATTCACAGTGTAAATGTTCAGTTCTTTTTTGAAGGATCTTAGAAGGTTATGAGCCCAGAGTAACGGGGTCAAAAAAACTATATGTACCTGTGTACATACAATTGCATTTTGTTTATATGGTTATATGTTTAGTGTAAATTATTCTTATTTTATATATACATTATAGGCCTATCTTGAAATATATTTATCTCCATTTATAAAGGTGCATATAAAACTATCCTTAAAATGTACATATACATGAACATATTAATATATTTTTTTCTTTTTTGTATTTCACATATTTTAATTCTGCCACATTTTCCCTGTCAAGTTAAGTTTATTAGCACCATCTACTTCTGTGCAGAGGTGTACTCTTTGCTTGGCTCAGATCCCCTCGTCTTTCCTTAACTACCTGCTTTCACTTTTCCCCTTTGTGCGTCATTATTTTTTGATTTGTAATTGTTTATTTAAGTCCTTGCACGGCCTTGCTGTCCTCTTTACACACTTCAGACATCTGCTACGTTATGCCACTATCTTATGCCTGCAGGATGTGTGTTTTTTCCTGATGGCTTAATTGCACCTAACTTCAAACAGCTGAGGCCAAACACAGCTACCATGTTTTAGAGCTGACGTTTTACTTGTCACACTACAAAGCTATGGGGTACTTAGAAAAAGGTTAATCATGGGAAACGTTAAGTTTGTGGTCTACTTTTTTAATGTTTGGTCATTTGTGTGACAAGCGGTGTTGTATCTTGGGCGTGCAGTAATGTTAGACTAAATTCTAAATCTGGATTTGGCTGCCCTTCCAAATTATTTTTCGGCTTGACTAATGTGTGTCCTTTTTTAACATGTCGTGTAGGTCCTTCTTTACCACCAGAGTTTAATGTTTGCTTTTTCACAGTTTCCATGACTACAACGCTAGAGCGTTCATTTTTCAATTGTTGGTTGTGTAAAGTTTTTGTATATCGAAGTTGTGAGATGACCCAAACAATTATATATGTTATGTATTTTATATATATTGGATATTTTACATGTATGAATATACATGCATCTGAATTTATTTTATATATCATGTGTTATATACATCATATATGTTGCAAGTTTTATTAATAATATTATTGTAGGATTTAGCAGTCCTAAAATGTAAACAGTTTATTAACATGTGGCAATCACATGGCAGTCACATGGTAATGTTTGTTTACATGTGGTGGAAGAATACATAATGGGCAAGAAAGTAGAATTTTAGCAGGGCTTTCAAAAGTGCTCACTTTATCATAAACAGCCATAACATGCAGAGAATTACCTCAAGCTGTAAATCGCACACAAAAAACCTTATTTGGTGAACCGGTATCCCATAAAGATGTTGTTAAGTATGAAATGTCCCTAATGTACCCGCTATAGGTCGTTGCACACCTTTTACGTGAGCCAAGCTCCCAGCACTTAGACCGTTTTGCCTGCTGTACATACAAAAGCAGCACAGAACCGCACTCTACTATGTGCAGTAGCGTTTCGCTGACAGACACTGCACAAATTCAATGCAGTGCAGTGTGTGTGTTACAGGTGCAATGCAACACAGACCAGAACAGCCGTCAAAATGGCTGGCCCGAACCCGTAGCCATATCTTTACTGTATCATCCCCGACATTCAACCCAGTGTCATGTCACAGCACCCCTTCAAATGTCGCCCAAATTTGTGGCCTATCTTTCATCATTTATCTTCTGAACATCAGAATCTTACAAAATCACTCCACAACTAATTTCCCACAACTTCCACAATTTCTCAAATTTACCCGTGGATATTTTTCTACTGATTTCCCAATACCCACAACAAGGAAGGCAACAAGTACAGCAATTGAATGCTCACAGCATCGGGATGCCATCCAGGTGCCGGCAAACCTTCGGAAAGGCGAGCATGTGGTCAGAGGGAAAGCACGGGAATAAGTAGTGAATGCCTGCAAATGCCACTGTAAAGCGAACACGTGGTCAACAGATTAGCCAATTTGGAGCACCATGACATCAGTTGCGCCATCCCGACGTCCCAGTAGGACAAAGGGGCAGTGCACGTACCTACCACCCCCTCCTAAAGCTGACATGGTATGGAGAAATGAAACAAAGCTTTTTAGTGGAAAATATGGAAAATAGGTTAGGTATTGCCTGGCACCAGGCATCGCCCGAAGTGGTGCCGAAGTTGGTGAGCTGACTCTTGTTGAAGCTCCGAGTCGTGCCGCCGACGACCAATGTCTGCCTTTCCTGCTCCTTGTAGAATGATTAATAAAAACACTTACAGAAATCTTTTCGGACTCTCAGGATGGACCACACACCTCCTCGATTAAATACGTTGACTTGAAAACATTGCATACAGAACACTCTTGGAATTAACACGTAAAATAAACACTTCCGAAATGGCGGAAAATTAGGTTCCCATGCCCTTGTGCACTCGAAGGCATAGCAGGAATTAAACACACTGAGTTCCAGTGATGTTATTTATACGTCATGACTTTACCCAATTTCAATGAAATTAACTTTACATTTGTCACAGTACTTCACAAGTTGGTAGCTGTAATACAGACAAAATACCTGAGGGCTACACATTGATTATATGAGAATTTAGCTCCCGGTGGCAATGCTAAACCAACTGGGAGAGAGGAGGTGAAGTCCCAGGTGGTTAAACGTAAAAAGATTCCGAGATATTAAAGTCTATTGCAGTTAGTATGATTGGTAACAAAGATTGAATTCCACTGGGGTATGCGCGGCATGATACACAACAGCACGACTCAATCCTCCAGTTGCCAAATGCTGACTGACTTGGCGCGAGGGTACGAGAGCCAGCGCTGGCAGGCCTGCATGCCACACAGCACTACTATTTTGATACACAATACCATAAAACTTACTTTAGGTCATACACAGGGGCAGGAGGCCCACAATATATTCAAATAACTGTAAGAAACATAGTAACCCCTTAATACATGTTAATGGATGAGGTGAAGGTGATACACATGAAATGTAAACAAGCAACAAAAAGAGAACACTTATGAAAATGGGTCTGCCTCAAGATTGTCTTTGATCAGCACTTCTTTCTCATTCTTGCAATAAGCCGGCATACTGTGAATGCTTAAAAAATAATATTACATTTTCCACACAATTTGGCATTACTTACATATCACTCTGCCATGCAAACTCGGTGGCTGGCTGAGCACACACACAATGTTACACTGAACTGCCCCTCTGCTACACCTGGTTTACCCAAATCTACCTTGCACTGCCTTACACAACTTGGCACTCATCACCAACACTGAACACTTAGGATCTCTGTGTACAGCATGTGTCTTGCCGATGCAGGTCCCTCGCTGTGGCGGTAAACGGTCTAGGGAAGAACCGTGGACGGTATCAAATGCCCCCTACCCCTTTGGAGATAGTTTGCAGCCATTGCATCATGCACAACACTGACACGTCGGTAACTGCAGCACATACGGGCTCTTCTGCTGCACCACATGCCTCGTAGACTGTGGCTGCTGCTGTAGTCCTCGGCATATGCTGGGACATTGGGGCATTGGGGCATCCCCTACATGCTCCACATGCCCGTATCATACATACCTGCCTCCCCATCCGGCGCAGGTCCAATGAGCAGGCAAACTCGCTTTCCTCGCCACTTGCATCACCACTGTAACTTGAACTCCCCTCTTGGTGTATGAGGGCATGCTGCCATCGGGAGTGACCCGTATAAACTAATACTGGGGGAATTGATCCCCTTGCATGGGTCCCCACAGCCAACTGAAACACCTGTCGCTCTCCCATCACTGTGTTGGCCTATGTTGGTGTCGTGACACTGGGCATCATGGCGTCTACTGACAGCTGCTCGTCCAGATGTGCTGCCGCTGATTCCAGTGCTGGCGGTCAAACCCACGGTCCCCATCATCGAACGCTGCTGTGGTTGCCTTCGGATATGCACCTTCAGGAGACAAGGCACCGGCAAACGTCGGGCTTCTTCCGTGCTCTGCAGGCCCCTCTGTCTGGGTGCTGATGCACTCTCCTTACTGGTGATTGGCCTGATTACTTCGTCAGGCGCTGCCCTGTCGTGGGTCATTACGCTCGGAATCGCCAACTATTTCTCTGCTGTTGTCTCTTCACTTGCATGCTGTGTTTCAGTGTTCCCATCCAGACAGGAACTACGGACCATGTCGTACTGTTCATCACCTTGGCCCCTGGTGAACATATGATGATGTTCGGCGCCAAAAAGCCTGGTTTCCCAGGTGGTGCCCCCTCTGCTGAAACTGCAGTCCCACAGGTAGTTTCGAGTTCGACAGATGGATTGCCATTGGAGGTTCATCGAGGCCTCTCGTGCATGTCGTCTGGGACATCTCCCGGCTACAACCGGAAGTCATCACAATGGGTCCTTACTTGCTTTCTCCCTATTCGGACCAAGTAGATAGAGAGAGTAAAAAGTGTGGCTGGCAGATGTTGTGTCTATGTCACGTGGTGCTCGCCCACATGGAGTAGCAGCTGCATTTTCAGTTCAGGTTGCGACGCTCCGTGATGTTCGCAAGAGAGTGATTATGGGACCCTGCTGTTTGTTTACCTTTGATACAAACCCCACACAGATCAGTATCCCCTTGTTCAACTTTCCCAATATCAGTTACAATCTTTGATAATTTGTGCAAATTCTGATTACCAATATGACACTGTCTAGTATGCTATAGCTTAGTATTACTCACAACTGAACCAGCGTCAATTACACTGTTTGGACTTTCTACTACAATAGGCAAATTGTACAAATTTCCTTCCCTGTTTCCTACTTCTACAATACAGTGATCCTTAGAAATAATACACCTACCTTTGTCAAACACTAATGTAAAACCCTTATGTATATAGGTACATCATTCCTCTCATCTTGGGCAAGCTGAACATTCTTGGGTGGATTTCCACTTCCTGATGATCCTCTTCCTAATTGTAATCCTCTTCTAAACATCCCTCCTCCAGGTTTCCAACATTCATGTCACTTATGGCCCGCAAGCCCACAGTTGTGGCAATTGTATGGGAACTTTTTCTTCTGGGTTGTCTCACTGGATTCCCTGCTGCTTCCTGGCTTAGTGCCAGTACCTATCAGCCATCTTGCTCCAGAAAAGGCGACGGGTTGAAATGCCAGGCAACTTTTGCTTCCTTTCCTTTCTTTCCGAGAAGTCCCCTCTTCTTCAATACTTTGCCTGACAAACTCCAGTGACAGTTTAACGGCACCCAGTGTCTCAAGTCCAGATACTACTCCTTCCAATTCTTCAGGCATTGTAAGGAAAAAATTTATGAGAACTACTTCTTCATCATGTAGGCCTAGTTCTGCAGTTGTTTTTAATTCTCGAACCAGCCTATCGAATCTCAAACAATACACATTGAATGTTTCAGCACTAGGTCTGTATTTCATAGTATGCAATTTTTTATTCAGCACCATTCTACTTGCTGCTCCTTTCATTTCAAACCGCCTTTGGGGACCAGACCATACTTCATATACAGTCATTTAACCTTTAACATGCTCCAGCTGGCTGTCTTGAATACGCTGTATGATGAAGTTCTTGCATTTTCTGTCTGCATGTTTGATTTCCAGTAATGCCTGTGCTTTTGAATCTTTGACTTCTTGTTTATCACCGTCTGCTTGACGATATGGCGCCTGGCATTCATCCAATGGCTTTTCTAAATATTCCAGCACTTCCTTCTCATCAAGAAACACCTCAATCCTGAATTTCCAGTCATCATAATTCCTTCCATCGAACAATGGTATCCTGAATTTTTCTTCTTCGGTCATGATGGTGGTGGTAATCTAAACTTTGGGCTATAACGTAGTTTCTCTTCATAACCCATTTAAATATATTATGTTTCCACTACCTGCTACATACTGGGCTCATAACCTGTTGGATGAGTTGGTAAATGTAACAGGTTAGTGTTAAATAACTGATTATATACCAACAAAGAAATAACAACACTTCCTTCTATAGGAAGTCACATAATCGCCAACCCAAACACACACTTCCTATGGAACATAGATTCCAACTCGAAACACTTCCACTCTAATTACCAACAAGAAAAAAACAAAAATTAAACTATTTAAAATAGTAAACACATCCATAATGATAAAAAGCATTTTCCAACACATGAATCCGTTAGTCGTTATGTTAGGTTAAATGTTTCCTTTTGTAGGGTCATGTTGTGTTTGTTTTGATATGCCGAGAAGGGCGACGGAGTGTATGTTATTGTTTGTGCCACGTGTCTCATTAGGAAATCATTTTTTATGTGGTCTGTATTGACATCTTGTGACCAGTGTCATGTGACATGCAGATTTGTAATGCATTTATTATCATTGTTTTTCATGGTTAAATGTGTATTTGAAATTCATTTAAAATTAGGGTTTATTATTTGCAATGGGACAGAGCAATACAATGTTTATTTTCTTTTCAAATTTGTACTGTGCAATGTTTTAGCCGGTACAATAAATAGTGTTCCATAGTTGTCAAGGCGAGTGGTGTATGCAAGGCGCATACACATTTATTAATAATACAAGGACTATTAAGAGTTCTATGTTTGTTTTGTAAATATTTATTTATTTTTGTGTGATTGACGTGTGACCACGTGTCGTGTGGTAGCAACGTTACGTAACTTAAAGGATTGGCCAGCAAAGCCAAGTGGCAGAGGCTACACATGAACTGCAAGGCAAAAGACAGGATCCACGAACATTAACGATTACCTGTCCGATTGCTTTTTATTTATGTTTGTGTGTTTTAGCAATTATTATGTATTGCATTACACCGCCCAGTGTTGTACGACATTGTATAAATGAATGTGGGATAAGGGACCACCCATAAAATACACTTACTTATGAAAATCATGCTAATCCAGGTTAGGACATGGATATCAGCAACGTTGATGTGTGCCCACTTTGAACCTGTGACAGCTATCCATCATCCAGTACCACATGGCCAGTACTCGCAACCATTGCCAACTCTACACCTGTTAAATTACCACTCCCGCCTATGACACCTTCTATATGGCAAATTTCTGCCAACCAACCAACACCAATATTTCCACATTAATAACCGGCATATTTCCCAAGTATTTTCTGACTCCGAGACCTCTAAAATAATTTTCCCGCCATTAGTTATGGACCGCAACCCGCATCCAGATGGCAAACAGAAAGGGAACCACAGCCGAGACACTGTCAGAAACGTGAAACGAACGCAGATACGATTTCAGAACCTGTCAACATTTACTACCATGGAATGTGAAGACCCTAACGCTCTCTTAAAGGAGTGCACATCACATCTGAAATGCTATGGGATGAGAGAACACGAGTGGGCCAGTTCCATTGGCGGTCAGTTGAAGGAGAAGCAAGGAAGTGGTGGGATGCTGTAAACCACTATGACATGCAGTGGGATGAGTTCGTACACACTTTCCAGTGCCGACACAGAAGCGTGTTTAATCCCTACAAGTGCAAAGCAATTTATTCTGGCGGGTGCAACAACCTGGTGAACAACTACCAACGTTTATCACGCAAAAGGCACATATGATCAAGCGATTCCACCTGCAATTACCATATAGCAAGGCACTTGAAATAATTGCCGAAACTTCCTTACCGGAATACAGAGCTGCCCTACTACCTTTACTAAATAGCAATATGGAGGAAATCCTCAAGGCTGATATCATTCTGAAACGAAACTCATCGCGCCATGAGAATGAGAACCCACGATGAAGGCACGAGCAAAACAGGAGTGTCAACAACATGCAGTGGGACTGAGCCGACCCTCCTGCGAAACAGTTCGTAAGCAAACTGGAACCGGACATTGCACTTGTGAACAGTGAAAACACTCCGCGCCACTGCGATAAGCGAAATGACAGTACGCGTGGGAACACTGGGAAAACACAAGTGTGGTTTGACAAGAGCCAACCACCTGTGAACACATATCGCTACTGTCAGCCAGCGATAGTTTTCCACTGGTTTAGCGCATGCCTAAACAACCTGCACCTGGATACCTACAAAGGTCCAACAACAAGTGGGCAGGGAAACTGCCAGTAGGGGCTAAGATGCCTGACATTTATTCCGCCCCTGTCACATCAACAAAAACCAGCAAAACACAGCAGCAGGCATTCACTTGGCAGATGAGTGGGTGTAAGGCGAAATTTATTCGCATTCTTGTGAGCATGAACGGTCAACCCTGTCATGCACTAATTGATATGGCAGCATCACACAACTTTGTGCAACCTCGTTTCGTGAATCCGAGCGACATAATATATAGCAATCACGTAATTATGATCTCTACTGGCCAAGTAAGTAATGGAGTATTGGCCAAGCAACTGTAATGGTAAAAATCAGGGACCTAGAAACGATAACGAGTGCAATTGTAATTGCAGGGGTTATGGAAGATGTAATATATAAGGTATGCCCTGGTTACAGAAACAGAATACTGTAGTAGAACCAGCGGATAGGAGAATTCATTTCGGCACAAAAGAGCGGCACACAGTGTACACTGTAGAGAGGGCAGTTGCTTGTGATTTACCCCCGGTAACATTAGAGGAATTCGATCATGAGTTCCCGAAACAACATCAGATGGCATTCCAGCACATGCTAATCGAAAGGAGGGAGGTTTTTGCCAAAACCGACATGCTCAGAAGAACCACTGTAGTCGAACATGGAATCCTGTTAGTGCAAGAAGGGTCGATATAGGCAGAGCAACGGAGTTATGTGCCACATTAAACCAAAATAATTCGTGAGCAAATTAAAGATATGCTAGCAGGTGGGGTAACTCTGCCATCACATTAGTTCTTTAAAAAGCCAGATGTTGCCATTTCTGCGTGAATTTCCAACCGAACAACAAAGTCACATGTAGCAATCTGCCACATTAGATGTGTAAAAGATGCAAACTGACTGCAATTATTACAGCAGACTTAAGGGAGGATGTGATACTGGATGTACCATGGTTTATCGAAACACAGCACTCTCGTAGAGCCAGTGGAGAAGCATTTCGATTTCAGTGTGGGAGAACAGCATAAAATATTCAACATTGATAAGCAGTCATATGACAGTGTACCTAAAGTTTTTCTTAGTGAGTTTTACCATTATGTCCCACAAGAACAACAGACATTTTTTTCCGTCTGTTGGAAGAACGTAGAGAAGTGTTCACTAAGCATGATGCGCTGCATAAAACGACTGTAGTGGAACGTGCAATCCCACTAATGCAAGAAGGACCTATATACTCTGCCCCACGTAGCTATATGCCTCATCAAGCTCATATCATACGCGAAAAAGTTAAGGAGATGCTGGCAGACGGAGTTATTGATCCTACGCACAGCGGATTTAACTCTGCAATTACATTGGTGCCGAAAAAGGATGGCAGCTGGCACTTTTTGATAGATTTTCGACCTGTAAATCAGGCAACCTGTAGTGCTTTGCCGTCTTACATCAGCACCAACAATGCAATGGCGTCACTCGGAAAGGCAAAAATTCTGTCGTAGCTTGACTTGCGTAGCGGAAACTGCCAGGTGCCCGGTGAAGCGCGAGGATCGGAAAAAAACCTGCTTTCACCGGACCTGATGCAAGCCTATACCAGTTCTGCGCATTACAGTTCAGTTTGAAAATTGCACCCGCCGTATTTCAAACCATGGTGAAGCATGTACTAGATGGTCTTGTAGGTGATTTCATGCTCGTCTACTTGGACGATGTCGTAATATTTTCACAGACCTGGAGAAATCTTGTACACCACCTCAGTATGGTACTTGAACAACTTGCGATAAATGTGCTAACGTGCTCTGTAAACAAGTGCCATAGGCAAAACACTGCTCGAGATTCTGAGACACATTGTTGACAAAAGCCAAAATAAGCCTAATCCAGAACAGTTAAATATAGTTATCAAACTTCAGCCACCACGAATGTGCAAGCAGCTATCAATGATCTTTGGCTTGATTAACTGTCTCTGTGAGTTCATTGAGATGTTGCTGTCGTGGCCGTGTCGCCACAGACCTGCTGTCACTACAGAAGCAGTACGTGTGGTATGATGCAGCGGAAACCGCTTTCCAGGAAGTCAAACATTGTTTCAGGTCGTGGCCTACACTTGTGCATTACGACCCCAGCTGCACTTGTACTTACAAACCACGCTAGCCAGGAGGGGCTGGGTGCGGTGTTGTACCAATGTACAGAAGATGGTGTTCGAAACATGACAGATGTTGTGAGTGCGAAACTGGGCCAGACAGAGAGCAGGTATGGCCTCAATGAGTGTGAGTGTTTGGCGGTAATGTGGACAATCAAAAGATACAGAGCATACTTAGATTATAAAAGGTTCAAACTATTTAACAACAATAGGTGTCTCGCAGCTAACACAATATGCGCGAAGCTTGGAGCAAACTAACACATTTGGCTCTACTGATCCAAGCTTACAATTTCACCGTACAACACATTTATGGAAAGGAAAGCCAGTTGGTAGACGTTCTGTCATATTTTCCTAATGCTGCCTGATGTCATTGTACATGATGATGCAGAATAGGATGACATCCAACCTCCGGTGTACAAAGACTCAGTACGTGAGGCGAAGCAAAATCAAATTAATGTTACTGAAAAGGACACTTTAATTAATGATTTGTACATCGAGGTAGCTGATGCACAAGTGATGTGTGCATTTACACAACAACAAATGGTGTAGTGTGCACAAGAAAACGTTGAACAGTAGCATGTTGTGGACAGTCGGCTCGAGTCGTGCTCGCCAACGGACCCACCCACATGGAGACTGGTTGTACCACCCACATGCAGAGCGCAAGAATTTTAGCATACACACATGAGCCACGTGGCAGGCCGCCGCAGTTTTTACCAAATGGTGCACAATGTAAAAGAACACTTCTTTAGGCCAGGACTAACACCTGACACATGTCACTATGTTCGCGACTGTGAAAATGCCTAAAGTTTGAAGGTGCGAATAGCAGATGGGACCCAACAACAGCAGCCCAGTCTACCTAGATGGCCACACGAAATTATTTGCCTCGACCTCATGGGGCCCTACCCAAGGTCAGCAGGAGGGAAATTGTATATCTTGGCCGTAACCGATAATTATTCCAAATGGGTAGAGGCATACACCTTAACGAGCATAAGAGTAACAAAAATCGCGAAAGCATTGGAGTGAGAATTATTTTCCTCTAGGGTTTTCCAAAGCAGTTGTTAACAGACAACAGGACCCAATTCACGGTAGGAAAATGATGTGAGATGTGCACCCAGTGAGGGACACATCACCTGAAGACGGCAATGTACCATTCGCAGCGAACCCCATGGAGCACTAGAACCAGGAGTTGAGGGTGTAATTGAGGCTACGTGTGGGGCATCAGTTTACCACCTGGGATGACCACATGCACGCAACCCTCCTCGCCCTCTGCCAGCTTATAAACACATTAACTGGCCGTACACCAGCCGACATACTGCTTAGCTACAACTTGGCATTGCCTGGTTAGAAAAATTGGCCACAGGCAAACACTAGTACAATATCCGAGAGTAGCGGGAACACCATGATGAGAGAAGTGTATGCGAAGAGAACAGTGGAAGTGTCAGCGGGAGTACGCTGCAAGATGGATCCCGACCAGCAAGAGAGCACCTTCAGTTCTCCAGGCTGGGCAGAACATATATCAGTGTACACACCCACAATCTGATGCCCAGCAGAACTTCTGTGTAGGAATAGCGCCGAAATGGAGTGGGCCGGGCCAGGTGATAAAGAGCTTACAACCAACCACAT
Source organism: Dryococelus australis (assembly GCA_029891345.1). Taxonomy (NCBI): domain Eukaryota; kingdom Metazoa; phylum Arthropoda; class Insecta; order Phasmatodea; family Phasmatidae; genus Dryococelus; species Dryococelus australis. The sequence continues at coordinate 116,757,390 of CM056996.1, forward strand.
AGCTTTGCTGGGTGGGTCGGAAAACTGTAATGGCACATCGGGATGACCTACGACTGGCATCGGGCCATATCACCGATGCAGTCTCTGCCGAGGTACCAGCCACCCATGGCGGTGAACAACATGCCGAGCTCATAATGAGCGAATCAGAGGAGGAAAATGGATTGGACCCTCTCCCAAGGAGATTGCCACTTATCGCCCATGTTTCATCAATGCCGGATACAGCAGCATCCTACAGGGGTTGCCACAATGAGGAAGATGAGGTTGAGCATGGCCAAGAGACTATTGAAAACCTGGCTCAGAAACTACAAGAAGCATGAGCGTGATCGCTGAAGAAAATGCATGTGAAGACCTGGTGACCCAGTACAGTGATCGCGGTGTCGAGTGCCAGAGGGACAGCGCAGACGTGGTACGACATTCCGTACCTCCGGAAATATTGTTGCAAGTAGATGCCGAAATCCCGACATCGCCCGGTGTACTAGCACCTACAGGGGCCCGTCCGAAGGCTGCCAACGACGTGACTGATGTTGCACCGCCATCGAGCACAACCGTGCAAGTCCCAGTGTCACAAACAGTGCCAACACATTCCGAGATTACATGTCACCCGATGTCGAAGCATTTTCTGAAAGTAGCGTATGTATAAGAAGAGTGTGTGTCAGAGACAGCTCAGGGGACATGTCGGCATGGTGAACCACCCTTAGTTGCGAAGCATTCATGTCTTTCCCGAGTACAGCATGTGTTAGATGAAGAGGATAACGTCAACTTAAGCGACGAGGGTGACAGTCAAGGTAGTGAATTGACCGGCTCATACTGCCCACACCGGTCACAATGGTGGAAGAACCCGCCAGCGGTGTGTGGCACTTGATGCGGTGTCTTGACACATCTCAAGTTGGCAGACCGCAAACAATCGCTACGAAAACAGCAGCTGTGGTTCCGGACACATGGGGTCCTGGCAAGAGGACTCTACTTGCTACACAGGAGACAGCAGTGCCGGAGGTCTTGCCTGTGCTGTGCCTGATGACGAGCAGCTGCAAAGTATCTTGTTGGGGGGGCTATTTGAATTATGCCGTGCTACCTCTTAAGACTGTTTACACACTGATAGCAGTGCATCGTTGCTCCGCACTCTACTCGTGCAGACTGTGTGCATGGGTGTGTGAGACGTCACACAGGCTGTGCAGTGTGGTGTAAGTGTGAGTTCCATTCAGTGCAGCATCTAACCACCGAAGCCACGAGCTGCATGGGGCAGAGGAATATAAACCCTTGCATTCACTTTTATTTCTTAAAGGACAATTAATATTGTACGGCAAACAACTTTCAATTAACAGGTATTAGAATTGGACAGACGTTCAATAAAGCTGCCCATTCTTCATTAATCTTACTGTAGTGTATCTTTCGTTATTTTCTGTTTTGTTGAGTCCAGATGTTTACTATCCACATCTCACTTACATTGTTTGTTTTACGTCCCTTTTAAGCGTGTTTTGAAGGAGATATTATTTTGTTTCTTTTAGCATGCAGTAAGCGTGGTAAGTCTAGTGTATGGCTACTTGTTCTTAAAGTAATTCCATATTACTCGCCGGCGTGGCAAACATGACAGCACGTCATGTCTACGTAATTAGTACAATACCGGCATCCAGAGGAGCAGGTCATGTACATGGCGTATCTCGCATTTTCGTGCCCAATAGACTCATCATCATTGTTAACTGATCATTAACTTCCAATTGAATTTAAGTACTGCAATTGTTTTGTTATAACTGCTCGTGACACCTCTCCTCCACTTTCCCAGTGCTTGCAACAATGGGGAAGCTTTCAATTTCTCATTAATTATTTATTATTTTTGGCCACGTGCCATTTTTCAGTGTCGCCTTACAGACAAGCTTAAGCCCGGCATATGCGTTGTCTCCTAGGGGACCTGTAAAGCCAAATCTGAATAAATCTTAAGTATAAGTGACATATATTATTTCAGGTCAGTCTACAGATTTATAACGCCATGGTCACTTTTCCTGCCATTAATGGCATCCGCTGCAGGGAGCAGTACTCTCCGTGCGCACGTGCATGCCAGTCCAGTAGTGCACCACATTTGATACATCGAAACAAGTTAGTAATCAGTGTGGACAGGTGTGTCGATTAATAGCGCTCGTATTGAGATTAAGTGCAACACAAAGTGAAGTAAAGTGCAGTGCAAACACATGCACCTGCAAGCGTGTATTTCAAAAGTATACCCTGTGAAACAGGATGTAAGGCAAATAAGCGTTTATTATTAATTGCTTACAAATGTCCCTACATGCATTAACATTGCATAAAGCCTTACAGTAATTAAATGCCCTCGCAGCCCTCAGTGTGCCTTATTAATCTTTCCTATTATTTTCATTTTTAACATGTTTCATCCATGGCTCATTTCATTCAGTGTTTAGCATCGCCCGGGAAGCCATAACTTTCACTGTAAATCTTTTGTGACCACATGCTATTTTGTACAGTGTAACCTTGCTTGTGTCTTAAGCCCGGCACCTGATTGTAAAGTTATTTCCTAGAGAAATGTGTAAAAATACCCACTGAATTTACGTATGAGTCTTCATTCGGGTTGCATTCGTGCTATAGGGGCACAGGCCCCCACCTTTCCCACAAATCCATAAGTTATCTATGAGAGTGCTTTTACGTGTATTTCAGTGGTTTGTATCTTTGTTTACCTAATTGATGGGTGAGTACGTCGCCCTAAGACCTCACTGCATAGCAAGAATAATATTGATAATGTATTTTTATTAACTAAGACAGATTGAGCACCATCGGAAGGATACTGCCTCGGCTGTCGGCACACGACCTGGAGAAAGGAGTCAGCTCTACCAACGACACCTTGATGTTGTACCACTACAATGTTTGGCGCCCAAGAACTCCAGCAGAGGTTTGGTGAGAAACGCCAGTAAATATCATACCCGGCTCCCAACCTTTCAATTGACCACTTTTCTCTACCATCTTACCGTCAAATGTCACCCAACTTAGTGGCAATATAATTCCGTTAAAGTTCCCTAGGATCGGACAAAACTGCAATTTTTTCCCAATTTTTTCCACATTTATCAATATTTCAAAACTCCTTTTAGAAGCTTCCTTGCATTATCTGACCAACGCCAACACAAAGGAGGTGTGCACAAGAAGTACTGTTCACAGCCGGAGCTGTGGGATGCCGCCGTGACAACCCAGGATGCCAGAGAAACAATGCACATGGTAAGTGCGAAAAAAGCGCACAGAATATGAAAGAATGCCGCCATCATGGCAACTACGAAGGAGAATAGTGAGTTGTAGCAGACAGTGTACATCTTAGTGGGCTGTGGCTTCAGACTAGCCCAGTAAACAACTACATTATCATCAACCACGGAGGTGATGACAGGCAAAATAAAGACTCAGAAACCCCATAACGAAAATTTAGTACAAACTTTTCGGACAATCAAGCAGTAAATTGGTGCCACGATCTTTTTTGCCCAGATTGGAGTACACTTCTCTTAAAGTGTAAACTGTAATAACCGGTATCACACCGAATGCCTTGGCGGCAACGATGTGCAAACCATCAATGGGTTAATGTTTCTATGCAGATGCTACAACATACAACCAAACCTGCCTAGGAACGTTCCGTACAATTGGGACATTTTTTCGGTGAATTGCAGGAGATGAATACGTGCGATTGTTCACAGCTGCAGTGCATGCAATGTTATGGTATATAAAACATGTAAGACTGAGATTGAACATCAGACAACAGAGAAGGAAAAGTTCATGAGTGGAGACTGCGTGGCCACGAGGAAGGATATGCCTGCCGCACTGGATGTTCAGAATACGAACGCGGTGCTTCCCAGATGATTTGTGCACGAGTCACAGCAAACGTCCGCAACTACCCTTCCGTACACCTCTCTGCGACACATACCAATCACACCCTACGTTCCACCAATGCAGCCCTACTACTTCACCCCGATGTACACCCGACATTTTCTTCCGGAATTTCCAATATGCAAAACCAATTCCCGACATCAACAGCATTTCCAAAGGTACTACGAGCTGCCTACAGTGATGTATGAACAACACTCAGTGGAAGCCACAGGACAGATCCGCAGTTTCAACTGACACCAACTCGCTTCCAAACACTGCCAACATTCTCTGGGCAGTTGAATGAAGATCCATCCGCCTTCATCCAGGACAGTACCATGCACCTACAGCGATATGTGGTCTCACAGGACGAGTGACCTGGCATGTAGGAAAACATCTGAAAGGGGAAGTTTGACAGTGGTGGAAGTCTATGAACCACTACGGACTCATCTGGGGAGAATTCCTACATGCATTCCTGTGTCAATTATGAGGAATCTTTACATCAATACAGGCACAAAGAAAATTAAACATTCAAGAACAGCAGAAATGAGAGACACTTGCAGCATTCTGACGTCTGGAAGGTGTCTAGATGTGACCAAGCCAATTCATAGGCATAGACATGACGTGGCGTACAAATGGACCATAGGGGGGATGAAGGTTATGTGGATAGGAAATGTTTGATGTGGGATTTCTCCGGTGAGCGCCAGTGCTCCGTAGTGGATAGAGCATGGTTTTGATGTAGCTGTAGACTCTCTCTCTCATGTTGTGATGGCCGTCGATCATTAGCTTACCCCCATGTTCAACGACTTGATTAATGTAGTATTGATGATATCGCTGCCAATAACACTAAATCCAATATTGCCTCACCTAGTAAGTGTTGTCGGCCACCCTCAACTCCAGCTCATTCCCGATGGGTTATTATGGCTGCACAACACCATGATTCGACATTTGAAAAATAAATTAACTAAAATGGTTAAGTAACTCATAGGTGGTTATGCATAACAAAAATGCAGCTACTTCGCCATCGCATGTTTTATTACACTTTTTTCCCCAACGGGCACATACATTTATACTACTGCCATTCAAGCCAAGCGGACTCTTAAACTGTAAAACATGGCAGTAGGACCGACAAGGTTAAGTTGTACATTATGCTTCGGTTGTGCACAATACAGACTGATGTGAGAACAATTAAGTACTCTGGGCTAAAAACGAGAAAAGAATCCTGTAAAGTACGTTAAATATACAGAATTACATTATGATTAAAAGAACAAAGTTAGCGCATTGGTGTGTTTCCGTAGATTGGTGGGTGGAGCAAGAATTTTTCCCACTCCTCCTTGTCGAGCCCGACTTCTGCCCCTGGTATTCGGGAAAGATGGTCACGAGCTGATTCTCTTCGCTTGTCACATGCTGCAACTCGAAGTCATACACTTGCATTAGGAGGGCCCAATGATGAGTTTGCTCCTTCTCTCTCTCATATTGTGCACCCAATGTAAGCAGCGATTGTCGGTCCGAAATGCAAAGTGTTTGTACTCTAACAGTTATTTTTACTTCTTCAAGCTCCACTCCACGGCTAGGCACTCCCACACATTCCCATCATACCGCCGCTCTAATGGGCCGAACTTCGCACTCCCAAAGTCCACGATTTGCCATTTGTTGTCGTCCGGCAGTTGAAAAATCATGCCTAGTCCCATTTCGCTCACATCCATTTGGACATATAAGTTACATCTTGGGTCGTACCTTGAGAGGGCTCTGTGGTCGAAGAAATTTCGTTTCGCCTCCTCGAAGATTCGCTGTGTGCGGATTGCCATTTTAATCCTTTTTTGGTGACATCAGTTCCATTAGCAGGGCAGTGATGATAAAAAAAATGCTCGATGTATTCTCTGAGCCAATTAACCAACCCCAAACATTTTCTCAACTGATTTCGGGTAGTAGGCACAGGTTAGTCCTCGATGAGGTTGAGCTGCTCCGGTACTGGTCTCCGTCCTTTCTCGCTAATGAGCTGGCCGAGGAACTGGAAGTTTTCCTTTTGTATGTGGCACATCTTGTTGGCACAGGTTAGGACATTGATATCCATATGCTCGAACACGAGCGATAGGTGGTGCAGATGATCTGGCCCTGATTCACTCCACACAATCCCGACATCGAGGTACACTAGTGCACAGACACCACCCAGGACACGAACCATTATACCCTGGAAGGTGGACAGGGTGCATTTCAGGCCGAATGGCATGGCACAAAATTGAAAGTGGCGTCCATCAGGGGCGGTGCATGCCGTTTTGTGCAGATCGGTTGGTATTACCGGTACTTAGCAATAACCAATGCAGAGATCAATATTTGTTAATACCTTTGCTCGTCCCAGCGTATTCAAGGCATCTTGGATGTGGATGTATGGTGGTGGAGCACTGCAGGTAATCAAGTTTAGCCTACAGAAGTCCACACAAAAACGACAGGTGCAACTTTTTTTAGGTGCCAGGATAATTGCTGATATAAAGGCACTCTTCGACAGTTCAATAATGCTTCGGCTAACATCTGCTATATTTGTTCCTGTATTTTTCCTGCTTATGCGGGAATAACGATGTGGGCTGTCATACAGTGTTGTGTTCGTAGTTAACAGAATAGCATGCTCCTCGATGGTAGTTCGGCGTAATGGGTCTGCGATTGTGAACTCATCCCTCCATTCATTCAGTAGCTCTTGTAGCTGCTTCGCGATACTCCGGGGGCACTGCATAGTCGAGGTCGTCCTAGGTAATAGTGGGTGTATCATCCTCAGCTCGTGGCTCTAAGTTGTAGACTGTCCAGCATTCCTTGCATCCTAAATGTATCTGTCGTACGGCGGGTTCGACGACTACTTTTTGATCTACTAACCAGGGGATTCCCAGGATCACATCTTCCCTGATGTCGTAGGATAAAAATTATGTTGTGGTTGTCGTAATGTCTCGGATGTTCATTGCGACTCTCACTTCTCCGGTCACTTCACCTGTATGCTGCCATGTTGCCAGTTGTATTGCCTGCATGTTCTGTTTCACCTCGTCCAGATCCACATAGCTACCATGCACAAAATTATGTGATGCAGCCATGTCTACTAATGCTCTGCAGGGGATGTTATCAATTTTGATTGGAATGCATTGACGCCATCTGCTTCCCCCTAGTCCGTTTGTCAGCCATCGTGCCAGCTGCAGTAGCTACCAGCACTCTACCGGGCACTTGTAGGCACCGGTTGGGAGTACACCGTAAAGGTCGAGCCACCAATACCTACATTACGAGTGGGGCCGCAGGGGTCGAAGAGAGCGCTCGTGGTGTGAGCGGAGCAGGAAAGTGTAAATGAAGAACAAGCCATGTGTGCGTGCATTACCTTAAAAATTAGGCATAAATAAAAGAAGCTTTAAGTAAGTAACACTCAAGAACACTCGTGCACTCAACTCTAAGTTAAGGAGCCCTATAGATGTTTGATGCCCCACTGGCTTTAGTTACCATATTATATACTTTCCGTTATTTGCCATTTTCACGTGTTTCATCCTCATTTCATTTCCCAGAGTGTAATATGTCTATTAAAGCGTTTCCATGCCTAGAGTAATTTTTTTTGTCAGATTTATAATATTTCAAGTAATGTGGGTGTGTTTTCAGGGATTTTGTATGTGTATGAAAATAATCCGAACTGCTGGCCGTGCGGAAAAGTAAGTAAGACTGTGAAATCTCGAGGAGTGGGGTGTGTTGACCGATGGGGTCGTGGTTTGCACACTTGGGTGGGGCTTCATCTTTGTTCTTCAATCTTTTCACAGCAATAGATAGTAATTAACGGTAACATTTGTATATCTCGTAACCATCCAAGAATTACCACTCCACCCTTCCCATGGAATAGCATCGCCCAGGAAGTCTTAAGTTTTCTTTAAAGTTTTTGTCACCTTAGGACAATTTTTTAGGGTCACTCTGTTGGCGTGTTAAGCCCGGCAATGAGTGATAATTACATCCTAGAGGAATCTTAATAAAACCCAATGATCTAACGTAAATGGTGTGCATTCTCATTCGGGTTGCTAATGGGCCATAGGGGTGTGGGCCTCCACCTTTTCCCGCAAATCATTAAATGTTTCGTATCGGTGTATATATTCTTCCACGGTGTTTTATCTATGTAAAACTAAATATGGGTGTTTAAGCCACCCTAAGATTTCACTGCGCAGGTTTCCAGTATTGCAAATGTTTCTGTATCAATCACGATGGTAGGAACTCTGGGAGGAACCTGCCCATATGTCGTTGGCACACGACCCCAGGAGGAGAAGAGTCGGCTCTGCCGAGCTAGTTGGTATGGTGCTTCAAAATTCCTGCACCTATAATCTACAAGCCAAAGAGTTGGTGAGAATCTACGGAACATTTACCTGTCCTGCTCCCAACCTTTAATGAACACTGCTTTGCTCCACTACCTTGCTGTCAGCATATGAAGTTGTCTGTTTTGGTCGTGATTAGACCTAGGGTGATACGGGTTGAATTCTGTTGTTGTTCTGGTAATGGCCCAGTTTGGATGGTGTCCGGTGGCCCTACCCCTGCAGTCCGTTTCCCAACTGTGACCTATCATGTGGTTGTTGTGGGGATCCATGTGAGAAGACTGCCCACATCGGACAGTCATTGTCCCAATGCACTCCGTTGAACCATCTACAGGGGTGTGGAGCCAGTCTGCTTCCACCCACAAGCCTCAGTGTGGGTGCATTGTTCTGATTTGACTCTGTCGTACTATGCCTAGAAGTAGTACCCTTGCCTGGAGCTGTAGCTATTTCTGGTATTTCATTCACTGTTTCTCCAACAGGCGGATTATTTGGTTAGTTGACATTTGCTTCGCAGTGTGACTGTAGTTATTCCTGGTCATGCCATGATTGCGACAGGCTGTTGGCGTCCAGCAAGAGTATTGCTTGTAAAAATTCCTGTTCTGTAATATGGAAGTGTGTGCTAATCCAGGACAGTGTTCCAGTGTTCAAGTGTTGTCAGAATCCATACCGATGATTCTTTTTCCAGGCGTATTGCACCAGGTAGTCGACCCAAGATTTTTTCCATCGGCCAAAGCATGAAATGCTGTATCGCACAGAACACCAACTTCTCCGATGTTTTTAGTGTGCAACCTTAACATCTCGCCCCTCTTCATCTTCAACGTGTTTCTAGTGTCTACCATTTAGCACTTTTCACTGCACACGAATTCCCTCCAATGATTCAACTGCATGTGACTGTAGCCATGAATGTCCAAGTTGCTGTAACCACGCTGGCAGTCTGAAATTATCATCATTCCTGGAGCATTCCACTCGCAAGTGATATTGGTCAGGGTCGCCACGTTCCTCTTTTCCACCAGTACCAGGAAGAATTTCACCGGGTCGTCCTACTGTTCTCACCTTTGCGGTTCTTGCGCTTGCCCATCTTCGACTCGACGATCTCGACCACTATGCCCGGCCCCCTGTTGTGTTTCCTGTATGTGAGCACGCAGTCTATACACACTTGGCGGCAGAAACTCGACCAGGTGACGACTGTCTTCCCCGAGCACAAAAATTTGTTCGCTATAGTCTGCTATCGAGGGTATTTGATCAGGCACCAGAGTAAACACAGCTCGACTATATTGCCCAGAGACAAGTTTGAATCTCCCACGAAGCTGCTCTGCCTTGCCGATACTTTAAAGTTGCATTTAGTTCTGTCATCCATTCGCCGTCGGTGCCAGTAAAAACAAGCCCCTGTTGTCCACCAGTTTTGCCTCACCTTCCCCGCAATTTTCGCACTGTATGACAACTTGAAGATGTCGTGCTCGATGAGTAACGTGTATATGTCTAGCGAGGGATGAATAACTTGCTTGGCATTCAACAATGTGATTTCACATCCAGTGCACACAATCGTGTGCGATTCGCGAGAGAATAAAATTGTAAGTTTTTGATTAAAAATTTGCTTGAATACGGGATTCGGAACAATCTTCACTGAGCTTGGATACGCTAAACAGAACTAATCCGGATACACGATACACCACTAGACTGCAAAATAAACAACCAGGACGGATACTTCATAGTACACACTGAATGTTTGTATGGTTTTCCCATAAGGGTATGCAATGCGGAACAATTACCTGCAGAATTATTAATAATGAAACATACATGGCAGTTGTCCTTGAAACTAACATAAACAAACCCTGAAAATATAAAGTGACGAAACGTCAACATGAAAATGTATACAATAGCACATGGCATCTTCTCAACCACATGATAATAACAAGGGCACACTTTAAATGGCATTCTAATGGCAATCACACATAATGATAATACAGCATTAAACAATTACCCTTACTTAATACTAGATAAACCTACACTGCTGTGGCCTCTTAGTGCATGGTGGGAACACAGACATATTTATTACACGACACTTCCACACTAACACACATTATAACACTCGAAGAAAAACATAGATGAAGGTAAACAAACACATGTGTGTGCGTCCTTATGCTTGCTACATTGCACTAGTGATTGAAAATATATACAGGTAAAATACACAAAAGACGCTTCTGCTGGATGCACAAATACTCAAATTGCACTTTGTAGAACACAGCATGAACATAGCTTATGACACTTAGCAAATTATATAAAACAAACACTGCACTAAAATAATTATAATGACCATGAAAAACAAAACACAATTACACTTAATACACTTGAGCAATTATCATAACACTCGTACCGCATGGCACTGCATGTCGCTACTGCTTAACGATGCTGGTGCGTAGATTGAAGTGCTGTCACTCAGGGGTGGTGAAGAGGTTGGCGTATGCTTCACCCGTCGAATTCACCCCCTCCCACCCCTTCCCGGCCGACCCCACAGAACAACAAAAACCACCGGAGACCATTCACTCACCTATGCTGTCCCCTCTTCATTCCAGCACAGCAGCTGGCCCGACGTTCGAAGATCTTGCCCAGAGGCCACAAACTGTAGACACAATGCTGATGTGGTGATAGTGTGCGTGGCGACTGCTGCATCCTCGCTGGCAGCGGGGGATGTCTTGATGGGTGGTCTTGGGCCAGGAGTGTGCCCGCAGGTCGTGCACATAGCATGCCATATGCGAATTGTTTTTGAGTGGCGCGAGGGAGAAAAGAGCTCTGTTCTCTCTATGTCGTCCCTGCTGCTCTCACTCCTCTCCGCCTGGTGAGGCCGACATCGACTGAGGTAGTGGACTTCTCTGGCATACCAATTGCTGTACCCCTCAACCTGACTGACGTACCTCCTGCATACTGGTGGCGGGAGATGACCGGCGTCTCGATGTCGTCATGACGCCCTTAGGTGGGGTCTCCACCTGACGATCCTGGCCATCCTCAGGTGGCCCTCCTGGCTCGTCTGATGTGGTGTCATGGTACGTCGGTGATTCGAATGTTTGATGATTCTGCTGCACTGAAATATTTTCGCCAGTTAGCGCCACTGTATATGGTGTAATGCCCGGTGTCAAATCTGTACCTATCTGTGGTGACGTGCTAACAGGAGATATCAGACTTGTATCACTGCATTCGTTGGAGCCACTGCATGCACTGTTGCATTTGGCGTCACAGCCGTATGCATGTGTTCTGTCTCTGAAAGGTGTAGCTTGTTGGATACAATGATGAAGTGATGATACTTGATGCACTGTTGTTTGGGTGGTACAGCGAACCCTGCACTCGGTGTTATTATATTCGGTGTACCGAAAATAAAGAAAGGGGGAAGGGTGTGGAATTCTCCCGACCGTAGCACCATGAAGAGAAATGCTTTTGTTGACGTGGTGGCATCCTTCTGCGTGATCGATCGATGACTGGGCCGAATGAAAACAAACGAACATTCCGAAAGATGCACATGTTGTCAACTCCAAAACAATAGGCTTGAATGATACTAGACTGTTCTCTTGCCGAGAATGTTGTTTGCATTTAAATGTCGCCACAGTTAAATACTGATTTAAGGCCCTGGTAGCCCGAATACTGATTTTATTTTGACATGTGGGTATGTGTGTTGTAGCCCCACAATATGCAAGCACTGTTTACTTACTGTGCAGGACGCATTGGGTCACACTGTTCTGGTGCAGTGAGGCACACAATTTCATATAACTGTCTACTTCATCATTGCCTGTCTTTTTGAGATGGGCAATTTCGCTTTCTCCAGCAGAGCGGGAGTTTTGCATGCCTTGTGCACATTCTATGCATCGCTTTCTCTGGGCTGCTGTTGTGCACACACTGTGTGAACATGATATTGTTTTTGGTGATCCCACGTGCAGGAGGCGGTGGAGTCAACGGAATGTCTGGACACGCGATTATCGTTGTTGGCTGGACATCGGTGACGTCCTCGCTTGGTTGCTCCAGACGTTGAAAAAATACGATAATTTACCAACTTATGCAGCGAGGTCTTAGGGTTCACACACCCATATTAAATTAAACGAAGACATAAGAACACTGTAAAAGACTTGAAAATACTTTGCATGATATACTGAATATTTGGGGGGAAAGGTGGAAGTCTTCACTGATAAAGCCCATAGGGAACCCGAATGAGAATGCATATTTACATATGCATATTCATAGAGGTTTTATTAACATTCGCTCAAGAAACAGTTTACATTGATTTGTCGGACTTTACCTGCTGGCAGGGTTACGTTGCGATAACAGTACTCCGCCACAAAGAACTTATGGAATAATTAAGCCTCCTTAGGCGTTGCTAACTGAAGGGAAGGGGCAAAGTAACTTGGTTGGCTGAAGAAAACAAATGTTCCGGTATATTAAAGTCTATTGCATGTTAACATAATCAGTCCACAAAGATGAAGCGCAAGCCAAAAGCGTGTAATGCGACCCCGTCAGTCCACACGTCCACCTCCCTGAGACACATAAATATGACTAACCAGTCCCTCGTTGCGTGCCGACCAGTGTTTCCAGGACGGTAGGCCATGCTGACTATTTTCTTACTCACCAAAACTGTGCAAAAACATATCCACGTGACTCTGGCACTTATAATTCTTACATAAATAGATACCTTGCACAATGAAACCCTTTAAGACACATATTACACTGCATGAAATGAGATGGGAGTGAAACACGTGAAAATTGTACATTGCAAACAATAGCAAACAAAAAAAAAAACTGTAGCCCACATGGGCTTTTATGTGGTGTAGGGGTCCATATATTACAGTTTGGTTGACTGACATTCATGAGTTTTATGTAAATATTGCCCTTTTAATTATGCCCCATTTTACATGGTCTCATTTTAATATACGTACTCGTAGGCGTACATGGTCTTCTTTGCACTACACTCTCCTTGCACCTCATTCATGACACGAGCGCTCCACTTGGCCCCTCGGCTGCATTCGTAACTGGCATTTGTCCGATATACCCGTTGTAGTGCACTGCCCAACCGGTGCGCACGATTACCCGGTAGATAGCTGGTTGCTGCAGCGGCTGCTGGCGACAGCGGGCAAACGTGCTTTGGGGAAGCGGATGGCGTCAATCTCCCCTAGCTCCCCCTTCCCACTAGAAAATGATTGTTAGCAGTTGTCGTCTCACTCGCAGCAGGAGCAACACATCTGTTCCCTATGGTGAGGTCGTAACATATAAGCTTCCGTACATGGTGCCAGCTTCACGTTGTACTTCTGCTGCTGCTTGCGGACCTGCACACAACGGCATGCAGTAACGCCACCGCAGGTTGCATATTCCCGCAGCGATCGTCTTCGCCTCCTAGGACGTTGGAGAAGTAGTGGGCGAGCCAACCCACCACTCTCACTGTCCTTACTGCTCACATCTATACTTTCTTCACTACTGGATGTGGTTCGATACCGGTTGCGACCTGGTAACTGCATCCTGGTAGGCCAGTTCTGTTAAGTGACCTCTATTTATTCGTAATTGTGCATGCTGACAAGTGGCGCTACCGTGGCCGGAACCTGTTATACCTCTTCCCCATCCTCCTGAGGTAGTAGCAAGGCTGTTTCCAGCTCTTCTGTCCCTACGGTTGAGCTTGATGATCGATCGCATCGGACCTACTAACGCAGGTCATCGGGCTCACCTCTGCCAACACCTGTGTATCAGGTGTTGCCAGACCCACTGCTTCCTCTTCTGCTACATCTTCTCGAAGGGCCTCACCACTTTCTGTTGTTGGAATTTCAGCAGGGGGCTCATCAGCATCTACGTCGCTGTGGGTTCCTGGTGGTCCTCTCCTCCTGCCGGTTCGTCTGGTTCCGTGCATCCTGCACAATTTGCAGGAGTTCCTTCTAACCTCTCTTTTGCACCATCGCCGTCCCTGTCGGATGCGGTGACCACATTCCTTGCGGCCCTGATGTGACGCTGACCCCTGGTGAACGTGTTGTTCGGTGCCGATGTCTCACCTGCACTAGGTGGTCTGACCTCTGCTCCATGTCCCGGATCACTTTCCTCTCCACTTACTCCCTCATGTCGCTCCTCCTGAGCAGGTCCATCAAGACTGTTTTGGGGCTCCTGTCCGTACTTTTTGGGGGCGTTAGCCTCTGCTGCCAGGATGTCATCGTGATTAATTCTGACTGTCTTTCTAGATTTATTACCCTGTGCGGTACTGTCCATCATTGTGCAACTCCCACACAAAAGTTTTTCCGTGACGCAGACTGCAGATGTGCCTTATCGTACACAACTTGACCTGTCGTGAGCACCGTTGGTGGTCTTTTCATTTCCAGTAGTCACCAATTTCCATATTTTATCTGGAGTTCCCTTTGCTCATGGTACTGTCATCTGTACCTCTCCTTCCATGAGCCACTGGTCCCCTTGTCACTACTTTCATACATGGGCAGGCAGTTCTGCTCGCTAGGCAGTGTGATGTTCTGTCCCAGCAGTTCTTGCACTGGTGTTTTTCCCGTTGCGGCGTTTGTTCTACGTCTCAGTGTGAAGATGGCGGCGGGCAGGTTTTGGTCCAGCTAGTATGTTGCTCACCCATATGGAGTCGGAGTTTCGCCTTCAACTCCTGGTTGTGCCTCTCAATGGGGTTCACACGGGATGGTAAATCGCAGTTTTTAGGTTCCGCACTCCCCAGATGGTACATAATTCACGCCGATGTTTGCCTATAAATTGGAACCTGTTGTCCATTAAGAGTTCCTTCGGGTAGCCCCACCATGTGAAAAAGTCACTTTGCATTTATTTTGCAATTTGCATTGTGGTCCCGGACCTCCAGCAGAGGTCGGGCCACCTTGTGCAAGCGAGACGCCTACATTGAACACCACGGGGTTCGCCAGCTGTCTATATCAAGCCAGCGCCGCATGATGCGAGGCTGCGACATCCGCCACGGACGGTGGCATGGGAGAGGAGAGGAAAAAGTAACTCCTGATGTAAATACCAAAAGCAAGGAACAAGAACAGCAGGTAGACGATGGCGATGAACAGGTGACCTGTGATGGTGGAGGCACTGATGAGCCCGCTGGTAAAGTCGCAGCAAATGAAAGTGGTGCGGCACTTCAAGATGGAGTACCAGCAGGAGACGCATTGGGTCTGGCATCACCCGAAGCACAAATGTCGGCAGGGGTGAGCCCGATGGCCCATGTTCAAGCGTCCGATGGTGCAGCGCTGTCAAATGCAACTGTTAGGGCTGAGGAGCTGGAAACAGCCCTGGTACTACCTTTCGAAGTCGTGGAGAGGAAGATGTACCCTGACAGTGGGTGGTTGGAGCAGAAGGGGATAAATTAGAGGTTCGGAATTGGTTAGGATTTTGTTGGAATTTTCTCACCAAAACCTCTCTAGTATTCCTTGGGGGCCAGACACTGTCAGTGAGCAGTGTCAATTCATGGTAAAGCAAACGTCCTTCCATGGGTCGTTTGCCGATGGCAATGGTGACGTCCTTCTTTGTGTGCTCCAGAAGAGAAGAATTTCCATACTTTACCAACCTATGCAGTGAGGAATTAGGGCATTTATACACTTTTGTACCCTACATCTTACACAAAGGCCATATTCTATTCCCTGCACTGATGTGACCAGCTGCATAGCTACAGTTGTTGTTCCGTTACTCCATGTGTTTAATGCTGAGCTTGGGATCGGAACAACTTCCATGCTCTCTTTTCGACACGTAATTTTAAGCGTTTTGTTTACAAATAACTAGATATTTACACATACAGCAATAGTAAATCCGGGATCCTGTTGTACAATTTGACAGGATAACTTGTTTACAAATATGTAAATGGGGTATAATAAAATTAAAAGAATATTAAATATTTGACAGCCACCATGAGTACATATTAACCTCAAAGTTGTACACACAGCAGGTTAACATGTCACCGGTTGGCATTCCAATCTGCTTTATATTCGCCTAGTTACATTTGCTTGGGATCTGTTTACTTTATTTCAATATAAAAAGGAAACGATATGTGATAATGTTGGAGGGGAGGGAGAGCTTTAGATTAATGTCTTTCATGAGACGGCATTGTTTTGATGTTTTTATGGAGCAGTGGAAAATTTTGCTCGTATGAAAATAACTTTCAAATTATTGTGACTTCGAAAATTTTAACTTCAATGAAAAAACAAAATGTGATTCATACTGTAGCCAATTTTCTTGTATCGCTGTAATATATTTTACGTTTACCCTGCCTTGCCTTTGCCCCATATAATGATTTAAAAACTTAACTTTTCTATATTGTTTCCCTTAACTTCTTTGTTAAAAACAATTTTTTTGAATGGTAGCTCCTACTTTTAATTGCTCCCTCGATACCACATTCAGTCCTCCTGGTATGCCACCCTGCGCGATATACAACACCTACCATGAGCACTTAGGCCACCCCTGCCCTGATGTACCCACCTGATGTTTCTGCCTCTCTCACTCACACCCTTGTCATCTTCTGAGCCCTTGGTCCATTCAACAGCCGGGACAGCTGCTTCTTCGTTGGTGGTGTGGGAGGGGGTAGTGTAGCGCCATATGGTCGCGGTACACCACTTTAGGTCGTGCGTGATATAGCTATGGGCGGGCTCTGTGATGTCGCAATCTTGCCCTACTTGGCCCAGCTACAAAAGCGTCCCCACACGATGCTGCCCCCCCCCCCCCCCCCCCCCGATTGACGACACTACGACATGAAGCTTTATACTTGTGAGTGAGATTGCGGGCTGAAGAAAAATCTGACGACTTAGGCCCAGTGAGCTCTATGGCCTACCAGAACTTCAGATATATCAGGTAAGCATAAACACATTTGCGGTAGGGAGGCATTCCTGTTACAAGCCATTGTCACCATTCACCTCGTAAAGCAACTGCGGCAAGGTTAGGGCAAAGCTGCGGATATTGAGAATGCAGTTAATCATTTATTAATTATAATTTATAAACTAACTGTAAACTCATAATTGAGCTGTATTGTAACTGTAAGCCCTTGTGGCATAATTTAATTGTATACTTACTGTCACTAACATAATACATAATTCCTTTTGTTGTCCTGTAACGTAAATATATTGTGTCTTGTTATTCAGTATATATATATATATATATATATATATATATATATATATATATATATATATATATATATATATATATATATATATATATATAAGTTCTCTATATATTCGAACCAAACATTAACTCTGGTATACTGCAAAAGGTGGCAAGGGGTGTACATGGGGGTAGTCGAGTTAGTGGCTAAATAAGTAATGTGATTAGAATATATATATTCTAATCACATTACTTATTTAGCCACTAACTCGACTACCCCCATGTACACCCCTTGCCACCTTTTGCAGTATACCAGAGTTAATGTTGGATCGAATATATAGAGAACTTGGAGTCCAGAGAGATTAAGAGTAATTAGTATTCAGGAAGAAATAGAGTGTTACAATACATCGTTGTTCGTGTACACACAGATGCAGCAATACACACACACATTTTGGTTGAAGTTAACCTTACACTCATTGAATTCACGATATAAGCAAAGAAACACACACTATAAAAGTGTACAAAGTTGACTTTTTTTTAGGCCATGTGCATATAATAACAGTTTACGAATATATTATTTACGAAACACGCAAACTTACAGTTAGTTAAATTCGCAACCTCTTAAAAACATGTTTTCCTATGGAAATCCTTACAAGCGTACTGCGCCAAAACACATTTGTTCGCCATTAGCATTATATAATTTAGTTAAAGCATCATTGGGTAAAATCGACACTGTACTTGTTTTTAAAACCAACAAACTTGCCCTCAGTCGCCACTGATGCTAACCTCCAAATACACACGTTTCTGGCATTTTCCCGCCACTGTGACATCACCACATGAAGCATTTGTGCTTTCTCCTCATGCAGGTTATGCGTGAGTTAGGCCGGAAGTAGAATGAAGTAGTAGGTTGACGTCAGTTGCTTCCCCCAAGCCAATTTGCCCACCGTCACCGGCGGCCCCTGCAGGGCGCAGCACTCTACCGGATGCTGATACGCACCAGTTAGAAAGTGTCCCACATTGGTTGCACAGAAATTACTATTCTATGAGTGCACTGAACATTGATCACTGGAGCGCTCGTACAGAAGGCTCAAGGTGCAGAGCAGTGTAGTGAAAGAGCAGTGCAGAAACATGCGTCCATGCTCACATGTTCTGAATGTAGAACCTGTGAAATCAGGTATGTGTTCATTAACAGGTATTTACAATATACTAAAGGATGGATATCCACACAATGAGTCTGCAGAGAGTCCTAGTTTAATTTAAGCACCCTATGGGCTTCAGTGTATGTATGATCATTTTCCTGTTATTTCCATTTTTCACGTGTATCACCCACATTTCACTTCATACAGTGTAATTTCTGTAATTTATTATGCCAGATTTATTTGTTTTAAAGAAATGTGTGTATGTTTCTGCAAGATTTGTGAGTGTAAGAAAGAAGTTCGCACGGCTCGCTGGCCTGCCCAAATTGGCCAGGCTGCCGCGGCGCGAGAAAATTAAACATACCGCGGTGTCTTGAGGAGTCGGATGTGTGGACCGACGGAGTCGCATTTCGCGCACTTAGGCGGCGCATCAACATTTTGTAACCAAACATTTAATTGCAATAGACGTTAGATTATGGGAACATTGTGTGTTTTAGCTGCCTAAAACTTCTGCACTACTCCCTTTGCCCGGAATGGCATTGTCAGGGAAGGCTTTTGTTTCATCTTAATTAATTGTGGCCACGTGCTTTTTTTTCTCAGTGTAACCCTACTGGCGGGTAAAGTCCAGAAAGTGCTTTGTAAGTTGTTTCTTAGAGGAACGGTTAAATTAAACCCAGTGAATTAACATGAAATGTCTGTGTCTTCATTCGGGTTGCCTACTGACTATAGGGGCGTAGGCCCCCTCCTTTCCCACCTTTATTGCATGCACTATGCAAGTATTTCCAATGTATTTCAGATTTCTTTTATCTTCGTATAACTAAATATGGGTGTGTGAGCCACCCTGAGATCTCACTGCTTCGAAAGCATTATACAGGTACGTATTTTTCTGTTATTACAATGGACGGAGCACCAGAAGGACACCGTCCATTGGCTGTCGGCATACGACCCAGAGAAGAGGAGTTTGCTCTACTGCGATTAGTTGGTATTGCCACTGCAGTACCTGGCTCCCACAATATATCCACAGAAGACTTGGTGAGAAACTACAGTACATTTCCTACCCCAGCTCCGAACCTTAAAAGTACACCATTTTCTTCCACCAGTCTACCGTAAAATTTTGCCCAATTTAGGGGCGATGTGGAATGGAACATGCGTACATCACGATGTGATGGAGGCGCACAAGAGTACAATGGGCAGCGCGACTACGGGAACTTCTGTGGAAGACAGCACCAGGGAAAACGACAGGACTTTCAAGTCAGAAGAAGCGAATAGCCATGAGTGTATAACTTGAACAGTTTCCAGAACCGTGCAAAGGGTGGTAACAGTGCGCAGAATGCGAGTGTGTCCCGGCCCACGAACAGGTCTGTCTGGTGGGATCGGTCCCAGCCACCCCTGTGGCCGTTTCGGTATTACCTGGGGTGGCTATATCATTGGCATGTTGACTGCCCAAGAAGTCCCCACCTGGACAACCGGAACAATGGAGCAGCCAGCAATGCAGAACAGCAGGGAAATGGGTTGCAAGGGTAAGGCCGACTGCTGTGAGCTTTACCCCTCCCCAGGACGACAGTCTGACAATAACATCTCAGAGAGCACTCCTCAACAATTTCAGTAGTACAACTCCAAAATTTATCAGAGTACTATTTCATGTAAATGGTTTGTTGTGCCATTCACTCATGGATACCACTGCATGTCATAATGTGTGTCAGAGCAAGTTTATAAACACCAGAGACATAAACTCAACCAGTCATATTCATTTAGCTGATGGTCGAAATATAAGGTCACCCGTAGGACGATCAACAGTCACAATTAAGATTAAAGAATTATAAACCATTACTACAGCAATAGTCTTGGACAAGATCACAGAAGATACCATTTTGGGAGTGCCTTGATTAGCCAAACAAAACACAATAGTAGATGCAGTGGAATGACGCATCCACTTTGAAGATAAAGAAAGAAGGACCATTTACAATGTTGATATTCATAAAATAGACGATGTACCTGAAGTGAAACAGACCGAGTTCAAGCATAACATACCTGTATAACATCAAGCCGCTTTTCAGCAGTTATTAAGGGAGAGGAAACATGTATTTTCAAGTCATGAAACGTTAAGAAGAACCACCATAGCGGAGCATGCAATACTCTTAACACAGGATGAACCAATTTTTAGCAGCCTGTGCAGTTATCTTCCTCATCAGGCAAGAATAATTAAACAGCAGATAGCTGAAATGCTTCAAAAGACAGAGTGATAGAGCCAACTAAGAGCCAGTATAATTCCGCAATAACACTAGCACCGAAAAAGGATGGGACCTGAAGGTGCAGTGCGATACCGCCTTACATCAGTGTCAAGGATGCTTTGAGTTCACAAGGGAAGGCAAAAATCATGTCATCACTGAACCTACGTAGTGGCTACTGGCAGATTCTGGTACGCCAGGAAAACCGGGAAAAAACAGCTTTCACCACTCCCGATAATAGCAGGTACCAGTTTTTGTGCCATACCCTTTGGGCTCAAATGCACTCCAGAGACTTTTCAGAGCATGATGGTTCGAGTATTAGATGGCCTAGTCGGTAAATTTGCACTCGCCTGTCTGGACGACGTAGTTATTTGGTCCGAGATGTTGGAGGAGCACCTGCACCACCTCTCGCTCGTCCTAGAGAGATTAGAAATTAATGGCCTGACATGTCCAGTAAAGAAGTGTCACTTAGGGAAGACGGACTTGGAATTTTTAGGTCACATTGTGAACGAGTCCGTAAATTGTCCTAACCCTGAACAACTAGGGCTAATTGACAGTCAGCAAGCGCAGCGCACCCACAAGCAGCTTAGAAAGTTCTTTGGTCTAATAAATTGGCTACAGGAGCATATTGAGAACTTTGACATTATCATCGCGTTCCTCGCAGACCTGCTGTCACCACAAAATGGTATGTGTGGGGTAGCATGCAGAAAGCGGCTTTCCTCACCATCAAGGAGAAGTTCCGTTCGTTCCCCGCACTGGCAAGGTACGATCCAGTGTGCCACTTGTTTTTGCAAACAGATGCCAGCCACGGGGGGGTCGGCGCTGTGTTAGGCCAGTATAATGAAAATGGGGAGAAGTGTGTAATCGATTTTGCGAGTGCGAAACTGGGTAGTACAGAAAGGCGTTATGATGTAAATGAATAGGAATGCCTCGACATCATCTGGACAGTGCACAAGTACCTGCCATACTTAGAGTACAGGAGATTAACATTACGAACAGACATTCCCTGCCTTGTATGGCTGAGTAGCATGAGGGGAGTAAGAAGCAAGCTAACACGGTGGGCCTTATTACTGCAGGTGTACGATTTCAGTGTTGAACATGTACCAAGAAAAAGCAACGAACTCGCATACACATTGTCTCGCACACCGAGCGCCGCAGTAACGGTAACAGACGAGGTGGAATGAGAAGAAGTCCTGCTGCCAGTTATGAAAGAACCGCTCACAGAGAACCGAATCAGCCGAATAGATGCAGTGGAACAAGACATGCTAGTAGCAGATTTGTATCAGGAGATTGTAGCCACATAGAAAAACTGCAAATTCGCACGTGAAATAATGACATGTGAACAACAGCACGTGGAAGGATGGCACATGATAGAGGAGCGCGTGGAGACTCTCTCCCCATGAGACAAACGAACATGGCGACTTTATGTGCCCGCGGAATGTCGAGCGAAAGTTTTCAAGCACGCTTCTCCCACTAAAACTGCAATACACCCAGGGGAGGAACAAACAGTCAAAAATATGTTTGAACTTTTTTTTTCTGGCCCGGCCTTAATCACTGTGTACGAAATGATGTAAGGCGCTGCACGAAATGCAACTTGTTTAAGACGCATCGCACAGATGGCAACCAGCAAGCTTATGGCGTTGTCTTGGCTGCTGCCAAGACAACGCCATAAGCCCTTCGAAACTGTTTGTTTAGATTTAGTGGGACTATACCCCAAGTCAGCAGGGGGGAAATGTTTATTCTAGTCGTGACAGACAACTTCTCATACTGGATCGAAGCATGTCCTATAAACACAGCACGAACGAAACATATTGCGAAGTGTATGGAGGATGAGTTTTTTCATGCTGGGATTTTCCCCAGGAAATCCTAATGGATAACGGGACTCAATTTACTGGGAAGCGATGGTGAGAGCTGTGCACGATCTGGGGAGTGCGGCACATGAAAATGGAAACTTACCACTCCCACGCAAACCCTACGAGAGATGCAACCAGGAGTTGAAGGCCCAACTTCGGCTCTGTGTGGGTGAGCAGCATACAAACTGAGGTGAGCACCTGCCTGCCACACTCTTTGCGCTCCACCACAGGGTAAATACTGCCAACTGGAAAATCCCCTGCTCAAGTCCCACTAAGCAAAAATATCACACTTCCAAGTGAAAGAAATTGTCAGCGTGTAAAGGAAAGTAGCACTACCGAAACCAGTGGCGCAAGGAAGGAGAGGTGCCGCTGCAGGTACAAGGAACAATGGCACAGCAGGTGCAGTGCACAAGCATGTGGCTACCACAGAGTAAAAGACAGCCAGCCACCTTAAGACCAGGACAAATTGTGTATGTTAAGGCGCATCATCGGTGGGCCATGCACAAAAACTTTTAAGCGGGGTTCGCACCAAAATGGACAGTGCCACACCGCGTCGTACAATCGATCGGACCGACAACCTACCTGATTGGGATAAGGAAGAAATCGATTAGGATACACTGGGACGGCATTCGGGTAACTTCCGAAGATGTCCCTTGACAGAGTGAGCAGGAGACGGAAAACTGCCAGGATGACCAAGCTCGCGACGAGCAGGTGCAGGGAGTGTGAGAAGGGGAACGTGGTCCCAGACCTCCCGAGGAGGCACGACCAACAGATGCCAGCGACATTGTGACACCGAACACTGAAGAGTTCACCAGGGGTCTCAGTTACATCAACAGTGCATGTAACGAGGTCACGACGTCTGCCACGGACAGCAACAGAGCAAGGTGAGAGGGAGAAGCTACTCCTAATGTAAATATGGAGCAAGCAGAGGTAGAACACCACATAGACGAGATGGATGACCAGGAGCCCCATGACGGCGTTAGCGCTGACGAGCCTCCTGGTGAAGTCACGGCAGGAGAAGGTGTTGCGGCGCTTCATGCCAGTATGTCAGGAGAGGACACATGGGGTCCGGTGACACCCGACACGCAGATGTTGACAGGGATGAGCCTGGTAATCTGCGACCGAGAGTCCGACGGAACAGTGCCGTCAATCACAGCTGTACGAGAGAGAGCTGGGAACAGCACTGACACCACTGCAGGGAGGCACGGAAAGGAAGCAGCTGACCCGTTTCGCGGAAAAGGCCACTACGAGCACGGCACAAGAGAAGACCTGGAGGCCCTGAAACCGGACCAGCCTGTCAGAGTAACGCTACTGGGTCGTAACCAGTCTCAGCAGCAGCAGGATGAAGAAGCAGGAGACGAAGCGAGCAGTGAGAATGAGAGTGAGAGTAATGGATTGACCAGCTTGCTACTGCTCCGACGATCTAATAGGCAAACACAGCCACCAAAGTACTGCACCGCGTTCAGTGCTGTCACAGTGCACTGCAGAGTGCAGACCCAGCAGCATCAGAAGACCAGCAGACTGCCGGTGCCTAGGTATGCCTATGTTCTGCGTCCTCGCCGCAGGGTGTTCAGGAGGTACTCCTGCTGCGAGTGAGTCGACGGCTGCAAATGGACTTGAAGAGGAGGGAGGGTGTTTGACGTCAGTTGTTCCGTCCAAGCCCGTTTGCCCGCTATCGCTGGCAGCTGCTGCAGGGAAGCGCTCTACTGAGCGCTGGTGAGCACTGGTTAGGAAGTGTCCCACATCGATTGCACGAAAATTGCTATTCTACAAGTGTGGTTAACAGTGGTCACCGGAAAACTCGTGCAGAAGATTTAAGGTGCAGAGCTGTGTAGTGCAAATGCAGTGCAGACATGTGCGTCCATGCACATGTGTTCTGAAAGTAGAACCTGTGAAATCAGGTATGTGTTAATTATCAGGTAATTACAAGACTCTCAAGGACGGACTTCCATGCAATGAGTCTGCAGAGAGCCCTAACATAATTTAAGCGCCTTATGGGCTTCAGTGTATGTTTTATCATTTTTCTGTTATTTTCATTGTTCACGTGTATTACCGACATTTCAAGTCACACAGTGTAATGTGTTTATTAAAGGGTTTCTGTAATTTATTAAGCAAGAGTTTTTTGTTTTTAAGACAAGTCGGTATGTTTCTGCAGGATTTGTGAGTGTAATAAAGTAGTTTTCACTGCCTGCTGGCCCGCCCAAACTGGCCAGTGCACCGCGACGAGATAGTTATTCATACCACGATGTATTGAGGAGTCGGACGTGCAGACCGACGGGGTCGCATTTCGTGCGCTTGGGTGGCACATCAACATTTTGTAACCAACCACTTAACTGCAATAGACATTGTACTATGGCAACCTCGTCTGCTTTAGCTGCCCAAGACTACTCTGTCTCTCCCTTCACCCAATATAGCATTGCCGGGTAGGTATTTGTTTCATTTTAATTAATTGTGGCCACATGCCTTTTTCTCAGTGTAACCCTACCAGCGGTTAAAGTCCGGAAAGTGCTTTGTAAGTTGTTTCCTAGAGGAACGGTTAAATAAAACCCAGTGAATTGACTCGTCTGAGCTGCGCTGAGACTCCAACTCCTTCATCGCTGTGGTTTCATTATGAAATTGCTTTCAGTTCAGAATATGTTTTACTTTTTAGTATAATGTACCATGTCAACTCACTCGACATCGCCAAGTAAGTGACTGCAGAATAGCGTGGGTATAAGTTTCAGTGCTTTGATTTTATTAAATGTTTTAAATTGAAATTGAGTTCGTTTTGTTTTGAGTGTTTGTGCTCAGCCCTAGACCGCCCGGGCATAATACTATCACTACATATTTCAGCATCCTGGGCTATTCTATTTTCGTTGTCTAGCTATGGGTGAATAAATTATAATGCCATGGTTTACTTTACTCGTTTATTTTACTTACATGAGAAATCGCACCATTCGCCATTACGAAACAACAATGTTTTTCAAGAAGAAACATGTTGCCAACTTACAAAATATAGACAACAAAATTTCAACACAATACAACTGTTACTAACTCATAACTTTTCTAGTGTTTTCAGGTTAAATGTAATGTGTACTGTATTTGCAATTTCACTCAGTGAATGGGCGTGTGGTCAACCCGAATAGTCCACAGCGTGACGCACGTAATGCCATAAATAATTTGGTCGCCAAAATTGTCTCAGCCACAAGGGTGTGTAGCCAGGCGTGATAGGTTTCAGTTTAGTTAACTCCAGTAAACAATATCATTACAACGACAGCAGCACAGGGGCATAGTTCTTCATCGACAGATAATTACGTCTGGGCAAATCGGCCTGCAGCACCCAGAGAACATCCAGAGTCATCATGATCGAGCATTACCACCATCATTTATACTACCTTTGAGCGACATCTGGTGCCTGATAGATAAAATCCAATATTTCCAAAATGTCACACCTCACATCGCCCCTTGGGAGCTACTTGAAGGACGAACTTTAGATATCTGGAGTTTTATCTGGTGAGGATCTTTATGGGACATTAAGTAAGTAAATGGGACATCTTTGGGAGCTCATTTAAGGGAGATCATGGGATTATCTAGTACAATTGTCCACAGGATGCCCTAGGTATGATATATTCATGGATATCCTAAAGGGATATTCCTAGAATGTACTGAATACTTTGTGTTTTTTTTTTTTGTACTTCTGTGAGCTTGAGTAAATTCAGTGTTCTCCTAAATTAGCCCAACTTTGCACAATGCACTACCCAACAGCGCCTAAAATAGTGTTACTGATAATCAGTGAAAGCCGAGATAAATGAGTGTGGCACCAATAAACAGCCCAAGAAAACATTTGGCAATGAATGCATACACTCGGAACATATTAAACATTGTCTGTCGCTTTGCTCAGGTTGACCGACTTGTTGTTGAAACAGAAATAATTTACCACTTAGTCTCACCAATATAACATTCTTTTTAAATAATTTATTTTCATGTTTACTAAAGTTATATCTGTGTATTTAGAGGGGCTTACCTATATTCTCTCTGTTTATTCATATTAATAATAAATTAAATATAACCTGTGAATAAAATATGATCAAAAACTCTTCAACCTAAAATAAGTTACAGATACTTTTATGTTAACATAAACAAGAAATGCTTGCTGTACAGGACATGTTTAGAAAGAAAAGCAAACTTGTCAAGCATGGTATGATATTTCACAGGTTTTATTTTTAAAAGTGTGAAGATACAACGAATAGATTTTTACCTGTGAACCTGGCACTGTTGTCTGTGAGCAGTGCCTTTGGGTAGCCCGGTGGGGAAAAAATTCACTTTCCAAAGCATCAACCACATTTAGCACATGCACGTTCAATAAGAGCTGGGCCTCCTCCACCCATTGAGAAAATAAGTCTGTCGCAACCACCGCAAACCTTTTTCCACTCATGGTACGTGGATACATGCCCATATGACCGAGTCCCATGGTTTCGAAGAGCTCTATGGGCACTCACAATAGTTGTTGCATTCCAATGAGTGGCCCTTTTTAAGCAGTTTCACTGGATGCACTCATGGACAAACTGGTGCAAATTTGCGGGAGATACCAGACAAATAAAAATATTTCTGTGCATTTCTCTATGTTTGCATGGCACTGGGATGGCCAGCCAAGTCACTGCTATGAGTGCAGTGCAAAACCGAGTCATGTCATTCGCGCAGCACATAAACACTCCATCTGTCATTCTGGGCGTTCGTGCTTGTTTCAAGTCACACGTTCACAACATGCCAGTGATCTGTCATACTGTTCGCATGCTGTTGGACCCATTTCTGCGACACAGGAGAAGTATGTTAAGACTTAAATTACCTGTGAGAACACACTTTGCAGTGTCGACACTGTGGGGGCTACTGTGATGTTTGCATATGTGACTGTGACAACTTTGGTCGGGGAGTAGGGGAAATCTGGTGGCATAGGCAGGAAAATTATTTTCCATTCCTCACCTGGCCCACGATGGTGTCTCTCAGAGTGCATCTAGCAGCTGGTTCTCCTCGCCTGGAATATGTTGCACTTCAGAATCAAAGGTTTGCAGGAAGACAGCCCAGAGATTAGGTTTACTCTTTGTGCTTTTGAACAATACCAATCATCAGTTATCCATGTGCGAAGCGAACCTTTGGTACTCAAGGAACTGACTGTATTGTTTAATGGCCCAGACCGCAACTAGGTACTCATGCATATTCATTTCGTAACAGCGTTAAATTGGACTGAACTTTGCACTGCTAGTCTGTTATTTTCAGTGCAGAAATATCGCCAAGTTGGAGGAGCATGGCACCTAGTCCATTTTCGCTTACACCTGTCTGTCAAATATACAGGTAGTGGCTCAGGTCATGATGCGTGAACTCAGGGAACTCATGGAAACCACATTTCATTTCCTGGAAGCACACCTTATTCTCGATGGTACAGTGTAATTCTTTAGCAGGTAAAAGCAAGTCTATGAGTGGAGCAGTAACATATGCAAAGTTATTGTGTGTTATCAGAACCAGTTTAAAAGTCCGAAAAATTTAACTGTTTATGGGTGTTTGATGGCAGATATTCAATAATGATCTGTGACTGTTCAGGTGTAGGCTGACTTCTGTTCTCGTCTACGAGATACCCCTAAAACGTATGCACTATATATCTAGGCGACACCTTCTTCTCGCACACATGATATGATTGATGGCAGGCTGCTCGAGCACTAGCAACAGACGGTGTATATGGTCCTCTAGAGACTCCAGCCATGTGATGACTTCGTCAAGGTAGGTTATGGTGAAGTCGCCTATATATCTATCCAGTAACCCGAGCATGATTGCCAGAATGTTAGTTAATTACACATTTCAGGCCGAGTAGTATGGCCCAGAATTGGAAGCAGCATCACTCTGGCATAGTGAAAGCTATCTTGTGATGGTCCTGTGGCTTGACTGGGATCCGCCAATCACAGCTGCAGTGATCCAGTGAATCATGACTTCGGCATGGCCAAAGTTGTAGAGAGTGTCCTTGATGTTGATGAAAGGTGGTGGGGAATTCTCAGGGATTAAGCTGAGAGGTCAGTATAGTCAACACCAAATCTCCAAGAGTAATCTTTTTTTTTTTAGGAGCCAGGGTTATTGCCGAGTTGTGGTGGCTGTTAGAGGGCCATTGTCACAAAGATCTAATATCAATATATCAAGAAGGAAAAAAACATAAGACGAAGCAAGAAATATTATGCTAACAATATTCCTAATAATGAGAAATTACTTCTCCTACAGTAGCTTCAGCAATTTTAATAAGGGGAAAAGTAGATTGAGGAATAAAATGTATAATAATTTATAAAACTTATAATAAATTCCGTATTACTATATCATAAATAGAGCAATATTAATAAACAATATTATAACAAAAACAACACAAAGCATGTAAACTTACCATAAAATGAAAATAGCAAGCATTATGATTTCCTTGTTGTGATACTTAAATCAAATATACCTATATCTTAAGAAAATGTTTAAAACATGCAGTTTCCTATAAAAGTTTTAAGCATGGGGTTTTAAAATACTTAAAATTCTTTAAAAGTATATAAAATAGAATTAATATTTTTATTCATAACTTTTAGTTTAAATTAAAAATTTTAATTTATTTGTATCTGAAAGTAGGCATTAAAAATGAAACTAATAAAAAATGTTTAGTTTGTGATAGATGTATAAATTATCACTGAAATTAAAACATTTAAATTTACATTTAAAATCGATACAATATACCAACCACATTTTGTTATAAAAAATTGTGTTGTGGAGCTGCGCAGTTTCCGCGACGGTTTTTACCCAGTGGTGCCATTCCTACACCCACGATACACATTTACCACGGAGGCACAGGAACCGTTCACAAACGTCGCTGTTTATGAAATGCTTACCCCCTTGGCCAGAAAGCCGATGATTATCCCTTTTTGCAACTCGGTTAAATAGCTTCCCTTACCCATGACAAAAACACAAATTGTACTTTTGTGTTATTTAACGTGGCACCCTCTCATCGCAGGCGTCCCAGTTTTTCACCTGCATTGGCCAGATACAAAGTCCCGACCTGATATCCAAGTACAGCACTAAACGCCCTCTTTGGTCGCAGTATGACCTTGCTTCACCAATCCACGTCACGGACCATACGTCATGAGCTACGCGCTGCAGATGGCACTTCTAGCAGGTGGTCATAATTATTTTATTCGACTATGTATAGTTATACACGCATACGTAGACATACACACACTCGCGTGCAGCGAGAGAGAGAGGGGGAGAGAGAGAGAGAGAGAGAGAGAGAGAGAGAGAGAGAGAGAGAGCATAAGGACTAAATCAAGAGGTTTTCGGACGAGACCTCTAGCTATGAGCTCGTAATTTGCATAATGCAATTATATAAATGTAAATTTTTTTGTGGCTTTCTAGGAGACTTTGCGCCTAGCTGGGCACATGTAATTATTTTTATTTGTTAGCGAGTGGACAGGTTTGTAAGGGAGGAAATATAGGAATATTGCTTACTGAAAACATAACTAACTATTCTGCTAATTGAACTAATGCTATAACTATCATGCGATATAGCTATAAAATGTGTTGTGCATGACTGAAAAGTTTAGTTGGGTTTTAATAATGGTGAGAGGTAGAGGAGTAAAAGGAGAATGAGGTCGTCCGGACGTAGCCAACCAGGTGTTTTTTAATGGAGAAGTCACGGCCGGATACGACGCATTTCGACACTGTGAAGCTAATAAAACTCAACTAGAAGCCCAGCCTTGATGGAAGTAAGCCGACGCCCTCAAACTGACGGCCGGATGGTGTAGAAAACGTGCTAAACAAGTAGATCGCCAGTGCAGTAAACCCTTCCTACGAACACATTTGGTGATACTAAGTTCCCCCCGTATGTCCACCACCCGTTCAGCTGCGATGGCAAACAAGTAGTCTATCTGTCAGGCGTTAATTTAGATTATAACTGTAGGCATATATTTTTGTTTTTCATGTAGGCGCCGACTAACATACATACCCTACAGTAAAGACTGTTCACGATAAAGTGAGCACTTTTGAAATGAACCTTAGAAAAATGTCACTGCCTCTACCTGTATATATTTCAATAGGCGTACTTAGTGACATTTGCCCAGTAAAGTTGGTAATGATGGATATAAAATAGATCCATATCTTAACGTCGAATAAAAAGTGTTAGGTAACAATTTATGATAATTTAATTATATCTTTCGCTTTCTCTTTTTTTTTTATGCATATAAGTGTGAAAATGAGTATATTTGTATAATATTTATTTTACTAAAAATTTCACATTTTAACTTAACCGACGCATGAATAAAGTAATGAAGCCCATAACAATGTTAATTTTACATAAGGCGGGCGAATACACAATGTGCATACAAGTATATCTTAAGCAGGGCTTTCAAAAGTGCTCATTTTACCGTGAACAGTCTATAATTATATGTCTCAAGCAAATAAATTAATTTGGGTTATTGGGTTTATCGACGCCCGTACTTTAATTATAAAAGACTAATCTTGGAATGGTTTGAAAACAAAAAGTAACCTAAAGTTACATTCGTCTAGTATGAGAGTGTTACGTAGAAGTCTGTCGGAGAGATTGCACAGTTGGGGAAAAAAGAAGAACAGGCCAAGTTGTCAGAAGTGTCTAATTAACCGTCAAACAACTACACGGCACATTCAAAACTGCTCGGTGTCGGTCAACGTCGCTTGCTAAGTCCAATGTTGTAGATATGATAGCTTTGTTACTTTAATACGGTCTATTCGCTGTTTCTTTTAGACTTTTTGAAACAAACTTTGAAAGATCACACTATGAATGACGTGTTTGCTTGTTTCCTAAATATGTTACATATTGCAAGCGTTTTATACGTGCATTTACATAAAAAAAACACCTTATTTTTGGTTAAATTCTACTTTTACTAATATTCTATTTGCCAAATTGAAAAAAAAAAATCATTTCTAATTAATAAGAATAAAAAGCGGGAGTAAATAGTTGTGTTGGTAATGCCTAATAAGTAATAGTTCTCAGGTGAAATATTACACTGAGTGCGAACGAATACGGTGAGCTGTCCCTTTGGTGACATTTGGTATACTTGGTACAGCTTTGTTTGCATGAGGCGAAGGAATATCCTAAAAGTAGAACTTTAACCGGATTCCATAAAATGTGTAAGTAACCGTGAATTAAAAGAAACTGTGCGAGAAGTTTCTGAGGAAAGCGTAGAGATACATGGCAGTATTACTTTCGCTTACCACACTACGTCACACAGGTTGAATGTAATCTTGCGGCAAGCTTGGCATTTGACATGAATTTGCCTTGCAGAGTACGCTTGTCGTATCATGTGTGATTCAGGCTTGATTCCAGTCTAGTTTCTCGCGACTTGCACATACTTGCTAACGGCAAGCTTGCAAAGGTCTATGGTTTGAATTATAATTGCAGTCTGCCAAGGCAAACTTGCAGCAAGTGTAATTAATCAAGCTTGCTACAAGCTTCACACGTGGGGACTGTAGGCTGTTCACTATAAAATGAGCACTTTTGAAGGTCCTGCTTAAGATCTACTGGAATCCACGTTGTGTATTCTTCCGCCTTGTATAAAATTAACATTGGCACGGACCTAATCACTTTATTAATGCGTCGGTCAAGTGAAACTGTGACTGTATTGCACAAATAAATAATTCAAAAATTTGCCAAGTTTTACACTTACGTGTATAAAAAAACAAACAACAATTAATAAATAAATGAAATGTTTACAAATGTTTCATTAACCTTTTCAATTTAACGTTAAGAAACGAGACCACTTTCCCTCAGTCGTTACCAAAATTAGTGGCCGCACGCCAATCAATGCCCGTCAAAATGCATGCAGACAGGGGCAGTGACATTTTTCAAAGGTTGATTTCAAAAGTTATCAATTAAGTGCGAACATCATGTAGTCAGCTTGTCAAGCTTACTGGCTACCATAAGCTTGCTGCAAGCTTACAGGATTGACGCGACAAGCTGATTATGCTGCTGGGGTAACATCCCAAGGATCAGCGTGTTAAGATTGAAACTAGAAATTCAATGTACTGGATTGCATTCAGCTTAAAAGGGTTGAAATTTACAAGATTGTAGTGACATGTTTAAAGTTGAATCAAAAATTTGAGAATCAGAAGACTGCAATCTTAAAGACGTCTATGGTTGAGAAGAGTGATTGAAATATTAAACAATATATTTTCTACTTCATGAAAACGAAGTCAGGCAAGTGGTATTATTTTCATCCTGAATCTAAGGTGGCTTTATCTACTATATTACCAAAAGGACGACAATTTTTAAATTTGTGCTTCGACTTTCTCCGTAAACTGGGGTGAAAATCACAAAGTTATCATATTCTTGATAGTCTTCAAGCATTAGTAAATGTATCACCAAATGTACTAGCACCCCATTGTATCAAAATTGGCACATTTTCAGCAGTTTACAATTCATTAATGATTAGATAGGCATACGTTATAAAAATATTTTGCCTCTCTCATCTATTTTATTACGTAACAAAAAGTGTTGTGGTATATTGCTGGTTATGAAGTACAGCAAACAGGAGAAAAAAATAATGGAAAGGAATTTAACAAAAATATTAAACTTATTTGAAAAAAGTGTAGTTTTTTATTTATTATTTTAGAACGCGTGTGTGACAGTAACAGTAAATGGATCGGTTTCAACAAAGACTAAATATGAAGTAGACTTAATTTTGCTTTCTGCACACATCCTCGGCATTGGCTCACGTTTGCCAGCAGAAATGTCAATTCAAATGTATGTCTGTATCTGTTTTCTTTTCTACGACACTTACTTTTCATAACAAACAATATTTTGCTTATCTTAAGCATGCCCTGAACGCTATAAAGCTCGACGGAAATGTATTAACGTTGCAAAACACATCAATGCTATTCACGGTAAAATGAACACTTTTGAAAGCCCTGCTTAAGATCTACTTGCATGTACGTTGTGTATTCTTCCGCATTATGTAAGATTAACATTGTCATGGGCCTTTATTTGTGCGTCGGTCAAGTGAAACCATGAAATTATTAGAAAAGTAAATATTTTTCAAATCTAATAATAAAAAAATAGAAAGCGAAAGAAATAATTTATGTTATCAGAAATGGTTACTACCACTTTTTATTCGACGTTAAGATATGGAACTATTTCCCATTCATTGTTACCAACTTTACTGGGCGCATGTCATTCTGTGCGCCAGTTAAAATATATGCAGGTAGGGGCAGTGACGTTTTTCTAAGGATGATTTAAAAAGTGATCACTTTATCGTGAACAGCCTTTACATTTTTTAACAGTTTGCTAATGAGTTCAAGTTCAAGTGGTTGAGTGTTGCTCTCGGGTACAGGACCGCGATTCTCACTCACTCACTTCGCTTGTCCGGGGCCGGATCAGGTGAGCATCGCCAGCCTGGCGGAACCCAGTCGACGATATTCTGATACAGTCTATATTCCCGGTTTCTTCACACTTTTCGAATCAAACCTTTGGAAAATCATTTAATGTATGACGTTTTTGGTTGTTTCCTAAACATGCCATGTATCACAAGCGTTTTATCCTTCTGTTAACATAAAAGTATCTTACTTCTCGATAAACTGAACTTTTTATATTCTATTTATATACATTATTAATAATTAATATGACTATAAACACAGAGAAAATAGGTGCATGGTAATGCCTAGTAAAGCAGATATTACACGATACCTGCAGCCGTACTTGGTTCCTGTACAAGCTTCTACAAGGCCTGTTGCACGAACCGGTATACCAGC
The DNA here is from genome assembly GCA_029891345.1 of Dryococelus australis. Taxonomy (NCBI): domain Eukaryota; kingdom Metazoa; phylum Arthropoda; class Insecta; order Phasmatodea; family Phasmatidae; genus Dryococelus; species Dryococelus australis. Next base: position 116,791,586 of record CM056996.1, read on the forward strand.
AGTTCGCGTACTAGCATTTGGCATCCTCGGTGGGTGCGCAGTGTGTGGTTTGTAGTAAATATGAACCCCATTCGCAAAACAGCTACCAGTTGGTAACTTGCGTAGACCTATGAAAAAAGCTAGCTAGCACATATTAATATAGGCTGTTCACGGTAAAGTGAGCACTTTTGAGGCCCTAGTTATTGTTTCTTTTCAGTCATATTTTATTCTTTAGCCACCTTTTTGAATAAATATTGCCATGTAAGTAACAAACCAAGTGTGTATATTCCACTACATTTGGAACTTAACATCTACGGCTAAAATAGAATATTTATTAACTCTTGTTCCAAATGAAACGGCCTTCAAAAGTGCTCACTTTACTGTGAATAGCCTATATTGCTATATTACTGTTCGGTTTTTACATAAATAGATTGCTTACTAGTACAGTTTCATTCATTTTCTAGAAAATGACGTGAAGTCACTAAAGTACGAGTGTGTTACTTTTAATTTTGACAAATTACTGACTGGTTGCAAAATATAGTTTTTTTTTCTTTATCCACATGTAAGATTTAATTATAAGAAAATTTGTGTTCGGGGGAGTTTCGAAGTCATGCCTAAAAGCTATGAAAATCGAACGTGCTGCAACGTTACCACTGTACCACCAATTCTCAATCCGTATTTCTATTTTATATATTGTACATATAGTAGACAATTTGAATTATATTTTCGTACAGTAGTAATTTTTTAAGTATTTAAAACAGTTTTAAGCAGTAATTAAAAGTTTTCATAGCCAATATTATTTGTCGTCGTATTTTAAATATATTTCAAAGAGTTTCAATCTCACGGATGTATAATCAAGATGGAGGCGCCCTATTATGTTTCTTCATCGACTCGTTATAAGTAGTAGCCACAGGGAGTGCCCTATGCTCTGAAACTGCGATGTGATTGGCCAGGTACGAAACCTGGTATGGAACCTGCCACGAAAAATAAAACGTGTCCAATTACCAAACCTGGTACGAAATTTGGTCGTGCATGGTGGGAAATGCCATGGCGGGTTCCATGCTAGCCGGTATAGCGGCCGCTATGGCAGACCTTGCACAAGCTTTTACGGGATCTTAAGGAAAGGCTCTTATACATATTATTATTCAACTGAGTTCGCACGAATACGGTGCGTTGTCTCTATGGTGTAATTTCCTATACATCGTTAAGCTTAGTCAAGGTTAATTCTATTCGGGTTAGGAACCAAGCGAGTTTTCTTATGGGTAGGGATGTTTTACTTCAATATCCTATGTGCATAATTGCTGTCTTCATTCGAATATTCGTCGGTTGTCTTTGTGTGAAGACAGCCTGTTACATGAGTGAGCCAATCAGAATTAAGTTTCTCCGATAGTGACCTTCCGTAATTCGCGGGCAGACAGATAAGACGCGTGACAATTCAAATGATCCAATCACGAAAGTGGTTCTGAACTAAAGAGTGTTGGAACATAACTTCTCCTCAAATCTTTTCGCGAGAGTTCGTCATTAGGAAAATTTCTACCGCCAGGTGCGCAGTGGTCACCTATAATTAAAATTTTAATCTACGTGAATATTAAAAGAGTGATTTTACTCAGTTACGTTGTTATTGGGGCCACGGTGGCTGAGTGGTTAGCCTGCTCGCCTCCCACCAAGGCGAACCGGGTTCAATCCCCGTCCGGGTCACCGGATTCTCGCATGTAGAAATCGTGCCGGACGATGCCGTTGGTTAGCGGGTCCTCTCGGGGATCTCCCGTTTCCCCCACCCCTTCATTTCGGCGCTGCGCTAGGCTCACCTAAAGCACCCTCATCGCCTCTCAAGACCCCGATGTTAAACGCCGTCCAACTCTCTTCGCCCACTCACGTTATTTTACATTTAATTTATAATTATTGCAATTATTTTGTTTTTTAACATAGAAAATAGAGAAAAATCTGGCATAGGCTGTTCACGTTGAAATGGGCACTTTTAAAAGCCCTGCTTAAGATCTACTTGTATAAAAGATGTGTATTCCTTCGACTTATGTAAAATTAACATTGCTTTGGGTCTCATAAATTTATTCATCTGTTGGTCAAATGAAACTTTGAAATAATTTAGAAAGTAACTACTCTACAAATCTTATTCATTTTTACATTTCGATGCATAAAAAACAGAAAGCGAAAGAAATAATTTTAAGCTATCACAAATGGTTAACACTTTTTATTCGACTTTAAAATATGGAACTACTTCGCATCCATAGTTACCAACTTTATTGGGCGAATGTCACTCAGTACGCCCATTAAAATATATGCATGTAGGGGCAGTGACTTTTTTCTAAGTTTCGTTTCTTAAGTGCTCACTTTGTCGTGAACATAATTTACACATGCGACACTAGCGCTTACCTAGTGGAGAGAAATTTTAGTTGCCAAACTAAAAGCGCTAAGCTTCCCAACCTAAGTAGAATAAACCTTAGCATAGTCTGCACGAGGTGGAGGAATATCCTGGAAGTAGTGCTTTTAGCAGGGCCTCAGAAAGGTTGTAAGTAACTGTGAACGGACTATAGGCAACTGATGACTACGCTTCGTGTCAAGGCAACTAGCACCCATTGTCCCTTGATACTGCACGCACCTAACATGCGCCCCCTATGCTACGTGCCGTCTACTGCAGGGGTTCCCAAACTAGTTTACTTTAGATTATCACGCCTCCCTTCGCAAAAAAAAATATCAACCCCCCACCCCGTGGCAAAACTTCATTATAAGGGTAAAACAAAAACGGATGAAAGTCTCAAAGGTTTCATTTAATCATTGAATTTTAAGCTTATTGAACACAAATGGTGGTGAACAAATCAATAAATGAGACGGACGAGCTTGCATATTTTTAACAAGATTTCCAATTCTTGGTTGAATTGAAGAAATTGCACAACGTAAATCACTGGCAATATCGAGTTTGCTTCTATACTTTGCCCCCCCCCCCCTCCCTTAGCATGTCGTTAGGCCACCCTGGGGGTGCACCTCCCACCAACAGTGCTTGTCTTATATGTAGCAGTGCACATGTAGCGGCGGCGCCGCGCGGACATTGTCCGCACATGTGCACCCGGCCTGAACGTCCGTGTACACTGCACGTCGCGCGCGAAAATGACGTACGCCCGCGCTCGTCTTTATCTCGGCCGCTCGCTTTCCTTCCTCGCGCGCAGGTCGCCCGGGAGCGGGTGCCGCTATAAAACACTGCGCGCTTTCCGGGGCCGCCTACTCGCGCCGTAGCGAATGGGAATTCTCCTGAAGTTCGACGCTACGCCCCTGCAATGTCGTAAACAAGGACGGCACCACGTGACGGCGGCAGGGACGCCAGCTAACACCTGCGGCTTGCGTTGTGGGCGACGCCGAGAGTGGAAGAGACGCCGTAATGGCCCGGCCGTGAGCTAGGAGTTAGCCCCACGTGCGTCGGAAGTGGACTCCCACATCGCCCACGTCCCACGCCGGCTAAGACGAACCATACATTCAGTTTAAGGCTGTTCAAGTGGCTAACATACTTTTTGACGTGTATACGTCTTTAAATTTTCAACCATAGTGGGAGGAAATCCAGAAAATCCGATAACAAAATCGGGGATACAGTTTGGCATTGTAGCTCCGAATCTATCGTCTACATTCAAAATTCAATTATACCACTCGATTGCCAAAGGATCAAAGAATATGTTACCTTGAGTGAGGACTGCGAAGTAGATGAGACCGGGGCTGGTTGTCACAAAATTCACTTTTAATTTTTTTCTTTTGACATGGTGCAATTTTATTACAAATACTATTTTTTTTTATAATTTATTACACACATTTGTCTGTCACATAATACTTTTTTTACAATTGAAAGCCACAGTGTTAAAATACAGTTATTCGCTTTCAAAAGCAAGTCGACAAGTATGACAACTTACCCCATCGTCGGGGCAAGTTGTCACTTAAGATGGGGTTAATTGTCACATGCAAGACATACAAACATACATAGTATAAACTAACATCTTAATTATTACACAATTCGTAAGTTATACAAAACTTTAAAAACTATATAGGAAGGAAGGAAAACCTTGTGAAAAAAGCAATATTAAGGCTTCCATAGGAATTTAAGGTGGACATAGCTAGCACGAATACAACTTGTTAATTTGTCTTGTGACATGGTGGCTACTGTAAACTGTTCTGCAGACACAAAACACATATCGTTCAAACTTTGATAATTAAACACATAAATCTTAAACTATAGTTTAGTCTGAAGAATCAGAGCCACAGTTCTGGCAAACAAAATAAAACAGCTGTGATCCACTTTTCTGTGTGCACTTTTCATGAGACCATGAGTGACACTGAACACACCTCACCCATTCTTCTCCTGGAACACGCAGTCCAAACGTCTCTCCACACACTAAACACGATGTGTTTCCAACTTCAGATGATGCATACGGCTGAGTAGAGCTTTCAGGACTTTTCTCGGATTTTAAAGACTTATTCTTTCCACGGAGATCTAAATGTTAAACTTTTCTTCTCCCTTTCTCTGCAGCTAATGCATCTTTCACTGGCGTGTCTGTCAGGATAAACGATTTTCTTGTTTTACTTTTGGAGACAATCTCTTTTCTTCCGGGAACCTTGGGAAACAGTCTGATATCTTGTGGTGAAATATGGGGTGTAAAAAATTTCGTGCTTAAATCCTGCCGTAGACTTGTAGGAGCATCGGTAGAATGATGCAAATCAGAACTGTCTTTTTGTAATGCAAGAACTGATGAAGAAGGATCTGGTCTGTCTGTCACATAGCTTGGCAGAAAGTCTACTTCAGAAAAAATGTTTGGATTACGAGGGCAACTTTTGCAGCTCTTAGTAATAAATCAGGGGGTGGTGTTTTTCTACCCGTTTTCCGTTTGTATGTCCTCACCATCTGCAAAGCAAAATACGTTGCTTGGTTATGTATATATTATTTTCTATAAAATAGAATTTATAATTACTATATATTCCTATTAAATGATGAGCTGAACTATTAGGTTAAGTGGGCCTGTATACCTTATATTATCATTGTGAATACAAGCTCACACTAATGAAATAAACATCAAACAAACCTAGTCTACGCGAAACCTTGCTTTGGGCACTTTTGCCGACATAGCATTCGGTAGCTCATGCTATTTAAATTAATACGCCACCGTTTCCATTTATTTTCGTAGTACGACAAAACAATAAAAATATACTGAAGTACATTACCCCGGTACCTTTATATTTTTTCTTTTAGAAGAAAAAAGAGGGGGGGGGGGTGAATTTTATAGTGAAATCGCGAGCTTTATTTAAGTATACGAGCCACCAAGACAGAAATAAATAGTTCGGAGTACCTCTTTTTATGAGGTCCCATGTTTACATTTTTGTCCATAATTAGGTTATCTCAATCGAAACTTAGATATTTCAAACACAAAAAGTATTTATTTTCCACACAATTGCGGATAAAAAATTTTCTCCGAGGTATATGGGGCTTGTTGTCACAGTGACAACTAACCCTGCGTTTTTCTGACAACGTACCCCACAGTGTCACATTTCACTTATTATTCGCAACTTTCTACAAAAATGTTAGACATTAAAGTTGAGCTAATTGTTTTTAAAGCTAAAAGTACGTAGAATACGATGATGTAATTTTATATCGTACCATTTTGCAGCAAAGTTGTCAGACTCACACACATAAGATGCACAGTCTTTTCACTAACGCACTACTAATCCAAACAAATGTCCCTTCTGAAGTAGCTAGAGTAGTGAGTGGCAAGTTGTTCATATTCTGCCCGCTAGATGGCGACTCGTGTTACATCCGCACAAGACTACATAGATAAAACCAACTAAAAAATGCACGATTAAAAATTACGCAACTTACAGAAACGACTGACCTACTAAAGGAGGCGGTACAGTGATATTAATACATAATAAAATCCACCATCATTTAAATGCCAATCCAGACCGCCAAAACTTAGAATCCACTTCCATTAATATTCAAACAAATACCGGCTTAATAACTTTAAATTCGACGTACCAATCCCCAGAAAACACTTTTAGAGGCAGATGTGGACAAAATAGCCACGCGACAATATCCGTTTCTACTCGCGGGAGACCTAAATGCTAAAAACCCCTCATAGAATAGTAGGGAAAGGAACTTAAAAGGCGGGCTTCTGTTGCGCCACTCGCAACAAAATAATTATTTAATTCATGCCCTGAACAGGCCAAAATTTTTCCCAGTTCAACGCAGATACCAGCCAGATGTTCTAAACATAATAATAACTAACTTAGCAAACCCCATATTAGAGATAACAGTCCTGGGCGAATTAGATTCTGACCACTCCCCTGTCTTTTGCAAAATTAACGCTGAATTGGTTAGAAACACCGAAGAAATTTTAAATTAATTACCACAGACTAACTGGGATCAATTTAAAATCTATATAGACGAAATTTTCACGGAGCATCCATTAAATATTACAAAGAAAACGGATATAGAGCCGGCAATTGAAATATTTCAGAATAGTGAAAACCCAGTTAAGTAAAAATACTCAGTTCCTTACTCAGCGAAAATTTCCAAAGCAAAATTACCCCGAGGTTGACTTTTTATTAGCCGAAAAACGCCAAGCTAGACACGAGTTTTAAAGATACAGGACAGCCGAATTAAAAGAAGGATTTACGAGCCAAATTGTCGCAACAAAGAATAAATAAATGGGAGACTTTTGTTACAGAAATAGCAGATAATATTAAGTGTTTTTGGCGAATAACAAAAATTCTCCGAGGTAAAAATGATACTAAAAATTCTACTCCCATTTTAGCTCCGTCGGGCCTAAAATACGCGCCAATAGATAAGGCAGAAGGCATAGCAGACTCTCTCATGGATAAGTTTACTCCAAATCTTCACCGTGGAGACCCTAATTTCACTCGGGATGTTAATACAACCACAGCAGCTTTTCTTGCCAGGAAACCTAGAAAAAAGCCGTAGTTAATAACCCTACCAGAACTTTTGGTTACTTAAAAATCTGTTCACCCTAAGAAAGCCCCGGGGTATGATCAAATAACTTACCAACTACTTAAGAATTCACCCTATCCCACCTTATGCATAATAATTAACATTTTTAACGCCATACTTAAGTTCAGCCATTTCCCCACGGACTGGAAACGAGCTAAAGTAATTACAATCCCAAAAAACCCGGTAAAGACTCCTGCTTACCCATAAACCGGCTCCCGATATCACTGCTCAGCTCACCCATTAAATTATTCGAAAAAGTGCTTCTCACCCGACTCAAAACTCACGCACAAGTTTAAAAAAATAATCCCAAAAACACTATTTCGATTCAAGGCTGGGCATTCCACTACCCACGCTCTTACAAATTTTGTCACGACTACATGTAACAACCTCAACAACAAAAAAATCAACCATCGCCATTTTTCTGGATATCACCCAAGCCTTCGAAAAGGTATGGATCCGGGCCTACTTCAAAAACCAATCAATTTCAAATTCCATGATTGTTATATTCACTTACCGCATAGCTATTTCACAAACCGAGAATTTTATGTTTCAATTGAAAATTCTGATTCTTCTACCCGCCCACTCGCCGCAGGCGTGCAACAGGGATACGCCTTATCGCCCTTCCTCTACAATATCTATACAGCAGACATCCCACATAATTATGCAACAGTTCAGATGTATGCCGATGACACCTTAATATACGCCAAAGATACGAAATTGCCATTCGCATATCTTCTTGCACAGCTACAAATGGACGAGTTTAGCCAGTGGTTCGAGCGCTGGAAAATAAAAATCAATGCCGAAAAATCTCAGGACCTGCTAATCACTAGAAAACTAAAAGACATAAATATAAAGCCAATGAAATTCGATGGAGTAGAAATTCCTTACAGTAAAACAGCTAAATACCTCGGATTAACTATGGAGTGTAAATTGCATTGGAGCGTACATATTAGCAAAGTTAAAACTGCAGCTACAGCAAAAATCAGGCAACTCTATCCCATGATAAAACATCCTCAACTACCCACGCGATTAAAACTCCTTACTTACATATCTATAGTCAGATCAGTCATGATGTACGCTCACAAAGTCTGGGGAAACTCAGCTAAAGTCTTAATAAACAACCTTCAAGTAGTTCAAAATAAATATCTGAGGATAATAGGAAACGCCCGTAGATTAACACGAACAGTCGATTTGAATAACGTTTTAAAGGTTCCCTACATTGGCCACGAACTTATCTCAAAAAATAATACATTTTACGATCAAATCGCCTTGCATAACAATCCAATGCTTTGAAGAATCGGTAAATATTCCCCGGACATAAAATCGCGTAATAGACGCCTTAAAATGCCTAGATTACAAGAATAACTAAACAAAAGTTCTCCCCCGTCACATAATAAATTAATATAAAACCCCAGTTCTAGCCGAAAATCTCATGCCGGTCCGGGACAAAATTCCGCCATTTTAATAAAACTAGTCGGGACAAATTTCCGTTTCCTAGGCGTAAACCACTCATCCAAGTTAATAATGCATTGAAGTTGGCTATTTTAACACAATTCGAACATAATAACACTCTTCAAAGCGCATGATTAAGCCTAAAAACAATTTTTCTGTTCCGAAAATATCACTTCTAGCAGGGTCTCTCCTGATTGGCTGCACTCTTCCCAGGGGCGAGCTCTTAATTTATCCACCCAGAGATGGCAGCACTATCTCCTTTCTTACGTGAAACACTCGTAACTTGCAAATGACGCCTCCTATTTCAACTTTTACCGTAATAAAATTTAATTATTGAAGCCATAAGCTAAAACTTCTTACTTTACTTATACTATAATATACATGTGCTGCCACCGTAGGTTTCCAGCCTGTCTTAGGACTTGGGTACTTACAGCGCCTCAGGGAATTGAGACTTATTGAGTGAAATACAAATTAATTTAACAGAACAACTAATTTTAGAATATTTAGTATTTTTCTCACCAACTCATTACACAATCACCTCACCTTACTTCACTGCAGGCAACGCCTTTACCCAGACCCTTCGCGATTAAATTCATGGGATTATTTTGGCTTAGCTTCCGCTGTTACAAGAAATGACTGGCCGGGAGTCTAACTAACTCTCGTCCGGTCTATAACTTAACCTGCATTTTTTTTTTCTAAATTAACGTAATTCAAGGGACATAAACAGGTAACAGCCTCACTGTTACCTCCTCTCACGAACCTGCGCAGACAGGGGAGTGGGAGGAAATCAGCATTGGGAACCAGGGTTTGCTGGGAGTACTCGGATTCCCTTACAAATAAATAGTATACGTCTAAAATATTTTGATGACTTCGGGAGAGGGAGGGGATTAGCTTCGCCTTTCTCCTGCATTGCAAATGGGAACCGTCTGGATGGTAAAGGGCCCGGGCTACCCCGCTCTGAGCTTCGGCAGTGATTAGACTTGGCTTTTACAATTTGACAACTTGCTGTGACAACTAGGCCCGGTCTCCCCTACCTAACACGCGCGGTGGGCGCAATTTTGAGTTCGGTTCGCCGCGTCTCATAACTTCCGCGTGGTATAACTTTTGACTAGGAGAAGCTACGACTCTCGTTTAAGTTTCAATCGACAGCTAAATTGATTGCATGTATAAAAACATTTGTGTGCCGTGCTTATGGCTAAGTTGTATGAGTTTAATGTAAAAAGTTAAGAATACTTAACACAATTTCAGTCTTTACTCGTCAAAAAGCCACGTCGAAATACAGAAATCGTACACGGCTGGAAAGAGCATCTCAAAAGCATTCCAGTGATGCCCACAAAACCCATATGATCGAGTGAAGCGGTGCCGGGAACGTAAAATAAACATCAAGGCGTCCGAGCGCGTCAACGTAGACGTATTCACGCAAAACAAACGGCCGTGTCCCTAACACAGCCAAACCTAATTTTTTTCCCAGTATTTTTAAGTTATTCCGCGATTTTCTGGTGCAAAATCAATAACAGTTTGATAAAAATGCATAATCAGTTTAAAAATAACTTTTTCATATTTTTATAGGATAATTATCAACGTTTTAACCTTAAGTGATGTGCTAAACTAATTTCAAAGAGTTACACGTGCACAATTTAGTGCACGTCACAATGCATAACTTAACGATTAATTTTTCTACCGCAAACCCAGCTAGACGACCATATCACTGGATATAGGCTGTTCACGTTAAAGTGAGCACTTTTTAAGGCCCTTCTAAATTTTTGCTACGAGTAAATTTCTCTATTTTTAACATTTTAAAATATAAACAATGTTACGTTACTAATAAATACAACCTATACATTTCACCAAACCCAATAGTTAACGTCTGAAGCAGCCACAAAATATATTTATTAGTGGTTAAAGCCATTTGAAAGGGCCTTAAAAAGTGCTAACTTTACCGTGAACAGCCTATACCAGGTTGACCGGCGAATGTCGAGCCGTTCTAGAACTTTCTCCCACCCACGCCCTCTTCTGGCCCGCACGACAGTTCGACTCGCGAAAATACAGAAACCATTCCCAGCGAGCCGACACGTAAGCCACCCGTAATACAAGAAGACTCGGGCCACAGCTGTGTGGGGACAGGAGCGTCTGTCCTGTCCACCAGCTCTGAGACTTCCAAGTTTCTAGCTCTGTCTCCGCGTCGAAGGGTGTTACGTTGCGTTACTCTTGTGCTGAATTTACAATGCCACGTAGAGCTCTTCCCAACAGTCAGGCACGACGTTACAGCCCGACCATTTCCGCCACCAAAATTAGTTCTATTTTTACAATACCCCAACAGTTTCCATCCGACAAGTGTTGCGTGGCTTTCGGCAAAATCCTAGAATGGCCAGTAACTTGCTATGGAGTGTGCAGAAATCACGTATCATTCTACACTGTTTTGTTTTGATAACTTTGTAAACGAAGTATTTTTGGATTTTGGAGCAGTTATTTTTCCACGAACATTTATTTTCGTCAATTCATTAGCTTTGTGTTACAAGAAAACCAGGATGTACACATAAAAAAACATATGTTTAATGTTAAATGTGCCACAGTAGGGAAATCCGCAAGGCATTTCTTTTGTAAGGTTATGTTGCTGTTTTTTTTTTTCTTCCGAGCGAGGCCACCGGTCCGACGCTCGACGAAAGTAGAAATAGAATCTACTCTTGTCGGGGCTGCGTTTGTCGGGGCTGCGTTTGTCGGGATGACCTTGCTCCTGATTGGCTGATGAAAAATTTTCGTCCGTGTCGGGACTGTTTTGTCGGACTGTCGGTTATTGTAAAGACAGCTTAATTCGGTGCGAAATGCGCCTGGCCTTAGGAACTAAGCCTGTAAAGCTAGAAATTCAATAAATCTCGGAAAACTAAAACGTCGTGAGCAAACACGGTAACAAACGAAAGTCCAATAAACTCGCCAAGAATCAAAAGGTAACTACACAAAGTGACGTACCCCCGACGTCGAGGTCAAGACGTCTGAACCGTCACGGACTGCGGCTACTGAAGAACTGTCGTGGAAGTGTGTGTTTGTTCTATAAACTATCTCTTCACTTTGAGCCCGAATCAATAATACCGATCAGTGCAATATAATTCTCTAAAATGCAGCTGATAAGCTTTCACCAACTGATGAATCAAGCCAATTAACTGGGAACACGTGAATTATGGTAGTGGAATTCTGGGCTTTTTTGTGGAAATCACACACAAATCAGTGAAATTCAGTCATCATATGAATAGGTTATCTTGCACTGATTACCAGAGGTGCTGTTTACACTGATTAGCACTGATTTGGCTCTATTTTCAGTATTTCAAGTTTAGAGTGATATCGTAATAGCGCTTTGTGAAGAAAAAAAAAGCGGGGGCAGAAGAAAGTAATAATTGATAATGGCAAAGTAATTTGTTGTAAGTTACTTCTAACTACAGAAACACGCTAAAACCAACAATTATAGTAAAATGTATGCATTAAGAATAACGGCGACAGCTGTACAAATTACGGAGCTTAACTTTTCAACAAACCTTTAAACATTTCTCTGGCATTGTAGTTCGCAGTATAGCAACAATCAGCACTTTATTAACCTCTAAAATTATGACTTAACAAACTATGGCCAGAGTTCCTGTCTTGTAACAACTGTGACAGAATTAGCCGAAGGATGTCAACACTGACAGCAGAACGGAGTACTGTTTTCACACGATCCTGAAAATAGAAATCTGTATGTTTAGGTCATCTTATCTGTCGTGCCATGAACTGGCTCCCAACGTGCAACCTCAGTTCTGGATAAGGAGCTTCCAGGAAGGTTCGTGCTTTGTGGCTGAAATGGGCTGGTTCACCATCATGCATGAACCATTGTGCTGTTCTGTGTTGGTAATGGTTGGTCTGGTATGTATACTATAGGTACATCCATTGTAGGATAACCCCATAACTTTGGAAGGCAATTACTCAGAGAGGAAGCTGAATCTGCCATGGTTTCTAACTTACACGCACTACACAATAACTCAGTCAAAAAGACTATGAGATTAATTATGTGACATTAACTGTTTATATGGTAAGTTTATATAACTGATAGAAAAGTGAAAGAAGTCAGGCTTTTCTTTTAAACCTCGTGATTCGTGGTAGAGAAATACCGCACGAACCCATAGCAGGCAGGTGACAAGTATTTAGGAAATGAAGAATTGCCAAAGTAAAGAAAGATAATTTAAGCGTGGAATGTATAAGCCTATTGAATCAGAAGTATTTTTTGTGATGACACGATTCCGAAAGTGACACAATAGGGACGACCGAGTATAGGAGAAATAAAAACACATGAATAATGGCCATAGCTTAACGTTGCATAGCTCGACATTACACTTGTGGTTGGACTGAGTTATGGGCCCGAGGGCCTCACCTACGTGCCCAAGAGTTTGGGAGTCTTTACGGCTGCCTGTTGGTTTGTATGCCAACGGCATACGGTCTTCTTCGGCGGTTACCCATCCGAGTAATGACCATGTCCAATACTTCACTGCTGCGATCAGGAGACTACCGAGTTTATCAACGCGGTAGAGCCGTTGGCACGTCAATCATGGTTGCGTAACACTATTATTACACACAGAAACAAAACTGCACTAACGTTTGTGAAAAACGCAACACCAAGAAGGATACATGTGGTTTGAAATGAACGTTATGCCACATATTAGGTACATGACAATACACAAATGATTAGGATTACAGAATTGTACATGATATCTGTCCTTTAGAATTCAGTATGGCGTGAAGCCCTCACATGCTGCAGCCAGAAGCCTTAAACGTCGTGACAAGGAATCGAAGAGGACCTGGATATGTTCCTGGGGAATCTCCCTCCACGCGGTTTGTATGCGAGTCCACAAAGCATCAACAGTGGTTGCTGAAGGTCCGTGATGAACAAATCGCTGACCAACCATATCCCAGACATGTTCGATAGGCGACATGTCAGGCGAACGTGCAGGCCTTGGAAGCAGTGCTATCCGTCGTGTATTGAAGAAGGCTTGCACATTCCTCGCTACATGTGGCCAGCCAGTGGAGTCGCCTAAAGGACGGGACGTACCCCAGGCTCTAAAACCTCCCTGATGTAGCTGTTGCTGTTCAGATTGCCCTCAATAGGTAGGAGTTGAGATCGCATGTTGTATCCAATGGCTCCCCAAACCATCACACTTGGCGTTGGTACACTATGCTGCTTCACAATGCAGGCTGCCAGATTGCGATCATCACGGTAGTGTCTAACACCCTTGAAATGCGTAGCAGTGTAATTGAAATACACGTTTTTTTTTCTACACGAACCTCTTAAACTTGTGTCCAATGCGCTGTTCTACGAGAAGAACACACACTTCCAGGCGAGGGCTGTTCAGTGCTTTCAAGACATCGCGCACATTAGAAACACAATTTTATAGCACTCCGAAAAGCTAAAAGGGTTTTTACAAAGCGCTATACCTCAGAATATATACGTGTCAGATACACACATAACTACCGTACTCAAGGGCTCTGCAAGGAACCTTCTTACAGGCTTTCCACCAGTAAAATAATAGTCGCAGCTGAAAGTCCCATAGGTATACGCAGTGCGACGAGAACACTGCATGCCAATTGAGAGCCTTGCGCTTAGCGGCGATAGCGCACTTGATGAGCGTGGCAGTGTCGCCCTTATAGCTTCCGGGCTAATCGGCATTAAACGCGGAAATAGCCGCGTTATTTATTTATTTAGTTTATTTTTGGTGGCTCTGAGGGACGCACCCTATGCTAGTAGGCTCACTACTGGAGTTAGTAGGGCCGTAGGGGGAGTAGGTTCTAGATGCGTGCAAACCCCTAGGCACATAGGTAGAGCAAGAGATTTTTCGCGAACTAATATTAGTACATGGTAGACTTCAATTATATAAGCACTCAACAGCAGTTTGTCTATCCCTATTGGTTGCTATCTGCTTGAGAAGGCGTTTTCATATTTGACCGGACCACTCAGTATTCGGCAACATCGGCACGGCTCCTACATAGTTCGTGTGCAGACAATTAAAACGTGTCAAAAAGTAATTCAGCCAATTCACATTGCTAAACGATAGGGGTAGTGAAATTTCAAAAGATTTCAAGACAATTTATACTTCGAAACAATGTAACGTCGTTTACCTGTCATGATTGGCTGAATTACTTTTTGCCACGTGTTAACTGTCTGCACACGAACCACGTAGGAGCCTTGCCGATGTTGCCGAATTATGAGTGGCCCAATCCAATGTGACAACGCCTTCTCAAGCAGAAAACTACCAATGGTAACAGGCAAAATGCTGTTAAGTTTTTATAGTACTGAGGTCTACTCTGTACTCACAAATTTTTTCCGCGAAAAATCACTAACACTACTGAACGGCCCTACAGTGTCTTGAAACATAACTTGTCTTGAAGTCTTTTCAAGAAATTTCACTACCCCTAACTATACGCTCTACAAACAGAAATTGGGTGTAGGAGGAACATGCATCGATCGGTCAAGTGAGATTCTGGAGTACCAAGCCAGCGTTTGTGGACTGGTCCTCCCCTCCAATTAAACTAGGACTATAATGCCCGGTTGCACCAACATCTTCTCCAATCCAAGATTGAATGATCCTAGTTCCGAACCAGGATCTAGTTTGATCTTGGCACCAATGTAAAAGCGTTGCACCAACGAAATTCCATGATTCTGGATCTCTGATTCGTCTATCTTGGTTCCGAAGTTAGAGATCGATATTAAGTATGGACAAATTTTGGTATTGGTTCGCAATATATGACGTTATGGAAGTAAGCGTATTTTTCACTATAAATAGAACTAGATGTGCGATGTTTGATCTGTTTTAAGTGAATCATTGTTGTACGAATTTTACTGAATAATATTCAAGTGCGTATAATGTTGTTTTAATTTCCCAAGAAAACAATTGAACGCAGTTCTATCTGTTGGCGTATTTTCAAACTACATTTGTCGACGATGGCTGCTGATCTCGGATCGATATTTCGAATCACGATGGTGCAACCGGGCATAAGCCCGCGGACAGACGAGGACCTTAAGTAGTACTCAGGGGTGCGCGGTTTGTAGAGGGTGCTCTAAACAGGCGCAGTTTCGCACGTGAGGAAAGGAGGGCGTGGGCTAAGTGGGCTGACCCATGAACCACAATTCACACGCTGTGTGTGTGTGTGGGGGGGGGGGGGGCTGGCTGTGGCGGTGTCAGCTGTTAACTGTCCTAAGTGTTCCTTTCTGGTGTCGACACGGAGCCATTGTTATCGCCGCCTTTGTTTCCCGGCCTGGCGCTAACCGCCTCACGCTAAATGTGCCGCCGTCTTCCCACACGGGCACCCCCTATATCCCCCTACCCATGGGGTGTAGCGGCGCCCACCAGGCTGGGAAACGAATTGGCAGGCCAGTCAACCTGCTAACTGGCCAAGCCAGCCGTCGGAGCGACGTGAAAAAAATGCATTTCTACGACCCAAAAAAATCTATCATGGGAGCCTCTCTATCAAAAAGAAATTATTTAACTCCCATTTCTCACAAAATTACACGACATTTAATTTAGATCGCACTCTTGGCTGACTGGCTGCAGAGGTGAGCGCACTTCTCAATTTTAGTTCCCGGATAAACTGAGAACCAGCGACGTGTGGAGAACTGTTTCAAGGTAAGCTGTGTTGTGATATCTGCTATACCTTATCGTGTGCTAGTTTACACGTCGGCCACTTGAACGTAGTAGTGCAGGTGACTTCACAGTACGTGTTTCATGGGTGCCTCACCGCTCTCTCGTGAGTGGCCGCAGTACATTCAGTTTCTCCTGGCCCCACTCTGGTTACTGGTTCCTGCTGCGTGCGTCGAGTGTATACAACACTGAGCAGGCACCAGCTTATAGGCTATTCACGGTAAAATTTGCAGTTTTGAAAGACCTGCTTAAGATCTACTTGTATTCACGTTGTGTATTCTTCCGCTTTATGTAAAATTAACATTGTCATGGGCCTCATCACTTTATTCATGCGTCGGTCAAGTGAAAATGTAAATTGTTTAGAAAAATAAATATTTTACAAATATGTTAATTTTTACACTTCGATACATTAAAAAAAAAACAGAAAGCGAAATAATTAATTTAAACCGTCACAAATGGTTTCCTAACTCTTTTTATTTGACGTTGAGATATAGAACTACTGCTCATCCATCGTTACCAACTTTACCGGGCGTATGTTACTCAATGTCGCCTTTTAAAGTATATGCAGGCAGGAGCAGTGAATTTTTTCTAAGGTTGACTTCAAAAGTGCTCCCTTTATCGTGAACAGCCTTTAACTTGCAACACTCCACAAGACACTGGCTAGTACTTTGTTCCTAGTCGTTATATTGAAGAAAATGGATAACGCACACCTCAGTTTTGGGCTATTTAGTACTAACCTAATACAGATTCTGTATTTACATGTAATGTAAACAAAATTAGCCAATTAATAGAAATCTCCAACTTCATCTTCTTCCTAGAATACAGAACAACATTACCAAAAGTACTAATGACAGCAGTATTATTTTCAACACCTTCATGAATAGGAAAAGTCTTCCAACAAATATCATGATCATCAATATCATTCAAATCCTTGATTTCCTTACGATCCTTAGTGTTATACGGTTTCCTGAAGAAACAAAATTCCAGGAGACCACTACCCGCCTTTGCAGTAATGCCTTGTAAATCAAAACGAAACAGAAATGAAAGCAGAATGTAACTCTCTTCAGCAGCTGATACTTTCATAACCCATGCTTTATCTTCTTTATCAACATCATAGCTTTCAGGCAAAATATTACGATATATCTTTCTAGGACAATACCTAGCGACACGATTCTGCCGGCGAAGCATGTCACAATCTGACAACTACAACTCTCAAAGCAAAATGACAGCAACGTCAATATTACATGAAGATAAACAACTGATAGCAAACTCACATAGATAACACGACAAAAAGAGACAGAAAGCCAACTATGCTTATATTTAGATCAAGATGGATGCCTCCAGCAGACGACGACAAACAAGATGGACGCCTCCAGCAGACGACAAAAAAGATGGGTGCCAGGAGAATAGTTTTTTTCACGATTAAAAATCAGTCTGGCGAGTGCGCGCTCTCGTATATGACTTATTTCAACTCCTATCGGTCCACATGCGATGGTAGTCTTGTGGTTAGCATACCACACTGGCGACCCTACAGTAATGAAACCACACTACTCCAGCATTTTTGAGTCTGCACTTCAAATAAATTACCAGCGCTCCTAGCGGAAGACGAGTGAACACAAGATGGCCGCCAGCGCTCCTAGCTGCCACCAGTGGAACTTCACTCTGGCGGCGAGTGCGAGAATCAAAAATGGTCGCGAGCACACACTCTAGTGGCCGATGTGGGAATAAAGGATGGGCAGCAAACAAGATGGTCGCCTCCAGCAGACGATGGCAAAACAAGACGGTCGCCACCAGCAAACCACAAACAACAACAAAACAATATGTCCGACAACAGCAGGAGACGACAAAATGAGATGGACGATGGAAGGAATATGAGAAAACTTCTCCAAGAATGAGAGGACGAAGCAATAGAGGAAAAGAGAGAACGAGAGGAAGACAGAAAAAGGGAGAATGCGAAAGAAAGAGAACTTGGGAGGAGTCCGAGGAAACCCTCAGAAGTGAAATCCAAGATGGATGTGGTCGGAGATGAATGAGCGATCAGCAAGATTCGAGACCGAATGCAAAAGCAGGAAGAGACAGTGTACTGACTGACCAGATGGCTACCTGCATACTGGCTTACAAGATGACCGCCAGTGTACTGGCTGACAATATGGCCGACAGTATACAGGCTGACAAGATGGCCGCCATCCAACCGAAATAACAGAGCAGGAATTTCCGCATGACATCATCCAAGATGGCCGCTGCCGGTACGCCAGTCCGGCTGCAGGCTGCACTTGTCCATGATCATACTTTTTACAACGGCCCCCAGCAGCCGATGAAGGAACAATATAGACGGTGGGCAAAGAAGGCGACAAGAAAGAAAGATAAAGGAGAAAGATGGAATGAGAGAGAAAGGAAAGAGAGAAAGAGATGGAATTAGAAAGAGAGAGAAACTATATGGAATGACAGAGCATGAAAATACAAGACAGAATCTTAAAAATAGCTCGAAAATTGACTTTCCGGGGCTTCATCTCACAATTCTGACACATAGATATTTTTTGAGGGAAAAATATAAATTTTGAGTGAAAAATACTGATATCAAGGTGAAAATGGCTGATTTTAAAGGGAAAAAAAGTGAGAATTCCAAAATGGCGGATGGCACCTCGTACCTCATCCCACTCCCATTGTCAAAGTACCTACTTTATCTAGCTACTGTGCCTCTATTTTTGGCCCAAAACTTCATTGGTTATGGGCCAAGGATCACAAACATGTTTTTTTTTTCCCCTAAGCTCCGCAGTAACTGCCGTTTTCCGTATCCCCTCTTGTTCTACACAATTTTCCTGTAATATTACAATTCTTACGAAAACTGTCTGGAGCGAAATATTTTGCCAGGGAGGATATTTGTTAAAAGAGTTACGAAACAACAGACGTTCGCAATATTACAGTATTATAAGATCTATAACTTATGGAACATGGATTATATTGTACTTGATACGATGAGAATGAGTATATTTAAGTCATGATTTATTGGGAGATAAACAATGTTCTGAGGGTGATAGAGAAACTTTTCCTTTATGAAGAAGGGATATCCTGTCAGTCTTTGCATTTAATTGGGAACGATTTATATATTTTTTCAGCCATATCTTATATCTGCTTTATTACTCACTCTGCAAGTTTATGGCTTCACTAAAACAAATATTGTTAGTAACTAACTTCAAGATTAAAATTTCCCCGCGGTGGGTGAATTTTGACCGTATGAACCAAGAGTGGACGATACATAATTTCCTGCTCTTTCAAAACTGTACACTGAGACGGAAAATCACGAGACGCATTATAGTTGAACTTGTAATCTACGTATCTAAAAACATATTACGCAAAAAATATTAAAATGATAACAATAATTTTGTAAGAATATTGACCACTATTTTAACAAAAACTCACAAAGGAGCCTACCCTACTTTCCTCTACGTGAGTGCCAATAATTATTAATAAAAATTTTAAATGCTTAGTTGGTAGCTATGTTTCGATGTCTCGTTGAGAGTGATATCATTAGATATGAAACCAGAAACAAATGCATCAGCACCGGGACAATTACAAATACACACGAGCTTTACACGGGACTCGAACCCAGAAACCTCGTAAAACCAGCTAGACTGTAATCAACTGCACCACGGGAATAGGATTCGGAGCCTACACTTCGGATGTAATCAATCTAATGTTTTGAATGATAGGGTTCGGTAGTAGTATGATCGAGGGGGGGGGGTTCAATTCACCTAGGATTAATTGATGGATTATCGATTTGATTGATTGGATTAATACTATATCCGGTCGAAATTGTTAGTCCTATTTTAATCCAATGAAATTTTTTGGATTAATCCTTAATCCGATCTTTATTCAATCGATTTTTTTGTATTTTCATTGGATAAAATTGTATGAAACTTTGATTGATTGGGCCAATAATTTAATTGAATTAATTAATCAAAACAATTGTGTGATAAGTGTATAGTTGTACTTTATTTTTTCTTTCTTTCTTTTTGGGGTGGGGAGCAGCTCTGGTAGATGTTGTCAGCACAATGACTGACACTCGACTGAGGTGTGGCGTGCGTGTGCGTGCGTGTGTGGTGAGTTTTGTGCAAGAGTGGCATAAGTATTTTTTGGAGGGGATATTGCTCATAGACGGTAGATAGGCAACTTTTCCATAGTTACACAGAAAGAGGCATATAGTTATCACACAAGAGAAATAATTTCAGAGTGTTTTAATGAGTTCTGCCAATGAATAAATTACTCGCATCGAATCGCAAATTTCAAACGAACACAACTACGTGAATATCATCTGGTGTCGAGAACCTTGATCGTTCCATGCCAAATATTTTGCAAGTTTAGTACCTGGTCCGCGATAATAGTATTTCGGTAAATGCAATTCAAATGGTAATTTATTAATCAATTAGTTCAATACGCAGCGTCCTTTTTTGATACTTATAGTATAAGCCATTGTTTTCAACTGAACGTGAACCTATATATACACCTGCATTTATAGTTTTATGTCAGTATGTTACACTAGTTTTACATTAGTACTTTACGTTAGTACATTACAAAATGTTACATTGCATTACAATATGTTACAATATATTATGTTAGTATGTTACAATACATTACGATATGTTAGTATGTTACAATACATTATGTTCGTATGTTACAGTACATTACGATATGTTATGTTAGTATGTTATATGTTATGTTAGTATGATGCAATACATTACAATATGTTATGTTAGTACATTACAAAATGTTACATTAGTACATTACAATATATTATGTTGGTATGTTACAATACATTAGTACATTACAATATGTTGCATTATATTATGTTATATTGTCTAATTGTGTAGAAATGAAGACCATAAAACAAATATACATCTGCTGGTAATTGTAAATACGAAAGAAAACATAATTGAACAGAAACATGGCATTCTTTTACCATCAAGTATACATTGTATAATAAGCTGTCCTTCCTCGTGTGGGAAAAAAAGTGTTATTAATTCGCCGTTGTAACGTCCAAATGGACTTAAATTTGAAAACGTATATGTGTTTTCTAAAACAATACAACAAGAGAAATATCAATGATTAGCGACCATTTTGTGGTTAACTGATGGAATGTGTCATTTCCCTTTCACAAATAAAGAAGATATAGTGCCTCCGAATGAAGCATTGTCCAATACCGTATTTATTTTTGACGACATTTGGTGTGAACCGCAGGGTGAAATACAAGAATATTTTAGTTTTGGTCGACATTCAAACGTTGATTGTTTTTATCTATCGCAAAGTTAGGCATGTCTACCAAAAAATAATTTGCATGATAATGTCAAAATTGTAATTGTATTTAAAATGGACAATATGAATCTGCAACATATTTACAATGATTATGTTTTAGGCGATATGACCTTTACAAAGTTTAAATATATGTGTTTTTACTGTTGGAAATACAGGTACAGTTTTTTTGAGGATTACACCAACAAAGGCAGATATAGGTCTGATTTAGACAGTTTTTAGTTCCATGCGAAAAATAATGAGTATTTCAAAGTTTGGACATAGCGGTATAAAATGTAATCATTACAATAGCTGTTTAACCATAAATCGCGATGAGAATTGTGATTTGAACAGACATATATTACATAATATGGGTATGGCTGTGAAAGATAGCAATGCTGTAAATAAACATTACGTGGCAGACTTAAACACTATTATGCTAAATGTATTTAAATCGCAATCAAACAATATTCAAGAGAAATTAATAAAGTTAATTGATTTGAATGATAATGTTTATAAAAACACGAATGTAATTGCAAACATTTGAACTAATATTGGTAATGATTTGTAGAGTAAGGAATTTAGAATAGAAGAACGTTTAAATGGATTTAATAAAGAATTTAATAATATGAAAAACATAGTTTTTACAACACAACTTGCAGAAATGCAAGAAAATTTAAGAGTTGTCATTAATGAAGGGGTAAGTGATACTATTACAAAACAACTTGAAACATGAATGGAACAAATAATGCAATATACAAATGATGAATTCATCAATAAAAAAATTGGTTTAGTTACCCAAACAGATTTGAGAAAACAAAATAATGATTTGGAAACACAAATAAATTAATTTATTAATGATTTGAGAGGCAAGACTATAGCTAAATTAGATGCTGTTTTAATTAAAATCAATAAGATTGAAAAAGCATAAACTAATCGATTTAGTGTGACAGTTAGTCCACCTACTATAGCAATTCGAAAAGCAAAGACTTAATTCATATATAAATAGTTTGCACTTAATGTAATATAATCAAAACATGTCTGCCTCTACTTCAAAATTACATAACATTATATCTGCTGTGAAGGAAGAAACATTTGCAAGTCAGACGAGCTCATACGGAACAGGATGTTAAAACAAAGAAATATTTAAACCTGTTACGAGTAGAATGGATACATTGTATTCTGTGTTGAATAAACCTAATGAAACAGATTTGGAAATAAAATCGGAGGAAGAATCTTTAACAAAGGAAACCAAGCTCCTTCTCATTTAACACGACGTTATTTATCTCTGCAACATTCTTCACCTCTGTGCGATACGACATTTGGTGTTTATTGACACGACAGTGTCTGGTTCCTGTGAGATTCGGTAATTAAGTTTGTGCCTGACAGTAAATTAAAATAGGCGATTACGTAACTGATGTCAGTGAAGGTTTGTTTGGATTATTGTTTAAAAACTTTCCAAATTGATATCCGACACTGATTTAGAGAAATATAAAGAATTTGTTCCTCGTACGAATGCAAATAACCATTTAGGTGATGAAAACCTTCTGAAAACACATTTAAAAGGAGTTATAGTCGGAAGTGGAATATATAAAGATGAAGTTGGTGATCGTTTTCTCCTGTACATTGGAAAAATCCTAATGAATTGGTCGAAAAAGTGTAACTTCTCATCGCTTCGAGAGAGTCTGGGGATAATGCACATACAAACGAAATTATTTCTATTATTGAAGAGCTGAAAGAATACGGTTATTTTACCAATGAAGTTTAGTGATATTTCTGAATAGCTTCAAGCTCCTGCAAGGATAAGATATCCTAGAAGAAGAGTTATAACTCATGGTTTAAATTACCTTTTTCAAGCCGATTTGTGTGAAATGACATTGCTTTCCACATACAATAAGGGATACAAGTATATTTTTACTGCAATAAACGTTTATTCAAAGTATGGTTAGGGTATAACTTTGAAAAACAAAACTGGGAAACAGATTACCAATGTAATGAAGATCGTTTTGAAAGAGAGAACGCCGAATTCGCTCCAAACTGTCAGAGGAACCAAATTTTTTATGCGCCATTATGGTAATAAATGACTGAATATGGTATTAATCACTATGCAACATATTCGGAGCTTAAAGCCAGTGTTGTGAAACGTTACAACAAATCAATTAAGCAATTAATATATAATCATTTCACATCGAGGGGGACTTACAAATGTGTTGATGTTTTGCCTGAAATAGATCAATTTTACAATTCCAGATATCATAGAACTATCAAGATGGCAGCATAAAATGTTATGGATAATAGTTTAATGAAAACTATTTATAATAAGGTAAAAGTCATCGACGAAAGAAAACCAAAGTTCAAAGTTGGCGAGTATATACGTATCTCGAAGCAGAAAGGAATATTTGAAAAAAAATTACTGTAATTGGTCTTATGAAATATTTAAAATTATTTCAATTAGACAAACACATCCCAGAGTGTATTACCTAGAAACCTATGATGGAGAACCAATAAAAGGCTGAATTTACAAACATGAACTGCAAAAGGTCAGTTCCCTAAATATTTGATTGATAAATTCATTAAAAGGAAGAAAGATATGTCCGTGATTCGTTGGAGAGGATTCTCAAAATCACGCGACTCCTGGGTTAAGAATCAAGATCTTAAAAGATTGTAATACATGGTTTTGTAAAATTATGATACTAAATAAAAGATTTTAAATTATATTTGATGAGTTATTTCATTTAATAAACCTGTGGATGGTGATTGGATGTACAATTTATTGTGCAATCCATCCGCTTTTGGACTGGATTATCATTTCATTGGTTAGCAATTAAGTAATAATCCATTATATTTATTTCCTTTTATTTATGATGTTATTCACATTTAGGTGTTAATCTGTTACATTTGATTGGTAATTCAATTGGTAACTGTAATGGATTCGTTTTATTGGTCGATTGCATTTAGGTGTTAATTGGATGTGGTTGGTACGTATTGTAATTCATCATGTTTGCATTTTAAATAGTTGTGTTTGTTATTCATATTAAATTTGTATCTTGTGTTCTTTCATTGCTTTTAATGTTACATTTCTCGGAAATGAGATAATATTTCATGGAATTTTACAGCTTAAAGACATTAAGGATGTGATTTATTTAAATTGTTGTAATTTCCTGGAATTGAAAAAAAATTTCACTTGATTTTTAAACTTAAAGGCATTTGGGATGTGATTCAGTTTAAATGTTATTTAGAATGTATTTGTAACGTGAGACATTATATTTCTTTGAATTTGGATAATTCTTCCCAGAATTCCTTTCTTGGATTAGATTTCTATGGTATTTCATGTTTTTTAATTTAATTGTGAAGTAATTCTTCAATGTAATTCATTAATGTTGGTGTGATGGTTAATTTATCGGAATACATTTCTGGGTTTCATTATTGTTTGAGCTAGGTTATATTTCTTTGCTTGTAATGATAGAGTTCTTGGAAATTGGTAATTTTTAAGAGACCAAAATAGTATTACCCATGCTAAAAACTTTTTATATGAAAATCATTATTAAATTTTCTAGTTCAAAATTTTATTAAAAAAATGTTTTGACTGTGTAGATAATTTTTATGGTGTAAAGATTCATAAATGTTTTTGATGGTGTAAACGATTTTTGATTGTGTACCCAAGTTTGATTGTATAAGATTCAATATTTTTCAAAAAGGGGATTTAAGTTGAAAAGTTTTTGCTATTCGAAACTGGGGTTAAAATTCAACACAATGTTGAGTTGGAAATGCGGTACGCTTGTTCCAAACGTGTAGCTGGGAAAGATAGACTAGGCAAGTTAGGTAGCGGAGCACGGTGTTTAGTGGAGGCGAGTTGTGGGGATGGCATTTCATGTCGCGGAGTGGCATGGCCGGAGGGGAAGTAACGATGCTTCCTCCTGCTGACTCGCATGCACGCAGGTAGGGTCTATGTGCTGAGTGCTAGCGAGGGGAAGAAGGGTTGTCTGGCAGATGCAAGTGAGCGGGATTAGATATTGGTATATGCTGCAGACAGTAACACTTTTCTGACCCATTTTTCATTCTTTCGCCCGCTCTGGCTTGTCCACAGCTCCGTGTGGCCCAAACACCAGACCGTGCATGTGGTCTTACACTGATCCTCAAGCAGCTCTTGAGACCTAAGTTTCGCTTGCTCCCCCAAGCCTTTAACTACCCACTGTCTGGCTTTGACCACGAGGCTTTAGACACTCTCGTCCCCCATATCTTTTGTAAAACACATCGCTGTTGAAAACTACACGAGCGCGATGCTTTTTAAACACACAAATTATTTGTGTGAAATTTTCATTTCGCTGGGAATACACCAGGCTCTTGCATCTCGAAAAACAGGAAGAAAATTAAGTCTCCAAGTCAAAGTAACAGTTTGTAAAGGAAGAGGTAGGCAGCTAGCCCATGTCAGGTCAAAATCCACTGCTGCCCCGAGGGATGGAGGACTCCCAAAACTCACTTTGGCTTTGAAGCAAACCTCCGATCCTTGTCGAGGGAGCTCGTGTGTCGAAGAATGCGTGCTCTGGGCTGGAGGGTGAAGGGAGGGGGACAGGACTGCATGGTGGACCGGGTATTTCTCGAGATATCCGAAAAACACATTCTTGGGTGGTGTAAGGGGGCTGTGCAGCGCCCTCCATAGACAAGACAGTCGTCCGAAAATGCTTTCTGACCTTGAGGGGGCTGAGGGAAGGTTTTGCGAAGCGTGGCTTTGGAAGGGGCCAGTCCTCCGGAAACGAACTCTGGGCTGGTGTAGGCAGAGGGGTGGTTGGCGCTAAACAGGTTTTTGCAGTGTTGGATCGATGGCAGGGTGCACGGACCGGAGCTTTGGATTGGTGTAGGGGATGGGGATGCATCGCCAAAAATGCCCTCAGGGGTGTTGTAGTGTAACCTTGGACAGAGCAGCCCTCCGAAAACGAACTCTACATTGGAGGGGGAGGGGGCTGCGTGACCTTGGATAGAAACTGTCTTTTCCCACAAATACGCAGTCTGGTATAATGGGAGGGGTGAGGGTGTGCAGCGACGAGCAGCATGAACAGTTGTGGCTGTGCGCCGCAATGTTAGTTCTTCGCAAACACTTGTCCAGCAGCTCTCTCGACTTCACCGGGCGCGGCAGGCTTCGTGACGTGACCAAGGGGTAGCGAGGTCCCCAATTTTCGGTGTCGGCCAGCGAGCTTCAGAGAGTGTATGCATATGATACGCCTGAGTGTTAGCTGCGATTCTTGTTTTTATATAAAAAAATTTAATTTATCTGGAACAAAATAGTTTTCGTGCGTTTATCGTGTAAACTCAGTTTCTGAGTTCGGTCGACGAAACTTGGTATGATTTTCAACTGTCGTTTCGGCAACTAGTGTTATGAAGTTCACAGAATTAACAGAAAAACTTTGTAGTATGTCCGTTATTTTAGATAATATATAGCACATTTCTACAAAGTGTTGCACAGTTACACTTTGCGGGATTAAGTCCTTCTTCACGTCATCCGAGTGTCCCTATGCTTCGACAGAAACAAATTGTGTGGAAAGTGAATTATTCTTACAATAGTGAAACTTTCGTTGAAAAATTATTGTTTCATTGTCTGTTGTAGGACGAATACAGAGTTTTTCTCGTAAATTTCAACTCAGTTACCTGTCAGCCACCGACCGCGCTTCACGTATATTTAGTCAGGATCTCGACGTAAGCTCGCTTCATTCATTCACCAGCCACCGAGGCGGACGGATGTGTTTTGAAAATACTTAAGGTACGTGCAAGAAGCGTCAAGTAGTGCCATTTTTTCCTATATCTTGGTATTGTGTTCGTCAACCGTTTAATTCATAGGGACTTATTTGCTTCTTTGATTAATTAATTAACTCCATACTGGAGACTCACGTAATTGTGATAGTTTACCACTTGTCGACACATAATGTCATTGACGTAGTTGTGTTCGTTTGAAATTTGCGATTCGATGCGTGTAATTTATTCATAGTTAGGAATCGTTTAAAAACGCTAAAATTATTTCTCTCGTATGTTAACTGTATGTCTCTTTCTGTTCAATTAACAAAAAATGTCCTATCTACCGTCTATGAGCATTATTCCCTCCAAACAATACTTATGACACTCTTGCACAAAACTCACCACATATACATAAACCCTGTCCCTAACACGCCACATCTAAGTCGAGTGTCGGTCGTGGTGCTGACAACATCTACCAGCCAGAGCGGCTCCCCACCCCAAAAAGAAAGAAAGAAAAATAAAGTAAAACTATACACTTATCACACAACTGTTTTGATTGATTAACTCAACTCAATTAATGGGATCAATCAATCAAAGTTTCATGCAATTTTATCTGATGAAAATACAAAACATATATTTTAAAAATCTATTGATTTAAGATCGGATTAAGGATTGATCCAAAACATTTCGTTCGATTAAAAGCGGAACAACAATTTTTGCTCGGATTAAGGATTAATCCAATCAATCAAATCGATAATCTTTCAATTAATCCCAATAAACCCCAGGTGAGGTGATCCCCCCGTCCTACTACAGGGTTCACTAACATAAAATATTTACATCATAATCATATTGAAAATAAGTATATGGGCCAAACACGTAGGTTTAAATGGAATATTGTAGCGGAACTACTGTGAAGAACTTCCGCAAATTTGCAATTTTTGCAAATTTTGGTTGATTTATCCCTGAAATATGTCATATGAGCCTTATTTTCTTAATCGGTGCTATCTTAGAAAATTGTCTACAAAATATAGAGGTTCTATATACGATGCTTCTAATAGATACTGTCAACATAAAATTTTGGCTGAATTTGGTAGAAATGTTAAATATATATGCCAAACTTATCAAAATATTTATATGTCTGCCATTTTGAAAATTAATGTCTGTCACCAATTAAATCATGTATTCATGTAAGTAGTAGGGGCGTGATCGTTCTACTTCACCTGGGATTAATTGATGGATAATTGATTTGATTGATTGGTTTAATCCTTAATCCGGTCTTAATGCGATCGATTTTTAAAATCGTATTAAGGATTAATTGAATAAAATGTGATCAAAGAAATTTGATGAAAGTTTTTGCATCAAAGATGTTTAGTTAAAGTTCTTCGATGCATTTTTGTATTTGATAAGTGTATAGTTTGGGCACTTTATTTCTTTTTTTGAGGTGGGGAGCAGCATGGTAAGTGTTGATGCTCGGAGCTCTGGCGTGGTACTGAGGTAGTTGTGTGTTGGGGAAGGGGTATATATAGGGGAGCGATGTTATCTGCACAACGACTGGAACTTTACTGAGGGGACTGGTATATTGTATAGATTATATATGTATTGAATTTTGTGCAAGAGTTCATAAGTGTTTTTTTTTTGGTGTCGTAGATGGTGTTGGGAGATAGGCGACTCTGAAAGATACGATTTATGTACTGTATGCTAGTAATAACAAACAGAAGAACTTAAGTGTAAACGATTATTCCAAATGAATAATAACAGCACTGATGTATTGCCCGAGACAAATTAGGAGTCTTTAAACGAATATTACCGAAATATATTTCAAATGAACACAAGTATGTGACTATCCTGTATGAAATTAAGTAACGAGTTCTATGCATTAATATAAATTACACTACTTGACATCGTACAAGGAGAATGAGAAACACGTCTGTTCACACAGGAAGATAGTGCATGGATGAGCTCGCTTGCTGGAAGAGGGTAGCAGCATGACACATCTGTTCAGTTCAAAAGTCTGTATAGAAATGTAGCAGTGTTTAAACATCGCATAGGAAAAAACTATAACGTACCCCAGCTGTGGAAAGAAATGAAATGATTTTAATATACTTCCATCCGGCTGTGAGGTTAGTGAAGCAATGCCTTGAAATTATGCGAAAAACTCGGAAATGAACGAAAAGAGAGTTGAACACACAGCTATGTGAAAAAATTAATGAAATTTCGGTAGCAATATATAAATTACACTACTTGACTTAAAAAAACACACAGCGAAATCATACAAGCAGTAGAAACACGTATGTTCGGCTGCGAGGTCAGTGAATGAATGTCTTGCAAGCTGTGTGTGTTGGGAGCATGACTAGAGACGTGGAGCACGGTCGGCATCTGTCAGCTTACTGAGATGAAGTTACAGGAAAAAGAGTTGAATACAAAACGACTGTTTCGTAATAGGTAATGTTACCCACAAGAGTAATTGTAGTGTGCCAAAAGTATAAGGAATGGACCAGGAAATGTATTAATATATTTTTCAAACAGCAGAATGAAGTGATATAACATAACTAAACATTTTGTCAATAAAAATGGCCTGTTTACCGGTTTATATTTCCCAATCTAGCTACTTATTAGCCACAAAAAAATGTAATCACATCTTCCTCAACATAAAAAGGAAAAGAATTACATAAATGCAGATAAAATATTTACCCAGATTTTTTTTAACACAAGTTTCACTTCCCTGGAAAAAAAATTTCACTATTGTAAGAATAATTAATTTCTAACACAATCTCCATCGAAGCATATGGAGGCTTGTATCGTGTGAAGAAGAGTTTAATCCCTCCTACAAAGTTTATTTTTGAAAATGAATAAATCTAGGAATGATTTGAGTCCAGACATTTGGTCGAAGAAAAACGATGAAATCAATACTACATTACTTAAAAAAATAATATAGACATACTACATCGAGGCGAATAATGTTAACACAAATTCTGTTAAGTCTGGGAAATCGCAGCACTAGTTAACAAAACTGTAGTTGAAAATCCTATGAACTTTCATAGACAAAGCTCAGAAACGTACTTGACATGATAAAAGCTTATAAATAACCTATATTTGGCTTAACACACAAATAAATTTTTCAAAAAAATTATTAAATTAAAACTTGTAAAAATATTTCTCACTGTAGTTTACGAAGTCTGTGAACGAGATCCGAACCCTGGAGCAGATATTTTTCGAAGAAAGCAAGAGGTGAAGCACTGTACAGGCTGCTTCGCAGAAGGCATACCCCTTAGTCATGCCATGAGTCCCCGCCAAATGTCAACCCACTTGGTGAGTTCAGAAGAGCAGAGAGAGGTGGTCAGTGATGTGTATCTAGGTAGAGGCTTGTCGTGAAACTAAAGATGGCGCTAGTCAGCGAGGACGGATGAAAGCTCCTGTTCCCCTCCCCTCCACATACTCCCTACACCAGAGTGAATCTTTGGGTAAGCGCCTCCTCCACCTCCAGTCAATAACGCGTTTTCGGCTGGCTGTAAGACTACCTGTCTTGGATAGGCACCCCCCCCCCCACATCCCCAGCCCATAATGCATCTTTGTCCAGATCAATGGATAGCTGCTTGCCTGTCTACCTCTCCTTGGGCAGTTTACCTTTTTGCAAAACTGCTTTCTACCCACGAATTTTGAATGCAACTGTCTAGCTGCCTTGTTCCTCTGTATTCTCCAAGGTTATACTTTCGCTTGGCTATTAAACTGTCTGGCTGTATGAAAGAAATAGCGTTTCCCCATCCTTCCCCCTGAGTCGCCAAGCATAGAGCAAGTCAGCAACCTTCAAACCTTTGTGTCAGTGAATGTTTGAAAAATTCTCGCAATTCGCGTCTCGTGTGTCTGAATGTTTATTTCCATCTAATAATTATTTACCAAATATCACTGAAGAATTTATCCCCTCAACATTAAAAGCTATATTTAAAAAATAAGTAATATCAGTAGATATGTAAATGTATTTACGGAATTGTAATTTATTGATTCCGAATAACTTTCTCTAATGCGATAACTTATTTTTAACACCTCTTCTATCGAAACCTATCAACTCCTGCATTGTGTAGTGAAAACTTTTTATAAATCTTTAATGAAATTTTCAGAAAAGTAATTTAATTTTTTCCGATGTTATACCTACATTTCCTCTGTATCATTAGATTATCTAATACTAGCATTGGAAGCCAAGCCTGCATGTAATATGTTCTAGCTCATTCCGAATGTTTAAGGGATACTAGATGAAAGTCTTCTTAGGAACACACAATGAACAACGACCTAGGCTTTCTCCTATCTCACTTGTTGTTCTCCTCTCTCTCCTCAACTTTGAATCCGATTGTTGATGCAGAATCAATAATCCCTTTCCATTGTCATACACAATGTTTGTAAAAACTTTGCTGTCACCCCAGCAAAAACTTCTTTCTAGAAAAAAATTTATAACTGAAGAAATAAATAACTCTGGAAAACTTTATATGTATCCCCATTAAAAGGAATAATTTAAATTATAATTGTTTTTTTTTAACTTAAACAATTTTCAAAGAAATATAATATTAGAAGGAAACAAATGTAATGGATTACCACTCAAATGTTAATCCAATGAAATGATAATCCAATCAACAAGCAGATTGATTACACAATAAATAGCACATCCAAACACCATTGATATCGATAGGTTTATTAAATAAAATAATATAAAATATTATTTAAAATAATTTTATTTAGTATCATAATTTTACAGACATTGTATTACAATCTTTTAAGATCTTTATTCTTGACCCCACGAGTCGTGTGATTTTGAGAAGCCCCGCCATCGAACCAAGGACATATCTTTTTTCCTTTTAATGATTATGACAATCAAATA
Organism: Dryococelus australis; assembly: GCA_029891345.1. Classification (NCBI taxonomy): domain Eukaryota; kingdom Metazoa; phylum Arthropoda; class Insecta; order Phasmatodea; family Phasmatidae; genus Dryococelus; species Dryococelus australis. Next base: position 116,823,543 of record CM056996.1, read on the forward strand.
TTCATTTGGTGTAATAACTTTTTGCAATTCGTGTTCGTGAAATTCACCTTTTATAGGCTGTCCAATATAGGTTTCGAGGTAATACACCCTGGGAAATGATTGTCTAACTGAAATAATTCTAAATATTTCATAAGACCAATTAACCAGAAATTTTTTTCTGAAAGATTCCTTTCTGTTTCGATATTCGTATGTATTCACCCACTTTGAACTTTTACATCCTATGATTGAATATTTTCACATTATTATAAATGGTTTTCATCGAAGTATTGTCAGTAACATTTTCGGGTGCCATTTTGATAGTTCTGTGATATCGGGAATTATAAAATTGGAGTATTTCAGGTAAAACATCCATCCATTTATAAGACCCTTTCGACATGAAATGCTTATATATTAACTGCTTAATCGATTTGTTATATTGTTCCACAGCACTGGCTTCAAGGGCATTCGGAGCGCAAAATTTTTATTGTACTCTCTGATTCATAACATAGTTATGATATAATTAATATTATAAATTCACAAAATAAACTTTCAATTAGTGATATACAACAAAAAGGAAACTTAATAATTAACATTTCCTGGAACACTTACAGCTGAACGAAAGGGATTTCCTATTTAATATTTTTAATGGTCATAGTACTGTATGAACTGTATTCAGTAAGATGTCAGTATAGACCCAACTGCAGTAGATGGTTTACTGGATTTCAAGAATGCCAAAAAATGACTGTTTCCTGTCTTACGTTCTGGAGTGTATCAAAATAGATATTTAGTTATTTTTGTTATTAGGTGATAAGATAATGGCTTAGGATCAAATGCTGATAAGGACGTGTTTATAACTTAAACCGTTTGCCTGTGCATTGTTCCCACATGCACTGCGACAACACATGTTTGTGGGCAGTCGATCTTGGACTGATCAAATGTTGTTACAGAGGTGTACACTTCTGTATACCTGACGTGGTGGGCAAGGCACAAGTAGAGTTTGCGCGTGGGATGATGTGGTTAGTGTGGCCCAAGTCTATCGACCATTACCTTTCTTTTCTTTTTTCTCTCTCACGTATGACTGATTCTTGAGAACAGCTCAGTATTGGAAATTACAGCCAGGATTATATCATGGCATCTGTGATGTAGAATATTGGCACTATCAAAAATGTTAGGGTTTATTTTTTAAACCAGTAAGTGTATTGGTACACCTCGTGGTGGACAATTACCAGGAACTTATTATCTGTTGTATAGTGAAATGGCTCCAAATATACCTGGAAGTAGACGTTCTGCTAAACCTAGAAAACGTAACAAATGTGCGAAAGCATACAGGCGCTGATTACTCCGACAGAAAGCTGCGTCACTTGCTGGAGGGTGAGTAGTGTTTCAGATTAATTATTAAACAATCTTTGCTATAAGTTAGATAATATCTCACTGACAGATGGCGAGTGCTCGGCTCCCAGCAAGGTCACCCCGGATTTTCACATGTGGAATTCTTGTCGCGCCATGCCACAGATTAGCGGGGTTTCTCAGGAATCTCCCGCTACTCTTGCATTCCGGGCACTGCTCCACATCACCTCATTTGACCCCTCCCTGTTACCAATTTTACTTTCAAGACATTAGATGCCATCCAAACATCTCAACTGAACTGACTAATAATATTTTCAGATGCACTACAGCGAACTACAGCACAAGAGCAGGCACAGAAACGTGTTCCGGAAATCTGCAGCCATCAGATGGAAATTCAGCTACTGTCAATAGGTGAGTAAACACGAAAATGTGAAAATATTACACTACTTTGGCCCATTATCCCCCCCCCCCCCCCGACCCAAATCGCGGACCCAGCTTCCCTGGTGCCGACGTCCGTGTGTAAAATATCAATGAAGACGAATGGTGGGTTATCACGTAACCATTCATACTTATTAATTTATTCAATTACCTATTTAATACTCTACACTAATCGATCATTATAGGTGACTGTGTAACCAACACTTTCATCGAGCATGTATATTATTCACATTGCCAAAGACATGTTTAATAGTAATAGTTGTTGGAAAAGGGGCTGCGGGTTCACGTTGCACCCCCTCTCCACAATGTATGGCTATTAGTTAAAAGGGGCTGCGGTGGTCGAGCGTGGATATATTTCACCTCCCACAACAGCGATAAAGGTTCGATCCCTGGCGGGCGACCCCCTGTTTTTCGCACGTAGGAATCGTGCACAGATGATGCCGCGCATCTGTGTGTTTTCTTGGGGTCTCCCGTTTCCCCCACCCCTGTATTTCGGCGCTGCTCCATACCCATCTCATTCATATTCATCAGCTTAAAAGACCTTAGATGGTAAGAGAAGTCTAAATCTCTCCACTCTATTAGTTAAATATGTTGGTGTTTGTTGTAATATTTTGTGTATTTAGTAGGTACATGCAATAGTAGCAAGTATTTTTTATATTTGGTTTCGTACTTTTGTGTAGAACTTTCCATCTTAGACAGAAATTAGAGGTACAATACCCTCCCTACATTTATTTCATGCTTCCCGGTGGCCAGCTATCACTTCTGGGCAAGGAATGAATATTATTAATCCAGTACTTCTCAATATAACTGAAAACACATCCTGCAGTATCCTTCAATCAAAAGCCAAATTCCCATTACATACCTTTGCTCCAGTCTTTTGGAGATAGGAACTTTTACTGGTGGACCAGTGAGTGCATACATTTTCAATTGTGAACTTGTCACACACACAAAACACTCACCAACACACCTACACGCCCTACACACACCTATCACATACACACACATTCACATACACCACAGATACACACATACACATATTTACGTCGCCTTGCTGCCCGAATTATTTTCGTCTGGCGAATACTGTAACTTGTTATAACCCAATATTATGAGCAACGTATTTGAAAACCCTTTTTTTTATAAATTTAAATATGTGTTGCAAAACTATTTTTGAACCGTCATTTACCGTATGTAAAATTTAAAATTAAAATAATAGTTAGTCGTCAATTGCACTATTTTTCTGCATTTTCCCGGGGAAACCCCCTTGTAATATTATCAATGGTTTTTGGTGAATTTTTTTAAATTGTACTATGGGAAGTTTTGAGGTTTTTAAATGCATTACCATCACTTTTGGTCGTGATCTGTGCCATTTTCTGTGGGCTATAATTTACTTTTGTAGTACTATTCGGGTAAAAATTCAGAATAAAGAAATTGAAATTTAGGGTGATTATAGTGAATTTGGTAAAATTGAAAAATTGAGACTTTGTATACATTAATTTTGGTCATAAACTTTTTAGTTATTGAATGCACCATTTTCGAATTATTAAATGGTATATGTCTTTTCGGGACAAATTGTGGTTAAAGAAACAGAAGTTATCTGTGGATTTTGATGATTTTTTTATGTATTTCCCGAACGATTGATGGCATTTTCATGAAACGCCGTGATTAGCTGAAAGACAAAAAGACCCAGTTTTAAAATGTGTATCCAGACACGGTGTAGTTAGGCAACACCTCTCATATGCCCCTCACAGTACATACGGAAATAATTGTTTTGTTATAATCCTTAATAGGGCAGCGCATTGTAGGTTTTTTTTCTTTTTTTTTTAAGGATGTTGAATTTACCTAGAGGTGCAGTCTGTGAAGGAAGCCAAAACAGCCAAGAAAAAGTAAGGCACTATGTGCACTGTTTGCCTATACGTCTGTAGGCTTACATTAATATCAGTCATAATTTATGTGCAGTAATTTCCTGTCGAGTAAATACATACATACAAGGCCATGACAGGAAGTTGAACAGTGATTTTGGAAAATAATTAATTTTAAGTTATATAGTCTAATATCCTTACATAAAAATCGCTACATATTTTTGCGCATTTATTTTATTTTCAACATAAATTTCGCAAAGCTATAAACTTCATTTTTTTATATTTTGCACTCAAATTATTATAACTTTTGTTACAAAAATAAGCCTAAATGAGGCAAAGTATTTCTTTGTGGATGAATGATGCATTTCTTCGCAATATGCTTACATACATTTGTGTAATTACAGTTATCTTAATTGTTAACTCATGCCCTGTGTAGGGGTTTACAGCATGTATTGCATTAATATACATTTCGCAACTGAGAAAAATAAGTGAATAAATGTAACTTTGTGGCCGCTAATTTACATTTTCCTACTACCATGATGATGTATTATATAAGATATTTATTATACTATGTTAACTTTGTAGATTTTGTTACAGTTTCTTCACAAAGCAGTGAATTTACTGTGTTCGATAGGACACTGTTTTCATTTCTGTATTTTTGGTTTTGTTCTACACATTAGCATCATCATGCTTGATTAATAATATGTGAAATGTAGCACCTGTTTTTTAAATACATTTTATTCTTAGGAAATTAAAAGAAATTCATTTTTGGTTATCGTAATCTACAGATTTTCAATAAAATCTGACTGGAAATAATATGTTCTTCAATTACAAAGCAAATGTACCAGCGAGCGATGCCGTATACAGCCAGTGATGGCCCTCCTGCTAGCCTCGACACTGTTGCCTGTTGTAGACAATTAAGGTCAAGGTCCGGCACAGGAGTGGGGTATAGTAGACTACCATCATAAAGACTCAAAGGCTCAGCTTGCATGTCGCGAACTTCCCGTATGCCCTTAAGGTCTTAATATGTTGTATAGTGATTAATACCATAATCTGTCATTAGTTTCCGGAACGGTGCGGAAAAAAATTCGGTTCCTCTGTCAGTTTGGAGCGAATTTGGGGTCTTTCTTGCAAAACGGTCTTCATTTAATCGCTGAACTGTTTCCCAGTTTTGTTTTTCAAAGGTATAGCTCAACCATATTTGGAATAAACGTCTAGTATTGTTAAAATATATTTATAACACATATTGTATTTGAAAAGCAATGTAATTTCACACAAATCAATTTGAAAAAGATCATTTAAGCCTTTAGTAATAACTCTTCTTCTACGATATCTTATCCTTGCAGGAGTGTGAAACTCTTGAACAATATTCCTAAACTTCATTGGTAATATAAACATCTCCTTTCAGCTCTACAATAATAGAAAGAAATTTGTTTGTATGTGAATTATCCCCAGATTCTCTCGAAGCAATGAGAAGTTTTAATCTATCAACCAATTAATTAGTTGTGTTCCATTATACAGGATATATCCGATCGCCAATTTCATCTTTATATATTCCACTTCCAACAATATCGCTTATTAAATATAGCTTTGGAACATTTTCATCTCATAAATGGATATTTGTGTTCGTACGACAAAGAAGTTCTTCATATCTCTCCAAGTCGGAGTCGGAATATCCATTTGGAACATTTTTAATAATAATTCAAACAAATCTTCACTCACTTCAATTACATAATCACATATTTTAATTCTGTTGTCAAACAAAAATGTAATTACCGAATCTCCCAGAAACCATGTTTCCATTCCGATATACACCAAATGTCATATCGTGTATAGGTGAAGTATGTTCTAAAGCTAAATAATGATGTGTTAAATGAGAAAGTGGTTGTTTTTTTCTTATTTCTGAAATGTTCTCCTTCTTCCGATTTAATTTCTAAAAGTGTTTCATTAGGCATATTCAAGACAGCATGTAATACATCAATTCTACTTGTAACAGGTTTAAATATTTCTTTATTTAAAACATCCCATTCCTTATGGGCTCCTTTGGCTTGTAAATATTTCTCCTTCACAGCAGATATAATTTTATGTAATTCCGAAGCAGAGGCGGACATGTTTGATTATATTACATTAAATTCCAGCTAATTATATATGAAATAAATATCTGCTTTTCGAACTGTTGAAGTAGGTCGACTAACTGCTATGCTAGATCGAATAGTTTGAGCTTTTTAATCTTTTCGACTTTACTTAAAACAGCATCTAATTTATATATAGTTTTAACTCACAAATCAATTTAAAAAATAATTAATTGGTGTTTCCAAATCATTATTTTGTTTTCTCAGATCTGTTTGCGTAACTAAACCAAATTTTTTATTAATCAATTCTTCACTTGTATATATATAGTTATTTCTTCCATTCGTGCTTCAAGTAGTTTTGAAATACTAGTGCCTAATACGTCATTAATTACTACTCTTAAATTATCTTGCATTTCTGCAAATTGTGTTGTAAAAATATGTTTATCATATCATTAAAATCCTTACTGAATCCATTTAAATGTTCTTCTATTCTAAATTCATTACTCTGCAAATCATTACTAATATTGGTTAAAATGTTTGCAATTACACTCGTGTTTTTATAAACATTATCATTCCCATCAACTAACTGTAATCATTTCTCATGAATATTATTTGATTGTGATTTAAATATGTTTAGCATAATGGTGTTTAAGTCTTCCACATAATGTATATTTGCTACATCAGTATCTTTCACAGCCATACCAAAATTATGTAATATATGTCCATCAAATCACAATTCCTCTCACTATTTTTGGTTAAACAACTTTTGTAATGATTGCATTTTATACCACTATGTCCAAACTTTGAAATACTCGTTATTTTTGCCTGGGAAGCATTGGTATAATCACCATAAAACCGTATTTGTTTTTCCAACATTAAAAACACATATCTTTAAACTTTGTAAATGTCATATCGCCTAAAACATAGTCATTGTAGTAAATATGTTATCCATTTTAAACACAATTATCATATTTATTTACATTATCGCGGAAATTATGTTTTGAAATATGTGTGTAACTTTGTGATAGATAAAAACAATCAATGTTTGAATGTCGACCAAAACTAAAATATAGCTGTTTTTACCCTGTGGTTTGCACCAAACATTGTTAAAACTAATTACGAAATTGGGTAATGATCAATTCGGAGGCACAATATCTTCTTTATTTGTAAAAAAAGGAAATATCACATTCCTTCAAGTAGTGATAAAATACTCGCTAATCATTGATATTTCTCTTGTTGTAATGTTTTAGAAAATACCTATACATTTTCAAATTTAAGCTCATTTGGATGATCCAATAGCGACATAATAACACATGTTTTTCCACATGAAGGATGGCTTATTATACAATGTATATTTGATGGTAAAAGAATACCATGTGTCTGTTCGATTACATTTTCTTTCATATTTACAATTACAGGAAGATGTGCATTTTGTTTTATAACATTCGTTTATACAGTATTGCATAATGTAACATACTAACATAAAACTACAAATGCAGGTCTATTTATAGGCTTGTGTTCAGTTGAAAATAAAGGCTAGTTCTAAATGTATCAAAAATTATACAGAGTGTAGTATATATTGATTAATAAATTAACATTTGAGTTGCATTTACCAAAACATAATTATTGTGGGCCTGGTACTAAACTTGCAAAAGACTGGTGTGGAACGATCAAGGAATTAACTCTCTGAATAGTGCTGGTAAAGAACACAATATAGTTTATGATCGAACAAACAATTTGAAAGAATGACATATAACGGATATAATTCTAGCCGATAAAGCAGCAAATATAAGGAATAATCCATCTACATCGACAGGTGAAAAGCTAGGTGCCTGAGTTGTTGACAGAGTCAATCGCACAAAGGTTAAAAAACGTATGGGTTTAAAATGTAAAATCAAACGAATAACAAAGAAAGGATGAATCTTCCATCCCTATTTCCAGCATTAACAGCTCTTGGATCAATCCTCGGAGGAGTTGCGGCTATCAGTAGAGCAGTTAAATCAAATAGTAAAGGAGTGTATTTGAATTCCTATAAAATTGGACAAGGATGAAAAAACTCCAAACATGGAAAAAATACAGAAAGTCCTAAATAGTCTTCCAAAAGTGCATTAACAAACAAAGATATTCGTGTATTTGTAAAGAAACTGGATATTCCCTATTTCCGAGGTGTTTGTATGTGAGAGACAATTTACCAAAGAAACTACATCTCTGTGAATGTATAATTGTTAATTTAGATTCGAAACAAAATTAAGGAACACACGAATAGCATTAACTAAAAATGTAAATCAATCGTATTATGACAGTTTTGGTGACTTATGCCCTCCAATTTAATTACATAATTATTTTAAAATCATGCAATTAAACTACAATTACCAAATGTAACATTACCAAATACAATTAATTGTGAACATTCATGTTTATGTTTTTTGACTATAAGTAGGATATATAAGTATGTGCAATATAATACATATTAGTAATATGTTAATAACATTGATATTAATTGGTAATTCAGCACAATTACCAGCAGTATATTTCCCTGCATTAGAGTTAGATGGAGAATGGCAAATATGTCTAATCGAATTCGTTACTTAAAACAGCATACCAGACATTGATATGCACAACCAATTATTTATGGTTTACAATGGTGGAAAAAACCTACACGATTGTGATACCGATAGGATCTTATCAACTGGATGACTTAGAAGTGTTCATTAAAGCTGCATTACCTAAAGACGTGCATTTCCAATTACGTAGAAATCCAAACACATTGACCTGTGCGATGATATCGATTTCTTGGAAGACAATTCAATTGCAAATATGTTTGGTTATTAATGGAGAGTGTATGCCGCTAATGAATTACACAAACCATCCAAATAGGTTAAGATATTGTCGGTGAATGTATGTCATATAAATATTAATATTGTAAGTGGTTCATATTTGAATGGGAAACCAACAAATACACTACATGAATTCACATGTGCGGTGGTTTCAGGATATAAAATAATTGAAAAAAAGAATACATTGATGTATCTTCCACTAATAGTGAATCATGTTGATGAAATAATTGTTACAATTGTCGATCAAGACTGTAAACTTATTAATTTTTGAAACAAAGAAATTACAGTCCATTTATATTTTTTAAAAAGTTATATAAACACTTTCATTCCGTGTGCATTGCAATCACAATGGGTATTGTGAATAACACCCAATACGGTCATAAAGTTGGCGGTTCTTTTAGGAGCCATATCAGTAAGGAATGTATTTCGAAGAAAGGAACTATACAAAGACATAAACGCAAGAATAAAATGCTCACTCCAAATAAGTTACCTGTAAAATTAACATGAGGTAGCGAAATGTTTTTAAAAGAAATGGGATATATGGTTAATAGAAAGGGAAGACGTACTTCATGTTTAAGAAGCGATCAGTTACAAAGATCCAATCACAAACACCAAAATACATGTGTATGAACCGTTCCGAGTTGGTCTGTACACATTTCCATCAGAAATAAGGATTTCAATACAAAATCACAATATTTACACAATACCATCGAAATCAAGTTTAAGGTTTAGAGGGACAGTTTAAAAAAAAACAGTCAATGCAAGCAATCCAACAACTACAAAAATAGTAAGAAATGGAATACTTCATTTAATCGATAGAATTTTATTTTTGCTCAATGAAGTGGAAATCGATCAGATAAGAGATAAAAAAAAATATATCTCGCAAACTGCAAATAATCTTTATACAGGGCTGGTGGCTGGGTGGACCAATGCTAGTGATTATTCAATAAAAATAAATCCAGGCAGAAAATATGAAGTTGTTACACTGTTAAGTATGGGTTTGGGTTTTGCTGAAGACTTTAATTATGTTATTTTTAATGCTAAAAACAAATTAATTATTCTATTTGCTAAATTGCATTTGAATGCTATATATGATACAGCTAATACTGAGGAAGGTGTAGCATTTGAATTAAGCAGTGTTGAATGGCTGATTCTACATATTGAAATTAACACAGTGAGTGTGTAAAGTTGTTCAAATATATCGAAAAAGGGAAGAATTTAGACATTGCATACATATCATGGGCTCTGGAGTCTGTTCCAACTCTACCAACTACACAAAAGTCATGTGACATGTGAAATAGAGTTTTTTCATCTGAGAAACCACAATTTGTTGTCATTTGTTTTCAAACAACCAACAAAACAATTTAAAAGCAGATCGATCATTATTCGATAATTGTGATATGAAAAATATTCAACTATATATAAACAGCCAAGTTTATCCCTATATTGATTTTAATACAAACTTTGACAATGGGGAATTCCTTATTTGCTAATATATGTATACAAAGTTTTAGGAATCACATTATAAAAAAATTAAATCACCTATACTAGAACCCAAAACCTTTAAAAGTAGATGAGCATTATTTGTATTTGATGTAAGTAAACAAAACAACATAATTACCAGTAATTTAATTGATTCAGTAATTGAAATAGTGGCAAATAGACCCATTTCAGAAAATATGCAAGCTTATGCATTGATTATTTATGATAGATTAGCAAGTTACAATGTAAGAGCTAAGCTGGTGAAAATAATGAATTGAGTCAATAGGCGACGAACCACGGCTATGGCGAGATGTTTTGCAATGTGCAAGGATTTCAATCACCAGGAAAATTTATCATTAAAGAATTAGCTATTACTGAAATGGTAGAAGATACAACTGTATTCAGCTTCAAAGCACCTTTCGACTGGAAATACTCCTAATTACAAGAACACTAATAGATGGGTAACCAAGCACCACCATGGTTTAAAATGGGAGAGTGGATGTATGGAGTATGAGAATATCGAAGATATTTGCAAGCAATACTTAAATAATTGTGAAATATATGTAGGTGGAGTTGAGCTATTAAAAAATAATGCACTAATCCATCGTTCAAACAATCACATAAAATATATAGACATAGTTCAACATTTTTCTCTGCAGAGCAAGACTCTAAATTAATGCTAACTTGGACAATGATGTATGACTGGGGTAAAACAAGTTATGATGATTTTCTTCCTGAATAATTTCCATGGATATTATATTAGTGATATGGCACTATTTAGGATGAGAGAACTTAGTGAACTAATGAGGGAAATTTAGTATAAAAAGTTGTACAAAATCCAGTAGTTACAAAAAAGGAATCAACAAGAGAACGAAATCACCTGTTCATGTATACAGAAATCGAAATATAAATTAAATATTAGCAAGTTATTAGCATGTTAGAGTAAACAATTTTGACTTCATTTTTGAAAGAAGTAATTTTTAATATTTTAAAACAGCCTGTAGTGAAAAAATGTACTTAAATGTGTGATACAACTATATATATATATATATATATATATATATATATATATATATATATATATATAAATAAATTCCTTTCATGTGTTTATTTACCCTGTCCTTTTTTATAAAGTGAACTTGTTTTCCTAAGAAAGGGAATTATATAGTGATAATTAAAATGTTTCGACCCAGAACAAGAGAGAGAGAAAGAGAGAGAGAGAGAGAGAGATATTTTCTAAAAAATTTTTAAAGATTTTTGGTTTCTATCAAAAAATGAACGACTATTGTAATGAAAAGACAAAGATTCATTAATATAAATGAATAGCAAGAAATATTTCCCATGAAACATTGTTAGCTGAATAATTTATACTCATTTCAGACTGGTAAACTTATAGCATTTGCAAATGTCTCTAGACATGTAAAATCCATTACGTTTAGAGCTGTACAAGCCTATCAGTGCTACCGACCTTTGTGTAGACTCACAAGCTATGAAGTTTTAATTCAAGGTCTATCCAATGCTACCAACCACAAGCCAAGATCAGAGAGGGTGCACAACTAAGTCCAACAAACACTTTAGCTTTATAACACCCTGGAGATGTCCCTAGCTTTTCATGAAGCAGACAGCCAAGGCCGCCCAGAGTCCCCTTACAAGTGTTCAGCTCAGGTCAAAGATTTAACAGTCGAGCATACCAAGGCAAGAACGTTTTCCTACCTGAATACAAACTCTCAAGAAATAAATTTTCTTTTCAACTTAATAAAATTTATAATCACTTTACAGCTTCCATTATGTTAGAAAATATAGTGAGAAATTAGAAAAAATCTTGGTCTTATATCAAATTCTTATTTATGAAAAGACTTTATTCCACTTACATTCCAAGCTTTACAAAAATTATCCTATAAAATATAATTTTAACCATAGAGAAAAAATGAACATGTTGATTAACAAAGGATATCCGTACATGTTTAGCCCCAATAATAATAAGAAAAATAGGAACATCATTTACTTAAAATACTTTGCAATATATTTGTTGAATTCAATAAGTTAAGGGTAAAGATAAATTTATTTTAAGGTTTAAAAAATAATGGGTGAGGTGTTAATAATACACAACATAATAGTTCAGACTGTTAAACAGTAATTATATTTACGGCTTTACAAGAGAATACATAAATAAAAAAAACATTGTCTATAAAAGATATGATTATCTTTATAAAACCTTAAAGAGGGATTATCATATACAAATTATGATTTTTATATGGATTATACTAAGTACGGTAAATCCACAACATATAATTATATATGCCTTTATTGATATGTTACATTTTAATACTCCTTTTAATATAATTGTTAATAATCAACAAGAATAAGTTTTGTTATATATTTATTTGTAATGAAACACAAATTATTTATTTATTATTGAAATCGATTCGTTTTCATTTCTTCGAGGGTGAAACTTAGTAGTAGAGAGGTTCGTCTCAGAGGTTGGGATGAGGTGTTGAGTTATTTGAAAGTCGGGGGTTTGGGAAGGGAAGGGAAGGGAGTGTTTGGTTTTTTGACCTTCTGGTTGGAGGGGAGAAATGTTGTTTCTTAGCCTTTACATGAGAATTTGAAAATTTTTATAAATAGGGGTTTTCCACTGCTTCCAGTAGTTAACCTGTGCGGTTCACATTGTGATGTCATGTTCCTACGAAGATAACTTACTTGGTTTATCGAACCAGGAGTTTGGTGTTCTATGACGTGGTGGCATACATCATCAAGAGATTTAAATTAACTGTTTTTGTACTTCCGGCAAACTCTCCATGATGTTCTCCCATGTTCCTCCACATTCTAGAACACTAAGTTTGGACTATATATAATGGGTCTTGATACCCAGACAAGACACACAGCACTGGACATGCAACAGGAGGAAACACACACTCAAATTTAAAATGTGAAAGGGGGAAAACAGACAGAAGGCATTTTCCTGCCATGTTTTAAGAGGAGGAATTTTTGTAACGGGCATATTAAAAAATTTTAAATACAGGGAAAAACACAGCAATGAGCAGTTATAAGAAACTTAGGTAATTTTTTAATTTTTGTGATGTAATTTAGAAACATCAATTTTGTACAAAATTTTTGTATGATAAATTTTTGGTAAATAGTGGGAAATTTGTAATGTTTTTACACTCACATGCCGCTATTGGCACCTTTTGAATCATTTTGAGCCTGTTTTCAGGTATAAATTGTATTTAAACAAGTTATTTTTGAAACCTGTTTTCAGGTATAATAGATTTGAAGCCGGTTTTTAGTCATAATTGTAACTAACATGTTCATCTATTTCTATTTCGTACAACTGTTTTGGGGCATTACAACAACAAAAAAAAAATCCCAATAACAAGAAAAAAACTATATTTGTGATTTGTTCATTTCTCACAATTTTGGGGTTAAAAACTATAAAGTATCAATGGGATTGGAAAAAACCTTTTTTTAAAACTCTGCTAAACATCTTATGAACTCTGCTGAATATCTAGAGTTTGGTATGACAGTTGGTGAGAGCTGTGGGCAGTGCCATTGAGTTTGAGTTTCATCTGGTTGCTCCTACTTCCGTGACATTATTTTACAGTTTTAAGACGTTACATAAGGTGAAAGTTCTACAGTTTAAAAGTTTTTGAGGTGTAATATGAAGTGAAGGTTTTTAAAGTGTCAATGATTTGTGATGTAATATGAAATAACAATTTTTAAGCTTATAATGCTTTCAGACGTAAATGGTAAAAACATGTTTAAAAGTTTTTCTGTTGTGACATGATTGATGTGAATATATTAATGATATTGAGGTGTCATATGATTTGTGATGTAATATGAAGTAACGATTTTTAACTTTGTAATGCTTTCAGACGTAAATTGTAAAAATATGTTTAAAAGTTTTTCCATCATAACATGATTGAAATGAATATTTTAATGATTTTGAGGTGTAACATGATTTGTGACATAAGATGAAGTAACCATTTTTAGGCTTGTAAATCTTTCAGAAGTAAATTGTAAAAACATGTTTAAATGTTTTTCAGTTGTAACACGATTGATGTGAATATTTTAATGATTTTGAGGTGAAATATGATTTGCGACATAACATGAAGTAACGATTTTTAAGCTTGTAATGCTATCAGGCATAAATAGTAAAAACATGTTTTGATATTTTGCAGTCATAGTATGTTTGATGTGGATATTTGAGTGATTATGAGGTGTAATATGATTTGTGAAATAACATGAAGTAACAATTTTTAAGCTTGTAATGGTTTCAGATGTGAATGTTAAAAACATGTTTAAAAGTTTTTCAGTCATAAGATGATTTATGTAAATATTTTAGTGATTCCGAGGTATAATATGATTAGTGATGTAACATGAAGTAACCATTTTTTAAGCTTGTAAAGGTTTCAGAAGTAAATTGTAAAAACATGTTTAAATGTTTTTCAGTTGTAACACAATTAATGTGAATATTTTAATGATTTTGAGGTGAAATATGATTTTCGACATAACATGAAGTAACAATTTTTAAGCTTGTAATGCTTTCAGATGTAAATATTAAGAACATGTTTGAAAGTTTTTCAGTCATAACTTGATTGATAATATTTTTATGATTTTGAGGTGTAATCTGATTTGTGACATAACATGAAGTAATGATTTTTAAGCTTGTGGTGCTTTCAAACATAAATGTTAAAAACATGTTTAAATGTTTTTCAGTCATAACATGATTGAAGTGAATATTGAATGATTTTGAGGTGTAATATGATTTGTGATGTAACATAAAGTAAAAATTTTCAAGCTTGTAATGCTTTTAGACAAAAAATTGTAAAAACATATTTAAAAGTTTTTCAGTTGCAACATGGTTGAAGTGAATATTTTAATGATTTTGAGGTGTATATGATTTGTGTCATTACATAAAGTAACAATTTTTAACCTTTTATGCTTTCAAGCATAAATGCTAGACACATGTTTAAAAGTTTTTCAGTCATAACATGATTGATGTGAATATTTTAATGATTTGTTGTTATGGACAGTCTTTGTCTTGGAAGTGTTAACTAAGATGTGTTATAAGAATTTTGAAACAAATTTTTTATGTTAAAAAAGGAGTAATGCGACTAGTTATGTATTAGTTTTTGATTCCTCATATCAGTGCTTTTTAATTTTTTTTTTTTGTGAATGATGAGTGGATTAAATTTCATATTACTGAAGAAAAGTTAGAGAAAATCTTGGTTAACATGAAATCAGTGGGTGATGAGCAGTGATGGTAAGCTTTTCAGGTTTGGAGCTTCAAGAGAATTTGAACTCAGGTTACTGGGTGCTTGCTCACTTTCACGAGAAATATAAGTTTCTTGCTTCAATCTTTGCGAGGGAGAAAAAATATTTGTTTATTATCTAAACCAGCAATTCCATTAAAGAAATATGATAAAAACATCTTTGAAGGGCTGAGAGTGAAATGTAATTATAATAGTGTTTGAGAAAACTTAACATCTGAATGAATGAATCTGAAAAAGAACACGGGAACTCGTAGCATCTTGAGAAACCCTGTTGGTCAAAGCTTAACACAATGTGGAGGCAAGAAAGGGAGAGTGAACTGACAAAAATACATTTTCAGGAGCCAGGTAAAAGAACTCTTAGCTCCCTACCTAGAAAAATGTTACCAGGTTACATTCATTCTCTACAGCAGCAAGAGTTGGAGTTCACCAACTTCAACTTTTAACATGTCACACAAAACAGATTACAACAGCAGCTGGGAATCAACATGCTGCTAGAACACAATAATACTTTACACAAACATAAACAGCTCTGAACATCTAATAATTCAACGAAACTTATGTTTAAAAAATGGCCACCATTTTCCTTTACATTTGCTTAAATTTGGACTTTTTAGAAAATAATGTGAATTTTATCAGATTTCAGCTTCGATAGCAGTCGTTTCAGGCTTGATTTGTGCTATTTCATTAATATTATGTCAAAAAGTAGTATTTGTAAATAAGTATATATTTGTTCAAATATACAAATTTTATGCTAAATAATGTACTCGAAATTCTAGCATGGATGCTTTCAGAGAAATCTAAATGTAAACTAGGTATATTTCTCTATTATGCACAAATATTTGAAATAGATGGAATATTTGTGGTTTACATTAAGCTAATATTTAAAGACATTTGGTTTAAGTGTAATTTTTAAAAAGTTGAAAAATCTATTACTTGTGTATTGCTTAAATCGAATGATGTGTGTTTTTCATTTCATGCAAATTTTGCGAGTGAAAATATCTCTTGTAGGAAAATATTTTTCATAGATTCCCTAGATTTCTGTGTGATTTTAAAAATTTTATTTGAAGTTTGCTGAAAAATATACTTGAAACTTAAAATTAATTGGATTAGAATTAATTTTAACTTTAGAGAAATAATTTTATCAGTGGGAGATGGGAAACTTATTCTTTCCTTCACTGGAAGCAAATCCTCCCTTGGCTTTGAGAATAGGAAAAATATTTCCTTCTGAACAGGTTAACAGCCAGGCGAAAGTAAAAGTATTTGTAGGGGCAGAGGGGAGAGGGGAGGTAAGCAGGCAGGTCCACTTCACATTAGTAGGTAGAGGGCAGTTTTTGCAAACAGGTTAATGCCTTCGGGTGTGTCCAAACTTGGTGTCTTTAGGGGGTGTCTGGCAGGTGGAGGGTCTACGACATGGTACACAAAGATGCATTCTGGGCTGGGGAAGCTGGGAGTGCCCATCTGAGGCAGGCAGTCCTCCAGCTAACCGAAAACAATTTCTGAACTGGAGGGGGAGGGGCGCATACCCGAGGATGCACTCTGGTCTAGGGCCCGGAGGGGGACAGGAGTTTTCAACCATCCTTGCTGACCAGTGCCATCTTTAGTTTGTGGACAAGCCTCACCCTGGATACACATCACTGAACATCACTCTCTGCTATTCTGACTTCACTGGGTGGGTTGACGTTTGGTGGGGACTTGTGGAATGGCTAAGGGGTATGCCTCATGCAAAGCCAGGGATTCGATACAGCCTACACTGTGCTTCACCTCTCGCTTTCTTCGAAAAATATCTGCTCCAGGGTTCAGATCTCGTTCACAAACTTCATAAACTACAGTGAGAAATATTTTTACAAGTTTTAATTTAATAATTTTTTTGAAAAATTTATTTGTGTGTTAAGCCAAATATAGGTTATTTATAAGCTTTTATCATGTCAAGTACGTTTCTGAGCTTTGTCTATGAAAGTTCATAGGATTTTCAACTACAGTTTTGTTAACTAGTGCTGCGATTTCCCAGACTTAACAGAATTTGTGTTAACATTATTCGCCTCGATGTAGTATGTCTATATTATTTTTTTAAGTAATGTAGTATTGATTTCATCGTTTTTCTTCGACCAAATGTCTGGACTCAAATCATTCCTAGATTTATTCATTTTCAAAAATAAACTTTGTAGGAGGGATTAAACTCTTCTTCACACGATACAAGCCTCCATATGCTTCGATGGAGATTGTGTTAGAAATTAATTATTCTTACAATAGTGAAATTTTTTTTCCAGGGAAGTGAAACTTGTGTTAAAAAAAATCTGGGTAAATATTTTATCTGCATTTATGTAATTCTTTTCCTTTTTATGTTGAGGAAGATGTGATTACATTTTTTTGTGGCTAATAAGTAGCTAGATTGGGAAATATAAACCGGTAAACAGGCCATTTTTATTGACAAAATGTTTAGTTATGTTATATCACTTCATTCTGCTGTTTGAAAAATATATTAATACATTTCCTGGTCCATTCCTTATACTTTTGGCACACTACAATTACTCTTGTGGGTAACATTACCTATTACGAAACAGTCGTTTTGTATTCAACTCTTTTTCCTGTAACTTCATCTCAGTAAGCTGACAGATGCCGACCGTGCTCCACGTCTCTAGTCATGCTCCCAACACACACAGCTTGCAAGACATTCATTCACTGACCTCGCAGCCGAACATACGTGTTTCTACTGCTTGTATGATTTCGCTGTGTGTTTTTTTAAGTCAAGTAGTGTAATTTATATATTGCTACCGAAATTTCATTAATTTTTTCACATAGCTGTGTGTTCAACTCTCTTTTCGTTCATTTCCGAGTTTTTCGCATAATTTCAAGGCATTGCTTCACTAACCTCACAGCCGGATGGAAGTATATTAAAATCATTTCATTTCTTTCCACAGCTGGGGTACGTTATAGTTTTTTCCTATGCGATGTTTAAACACTGCTACATTTCTATACAGACTTTTGAACTGAACAGATGTGTCATGCTGCTACCCTCTTCCAGCAAGCGAGCTCATCCATGCACTATCTTCCTGTGTGAACAGACGTGTTTCTCATTCTCCTTGTACGATGTCAAGTAGTGTAATTTATATTAATGCATAGAACTCGTTACTTAATTTCATACAGGATAGTCACATACTTGTGTTCATTTGAAATATATTTCGGTAATATTCGTTTAAAGACTCCTAATTTGTCTCGGGCAATACATCAGTGCTGTTATTATTCATTTGGAATAATCGTTTACACTTAAGTTCTTCTGTTTGTTATTACTAGCATACAGTACATAAATCGTATCTTTCAGAGTCGCCTATCTCCCAACACCATCTACGACACCAAAAAAAAAACACTTATGAACTCTTGCACAAAATTCAATACATATATAATCTATACAATATACCAGTCCCCTCAGTAAAGTTCCAGTCGTTGTGCAGATAACATCGCTCCCCTATATATACCCCTTCCCCAACACACAACTACCTCAGTACCACGCCAGAGCTCCGAGCATCAACACTTACCATGCTGCTCCCCACCTCAAAAAAAGAAATAAAGTGCCCAAACTATACACTTATCAAATACAAAAATGCATCGAAGAACTTTAACTAAACATCTTTGATGCAAAAACTTTCATCAAATTTCTTTGATCACATTTTATTCAATTAATCCTTAATACGATTTTAAAAATCGATCGCATTAAGACCGGATTAAGGATTAAACCAATCAATCAAATCGATAATGCATGTTGCAGCCTCTCCAGAACACTCGTAGGCAACGATCGGGCGCAGAAAAAGAGTGATTCGAGTGTGCAGCAACTTAAGTAAACTGCCCCATAGCAAACAAATTTGGGTACATATAAGGAGGGGAAATCAGGATAGGGAGAACAGCGAAGGAATCAGGAGGGGAGTTGAATCGAGCCAGAGAGAAAGCCACCTCGCGAAGCAAAGTACTTAAAACAGCTCATGCCATGGGCGCTGCTATCGCAACCCCCACTCCTAAACTGGTGCTCTGAGGATCGATCTCTGATTCTCCTTACAAAGTTCCTTCAATAGTACACAAATACACTTAGAAAACTCAAGGAGGTAGAAACAAGAATCTAGCAGAAAGTTCATCAGGGGGTAGACTGCCAAGAAATAGACAGGCATTCACAGAGAACAGTTCATACACAATTTCACAAATATCTCGGAGTGAGCAGCTCCATCTTGAGGTTTTTTGTAACAATGAGTAGAAGAAATCCCTAGGGACGGTGTGCAGCTAGGTTGAAGACCACTCAGCGCCATCACAGTGATCTCTTCTCGATCACCAGGAATCATGACAAGCAGCAACATGTGGGGTTGGCAGTGAAGAAAACCCAACAACCTCCGTCACCTCTAGTGGATGTCTCATCCTCTTCTCAGCCGCACGACAGTGGTGGCGCAGGGCAGGCTCAGCTCGACTCGGTGGCAAGATGGGAAAACATGCAAAGTAACCCAAGTGAAGCATAAAAAATAATTTGGGAAAAAGAGGAAAGGGAACAAAATGTGCACACAGAAGCAAACCAGTAAACAAACTGCAAAACACAAACATATTCATTGCACCAATAATAACGTTTCAAGTAAAGTTTCAATTGAGACACATGCACCTATCGGAACAGCTGGTTTGAAGTAGGCGAAACAAGATTTACAGTATTAACACCTAAGAATGTATCTATCTTAAAAGGGCCAAAAAAATTCGAAATCAGCTTCTCCATTAGATATTTTCCCAGATCTGCTAATAAATAGTTCTTATTGAGAACCAAATCCCCTGTCTTAAAGGAAATCGGTAACCTACTCTGGTCCATTTTTACTCCGACCTGCAACTTCGCTGCCCTGAGTCTGCAGTAAAACTCCTCCAGCAACCAGTCCCTGTCAGCATCACCCAAGGGGGATGGGAACACGGGAATATTCCAAATGTTGAATAATGGGTGACTAAATGGGCGGCTAAGGAATTGAAAGGAAGGTGGAACACCAGTAGAATCATGATGGACACTGTTGAACTCCACGTTAATGAAGACCAAGTCCCTGTCCCACATTGTGTGATCCTGATTATAAAAAATAGTCAAACATGCCTTTAAGTTTTTATTACATCTTTCAACTTGGTTACCCTTCGGGTAATACAGACTGGAAGTCAAATGCTTGATGGCCCAGTGAAAACATATGTCCTTAAAGACATTGGAAGTAAAATACTTAGCATTATCAGTGACTAATTCCACAGGAGCACTAAACATCTTCCACACCTGATCGGTGAGTACCTTTTCGATGGATGAAGCCTTCATATTCCTCAATGGCAACAGAATAACAAATTATGTAAATGTATATAATAGAATTAAAACACATGCATTACCCTTTTTAGATCTCACTAAAGGACCAAACATATCCAAATATACCATGCTCAGGAGCCTAGGGTGTATGTGTCACAATCTGCCCAACATTTGCGTGCTGCACCTGTTTCCATTTTTGACACAGATCGCAGGATCGTACAAAAATAGACGCATCGCCCCTAAAACTTGGCCAGGCGAAATATCCAACAATCTTGTGGGAAGTCTTACGCACCCAGATGTCCCCCAAACACTGAAACATGGAAGTAAGACAACACCATCGGTCTCAATAACTCAGGTACAACAATCTTCCGAGCACGGCCATGCTTGCTAGTGACAAACAAAACGCCATTTTCAGACACATACGGAAGCATGGCACCATTACTCAAATCCCTTTGGAACTGATTACAGAAACTGTCATCTGCCTGGGCCTGACGAAGCTTCACAAAGAAATCCGGAAAACCCTGAATTATGTTAAGGGATGCCTCAGTTGCCACTGCCCTGTCCGTTCCAAAATCAGCTGGCATCAGCCACCTGGTTTTCGAAGCCTCGGACATGGTGAACCTTAAAGTAGAAATGAAACAGGTGTAGGACCCAACGCCCCAATTTCCCTAACTGTCGAAGGAGGTTAAGAAACAAACTCAAGGCTTGATTATCAGTATAAAGGTCGCATTCGCCATGCTCGATGTACGATGCGAACTTTTCTAGCCCAAAGATAGATACTAATATTTCTTTCCGCTCAGTCTCAGAAAGGCTGCTACTCGCGAAGGTAACAGGCGCCTGAACCAATTATGTCCACTGGCTTAGGACAGCACCTAAAGCCAGTGACGATGCACCAACTTGCACTATTAATCGGCGATAAAAGTCCAGAAAAAGAAGCACCGGAGGAGAAATTAGTTTTTTCTTAAGGAGGGAAAAGGCCGAATCATGCTCCTGACCCCATTGAAATTCTGCTCCCTTTCTTTTCAAAATATTCAAAAGTGCTGTCAGTTCTGAAACATTATTTTAAAAAATGGGAGTAATATCATAAAGTTCTAAGAAATTTTTGAACTCCTTACAAGGTATTAGGTTGAGAGAAATTTAAGATTGGGGCCACACGGTCGGAATCAATCATGAGACGACTCTCACAGAGCAAGTATCCCAGAAATTTCACCTTGTCTGATACCAAGGTGACCTTATCTGTATTTACCATCATACCTACTTCCCACATTCTAATGTACACCTGACGCAAGTGAAATAAATGTGACTCGAGATCATCACTGTAAACAATGATGTAATCGATATAATTGAAAACCAATTTAAATTTAGATAAAACATTATCTAAAACGGCCTACACACATGGGAACATGGTGTGCCGAACTTAGTTCGTACAAACCAAGTTCCCAGTGGTTCGCCTGAGTGTGGGTACTAACGAACCAAGTTCGCGGACGAACTTGGTCTTCCATCATGTTGGAAAACATTTATTCGGTTCGTCACCGGGGCGAACCACGTTCTCCTGTGTGTAGAGAGGACGAACCGGTATTCGGTAGTCTAGAGCAATCGTGAGGTGTGTTTAGGCGCTGTGCTACAATATCGGATAGTGCTCATTTTATGAAATCCGTCTTTTCTGACGGACTTCATCGAGGCCTATCGTAATTATCCATGTTTGTGGAAAGTGAAGTGTGACGAGTACCGGAGCAGGAACATGCGCGATGAAACACTAAATACACTTTTGCTAATTACGCGCGAGAATATAGCCAGTGTATATTTAACCTTTCTGAAATCCAGAATAGAAACACTGAAGCAGAGCTTTCGGCGTGTATAAATCTCGATTATGGTACTATGACATGCTCTCGTTCATCACCGATCACAAGGAACACAACCTTTCAACGTCAACAATGGCCCTACAAGACGAAGCGGGAAAAGAGGATCGGGAAGTCAAAATGAAGGACAGGTAAGTACAGTGAGGTTTGTTTATATTTTAGTGTTTAATTACAGTTCATCAACATTGTACAATTATGGTTGTGGTGTACAAGATTAATAGCACGGATACAATGAACACGACATAGAATGTTATTACGAAGTATTGTTTGTAATGTATGAAATCAGCCTACGTACAGTAAGATAGTCACGGACCTATCAATGGTTTCCATGTTAAATGAAATTTATCTCTGCGAATAAGTAGGTAATGAATAGAAATACGTTATATGCTATAGGGTAAAGTATGTTTACACTACATACTTTAACAATACCTGACATCGTATAAAACAATGCTCATTCTCTGGCACTATGCTGCACCATGTTATCTTGCCATGGGACTTATAAACGGCCCGCGAACAACCCTCATTAGTAGTAAATTATACACCTACTTTTGCATTAGCTTCGAATTCGTTGATTCCATTTGCACATTTCACCATGCGTTATGTGTGCAAATGAGTGAGAACGATCTGGTCGATGTCATCGTTGATAATTTGGCTCCACACATACTTGCGCAATGGACATTAGTGACTATTCCGCGTAATTTTTGCGAGTTTTAAGTTTCCATCCACCAGACGAATGCGCTCATTGCCTTGTCGCCGCACCTGCTCATCCCCCCCCCCCCCCCATCAAGGTATAGCCCAAGGAGGTTATATATAGTATACCTCCTTCGTATAGCTGCGGAATGAATGACAGTGGCGAGATCTGGCTGGTATTGCAATTCCTCCTTCTCCCCCTGCTGAACAAACCGACAAATGTAGAGGAGGCGCAAGAATATTCTGGGAATTAGGACCCTCGATGCAACGCGGGATTTAGCGAAATTTCTAGGTGATGGCCTATGGCCCTATAAATACAAGCCACAGCTGGACTGCCAGCAGTCTTGCAGATGCCATTTGGCTGAGTGCGGAAGCGAAGTCAAATGCGGACGAGGTGTTCGTGGTGTGGATGTACGTGAGATCGTGATACACGACGAGTGACGGCTATTGTGCGTGATGGCGCTCGGAGGACTCTAGAATATTGCGGACTGGTGGGATCTGGACTAAACTGAGGTAGGACTAAACGACATGTATGGATTTTAATGTAAATTTTGGAATTGTCAAATATGGACACATTATTAGAAAATAATTGAATAGGTTTTGATACACTGTATATTGGGACTTATTTTTAATTATATAACTTCATTAATTTCTTTGAGGTAATTTCTTATAAACGTATTGATTGAAGTTATTGATTGTAAACAGCAAGTGATATCAATTTATTGTGAGAATTCGGGTCGATAGTAGTTATTGTAAATAAAATTAGGAAATTATAAATAACTATTTTATTTAATTAAGACCTCCATCCCTTAACAAACCTGTTTTAGTCCCTTAATATGGCCTGTCACAGTGAAAATTCTTCACCAAATTTGAAAGAAATCAGTTGAAATTTTCCCGAGATACGACTCAGTTTTCTTTTTTCCATTGAGGCCATTTTACGAAATGGTGGAGAAATGAGGCTCTGTGTGTGTGTGTGTGTGTGTGTGTGTGTATATGTATATATACACACACACATGCATATATACAGAGCCTGTGTGTGTATGTCTCCCCTTTCAATTTTTGAACGCGTCAGCCAAATTTCAAAAAATTCGGTACATACAAGTAAGGACACCTGACTTTTATATTTTTCGACTACGTGGGGCACTACTTTCAAAATGGCGGCCATTTTAATATTTAGGGTGATGTGTCATATCTCGAGAACCATCCATCCGATTTAAACCAAGTGTGGCAGACCATCGTGTAAGCATTAAATTTTGAAATGGATATTGTTATTAATCAGCCATCTTGGAAGATAGCACCAAATAAAAGATAAATATTATACATTATGTCTCGAAACTAACAAAGCATTTATCACCCAATTTGGCATGTAGTAATACTCTGACAGGCCAGGTAAACGATATCTACTTTGCCATTTAGTCAGGTTCGACCAAATTTTGTATGCTGAATATATATATATATATATATATATATATATATATATATATATATATATATATATATATTACAAGCATAATATATGCCAACACGTAGATGCTTTTGTGAACCATTCTGTAAAATAGTGACACATGAATAAAGTTTTTGTGTCATATCTCGGTAAACAATTGACCGATTCCTACCGAATTTGGGAAACACGTAGTACGGCGACAGATGATGGGAGATGGTATGTTATAAGCATGTCAGGCACTTATGTTCAAAATGGTGACTATATAAATATTTTTTGCTCAGTATCTTTTATTAACGAAACAAATTCAAACTTAACTTTGTGTGCTGGCAGTATCAATTACAACCACCAAGTTTATCTATACAGAGATTCGAAAGAGTTGTACTTTGATAGACCATAAATATATCTATATGAATTTTTTATGTGTTACAGACACTAAACTTATTTTCAGAATGACGTCTATAAAACCATTTTAGCTTAGTGTATTACATCTATGAAACTATGTAATCGATTTTAGCTTAACTTTGTATATTGGCAGTATAAACTCATCGGATGTGTAATACATAACTTTTGTCCTCTATTAATGAAGATCGTCGCATGAAAATATATGGATGTTGTATGCCATATCTCAAGGATCATTCTACCGATTTTCACCAAATTCTTCACATAAGTAGCACTATGGTAGTCACTTATTTTCAAAACGACGGCCCTGTCAATATTTTTGATTAGTAAACCTTATCATTCGAAACATTAGATTGATTAAATTCGAAGTTGATACTCGAATCCGACCTCCGTAATGCAGTTGATTGCACACTAGCTTATGAAACGAGGTTTTCTGAGTTCAAGTCCCGGGTAATACATGTGTGTATTTGTAATTGTCTCACTACTGTTGCACATGTTTCTGGTGTCATCTCTAATGATAGTGCTTTCAACTAGACGGCAAGTTCTAACTACCAAATCAGCTTTTAAGAAATTATTTAAAAATTAATTGCACCCATGTTGAGGAAAATAGGCTCATTAGTTATATCAGTAAGTTTTTTCCATGTGGTGTTATCTTACAAAATGGTTGACCAATAACCGTATCCATCTTTAAACTCAACGCTTACTCTATGTGCTGTCAACATACAAATTTGTTTTAAATCGGTAGGATGGTTCCCGAGATAGGACAATCCCCTTCAATTTTGAAAGGCCACCATTTTGAAAGTAAGTGCTCGGCGTGGTTGGCAACCATAAAATTCAGGTATCTTTACCAAGTACTATACGTGCACCGAGTTTGGAGAAATTCTGTTCACACGTTCAAAAGTTGAAAGGTGAGGAACACACATACGCACAAACACGTACACACATTCTTACGCACGCATACATACATTCTTACGCACACATACACATAAAGGCAGGAAAGTGATCTCATAAGCCTTTCTTTACTTCGAAATGTAGTCTAAAAATAGAACGCAATTTCGGTTGGTTAACGAATTCGCCTAGTACATTTACAGCAAAACTTTTTGCCAAATTTGGGGAAAATCGGAAGATTTCTTGACGATTTGGAGAGAGAGATTAATCAACGTTCATACATACCCACATAAATACATATAACATAGATTTCGTATAGTCTGGAACAAACGTCTGTTTGCTTAAGCCTGTTCATTTCTAAAAATAAATGGTACGATACATTTAAACTTTAATAAAGAAGGCAAATGCTACAAAATCGGGATAGTTTTCGTTGTCGCCGCGCGTGAAGTACCGCACAAGTTTCTACAGCTTTCGATCTCCTTTCGAGTTACAGCACGGTGATGTTGGAGAATGATAGGTGGGATGTCAATGTGCAGACCACAGTCACATTTACCGCTTATCACACACGAGAGTATACACACGTACACGCTAAGTGGACGGTCCTATTAAGTCAAGAGTGAAACGATGCCAAAGCCTTTCAAAGTTACACATTTAGGTATACAGCGTGCCCCACAAAAGTACGCCAATATTTGGGCCTGGGTGGTATACAACAATGAGGAAGAGTGAGAATTGCTCTAGGTCTACATTTTATAGCTAAACTCCCTCGACATTTATTCCTTTAGGCTGTTGACAATGAACACTTTTGAAAGCCCTGCTTAAGATCTACTTCTATGCAAGTCATGTATTCTTCCACCTTATGTAAAATTAACGTTCCCATGGGCCTCATCACTTTATTCATGCACCAGTCAACTGAAATTTTGTAATTATTAGAAAAGTAAACAGTTAGTAATCTGTTCATTTTTACACTTCGCTGTATTTAAAAATAACAGAAAGCGAAATAAATAAACTAGGTTATCACAGATGGTTACCTAACACATTTTATTCGACGTTGAGATATGGAACTACTTTCCATCCATCGTTGCCAACTTTACTGGACGCATCTCACACAGAGCGCCCGATAAAATATATGCCAGGCAGGAGCAGCGACATTTTTCTAAGGTTGATTCCAAAAGTGCTCACTTTATCGTGAAACAGCCTTAACTCTTGAGTGTCGCACTGCAATGTTACACTAACCTGCAGAATAATCAACTCGTTCTGCATGACGACTGACCGAGCCTTCAGACAGTGCTCCACGTGTTGTCTACAAACTGGCTTTGCTTTCGGACATGTTAGAGGGCATGCTGATAGATGCACGTGACCTGTGAAGTCATATCCCTAGTTCCGAAGTTTATTGACAAAATTAGAACTTTGCCTACGATACATGTTCGAGATTCCCTCTCTAGCTAATAGAAAGAGAATGAGATCGTGTTTATACTGTACGTGTTTTTACGCGCGGAAAAGTATTAATTTAAGAAGTTCAAAATAGAAGATAACTAGAACAACAACTTATTTAAAAACTAATAATTGGTATGTTATTTCAACAACGTAAATATCAAAATAAATATCACGAAAATCAACTAACACTGAAACTGTACAATGCAATAAAAGCTCATTAAATTAATACTTTATATATTTTTAATGGTTATTTTACATTGCATATCCACTTAAAATGTAAATGTGTTGTTTAAAATAACGGTTTTGAAAACTGAACGTTTACATTGCTGTGTTTACCGCGTATTGTTATGATTTTCTCTGATAGCACAGTTCTCGGAAATAGCAGTTTTAGAAAGACGCTGTAAATGTTTTGCGTGTTAGTTCCATGCCAGTTGCCAGTAAACAGCACAATGGTCTTGACCTTTATGAATGAATTTCTCGCAAACGGTGGGGTTTGGTGAGAAAAACGCAAAACGAGCTTTTTCGTTAATTTTAACGTGCTCATTCATAACCCGTCATTGCAAAAAAAAACTAATTGAGCTTTGGCATCACAGACATTTACGTGAAAACAGTGCTGCGACCCTTCTTTTCTATATTACAATTTTATAGCAGCTTCTGGTTTTGCAGTGGTTGCAGATATTCGTTCAGCTACACATTATTCTGGACTACATTGTTCCATTCCAAATACTTTCTGTAATATTTGCAATAAATGTGTGTTTCAGCTCCACTCTCAATGGCTCGCACCACCCTTACGGAACATCGTCGACCATATGTTACACATATCTCACACATATATTTTTCAAAAAGAATATGCGGGCGGAGTTGGCCAGTGTTTTTCAGACTCGCCCTGTATGTACATATTTGTTGTAACTTTATGATATAATATTATTTTTATTTACATTCGAAAATACACTAAAAACGTAAAAATGCCAACACGTTCGATATAATATTATTTTTATTTACATTCGAAAATACACTAAAAACGTAAAAATGCCAACACGTTCGATATTCTAATGTTCACTATAAAGTTACCCCCTCCCCTCTCCTTTTACCCCTCTCCATCTTCCCCATAACTTATCCCTGGATCCGCCCTGTTGCAGTTATTTTATTTAACAAAAATACGCAGTGTCCCAAAATTACCCAAGTCAGTGTATAAGTTTGAGGAAGACATTTTACAATGTCAAAAATAAAAGTATGTCCTCTATCTTATTATAGGCTGTTCACGGTAGAATGAGCACTTTTGAAAGCCCTGATTGAGATATAATTGTATGCACGTTGTGTATTCTTCCGCCTTATGTAAAATTAACATTGCCATGGGCCCCATTACTTTATTCATGCGCCAATCAAGTAAAACTGAGAAATTATTAGGAAAGTAAATATTAAACAAATCGGCTCATTTTCGCACTTTGATGCATAAAAAAACAGAAAGCGAAAGAAATAATTTAAGTCGTCACAAATGGTTACCTAACACTTTTTATTCGACGTTAAGGTATGGAACTCTTTTCTATCCATCGTTACCGACTTTACTGGGTAAATGTCACTCAGTCCACCCATTAAAATATATGCGTTCAGGGGCAGTGACTTTTTTCTAAGGTTCATTTCAAAAGTGCTCACTTTATACGTGAACAGCCTTTAGTTACGTGTACATAATTACCTGAAACGATTAGGGTGCCTCTTTCATTCATACGGAATAAGAAATACATATCGCACTAATTTACTAACACTCATCACTTCCAGAAGTGACGTGGCACATGAAGTCACGCCACATTAGATCAATTAGAGAGCAGAGAGTTTAGAAAGAGTGCAACCTTGTTAACAAGGAGTTAATTAACAGAAATATTACTCGCGCAGCTACTTCGCAATACAATTAATGGCACTTAACGAGCACGTGTCACCTTCTGTAGTGTCCTAGATATGGAGTGTTAATGACGTTTATTCACAACAACACCCATAGCTCAAGTGGGAGCGTTACGTTTTCTAATGAACGTCGAGTTGACTAGCGGATACGATTCACGTTGACGACGTCGAAAGGAAATTCACGTTGTACCCTTTGTATACGAATACAAAAGGGTGGAAGATAACATTAAATATTGCACCCCAACCTTAAGTCACTTAAGATGATAATAAAAACTTAAAATATCAAACATGATCGAGATTATAACGTTCACTACAAAGTTACCCCCTCCCCCTCCTTTTTACCCCTCTCCACCTTCCCCAAGACTGATCCCTGGATACGCCCCTGTTGTGTTTATTTGATTTAACAAAAACAAATAGTGTCCCAAAATTACCCAAATCAGCTAATGCTTCTAAGTATTTTTTAGACACAGTGCAGGTACTTTTGCACAGACACAACCGCTACCTCGTTTGCAAAAGATCTTTATTTTGAAAGCAGTAGGATCATGGGAAGTCGGGGTCAACAGAACCTGGGACCGGAATCGGAGCCGGCCGCCGCCATCTTGGAATGAATATAGTGGTTTTTAATCAAGTAGTGGCTCTGGTTTGGTATATCTACATTCCAGCCATATATGATATTTTACAGCACCTTCTTTTTCCATCTCACATGTAAGTTGATCTATAATCTTCGGCTTCATATGTTTTCGCCATGCCTGACGAATTAGATGCAATATACGTGGTTTAGGATCTTCATATGTACACTTTTTTACATGGTCGTCATACGACTCCTGCTGGTATTGAAATTCGCGTCACACTCCATCTGGAGCGTTCATTACTTGAAAATGTGTGAACGTATACAACCACACTTATAACCAGGGATAGGACAATTTCGCGAGTTCAATTTCGTGTAGGCTAGACTTCACAATCCTCAGATGTTTGTTCATTGGGTGCTGCCTCAGTGTTACCACACACCTGGCAGCATGGGATTCGCTTCTTGTTCCCTTGCAAGTCTGCTATTGGCTTAGAGTCGTCCAGAGTGTGCATAATAAACTCTGATCCAATAGCAAAGATGACTTCAATGTACACGCATTTGAAATATATATTGTCCTGAAATGAATTCGCGAAATCTTTCTATCCCTACTTATAACATTGGTTAGTTATACGAGCCCCTCTCATCTTCTTCAAACATTGCCCAGTTTTCTCATGTTGGTGGAAACTGCAACTTTTACTAAAGGTATTGCGGCAGTAGCAACATGAATATATTGATGCCTGTGGAGAATTATCTACACTGTTCACTCTCAGGTCTGATGTTGCCGATGGCAGCAGTGCACCAGTGCAGCTTTTAGAAAAAGTCTTCTTGCAGTAGCGGCACAAATAACTTTCCCGGATATTTTCTAACGTCAAAGAAGAGTTCGTTCTCCGTAGCCACTGTTCACTCTTCGAAGTCTGAATAGCAACTGAGTCAGTCAGCCTATACTAGAACCGTCATATATATTGTCGGTTTAGCTAAACTATGAGATTCACGTCTATCGACTACACATCCCATGTACCAAACTGAAGGCTCTTCTGTAAGGACATCGGCAACAGCCACCGCTGCCACTGCCAGGACGGCTACAATAGCTCATACTGCCAGGATGGCTACAATGGCTCATACTGCCAGGATGGCTACAATGGCTCCTACTGTCAGGATGGCTACAACGGCTCCTACTGCCAGGATGCCTACAATGGCTCCTACTGCCAGGACGGCTACAATGGGTCCTACTGCCAGGATGCCTACAATGGCTCCTACTGCCAGGATGGTTACAATTGCTCCTACTGCTAGGACGTGATCAAGTAGTGCGCGGGCGCACCTTGACGATATTTTTTAAGAATAAATAGAAAACATGCGAACACTCTGAGAAAACCAATTTTCCCCCACTCGCAATGACCAAGGAGGAGCTGTGCAACAACAGAACATGTGAGGACATCGGCAACAACCACCGCTGCCACTGCCAGGATGGCTACAATGGCTTCTACTGCCAGGACGTGATCAACAAGTGCGAGAGTGCACCCTGACGATATTTTAAAGGATAAAAATAAAACATGCCAACACTCTGAGAAAATTCATGGGAACACTCTTGGATAATACATTTGCCTCACAACAGCAATATTCATAACAACAAGCAACCATGACCGTGACCTTGGTAACGTAATACGACATTCACCTTAATCTGATCTTGGATAACGTCATGCGATATTGACCTTTACCTTTGGCCACCCTCTCGAACAAAATCTACCGCTTAAAACAAAAAAAAATAGTAGCAATTTTTCTTATAAAAATTAAAATCGCAGAAAAATCATAAGATCTTGGCAGCTTCGTCTAGACGAAGTTCTCATGATACAGAAATAATCTTCCGGATATAAGTGTAGAGAGCTTTTATGTTACTATTGGCCAAACTATGTCTGGAGTTTGGTCACTGAGTTTCCGAACATGCTGTATATGCATTGTACAACTTCTGTTCGTATACGTACTTGTATAGACTGGTCACAATAAAGTGAGCACTTTTGAAAGCCCCGCTAAAGATCTACCTGTATACACGTTGTATATTCTTCCGCCTTATTTAAAATTAACATTGCTATGGGCCTCATCACTTTATTCATGCGTCGGTAGAGTGAAACTATGAAATTATTAGGAAAGTAAATTCGATGCATTTAAAAAAAAAAAAAAAAAAAAAAAAAAAAAAAAAAAAAAAAAAAAAGCAGAAGAAATAATTGTTACCTAACACCTTTTATTCGATGTTAATATATTACCATCCATCATTGCTAACTTTATTGGGCCAATTACACTCAGTACACGCATTAAAATAGTATGCAGGTAGGAGCAGTGACTTTTTTCTAATGCCGTGTCCGAACTCAGGTATATACTTGCGTACTTGCATCTTTGCATACTTCACTTACCCTTGGCGCCAAACTTGATGAATTCTGACAGGCAGTCTTGTTGGCTTCGGTGCCACTTATTAGCCAGCTAACCACTTTAAATGTTCATGTATCCCGACTCTTGCCGAAGGTTTTAGGGGTTAAACAAAGTTTTAAATAATATTTAAATTTCATTTACATTTACATTTATTGTCTTGCATTATTGTATATAAGTGCAGTTTGGATTTCTTTTTTTTTTTATCTTAGCTTCTGTAGGTTAGGAACATAGACCTAATACGAATTTATTGATTAGACCTTTTTTTAAGGTGAAACTTGCGATAATTATTTATTCAGTTCAACATGCTATGTCTACGAATTAGTAATGCTGCCAAATTAAACTTAAAATCAAATAATTATGTCGGAATTCAATTGTAACCTACAAATTGCTTCTCAAAAATGCGGCACTTATTCCGCAAGTATGCGAGAAGTATACAACTTCGAGTACTTGTATACTTGCATACTCCACTTACAGTTCGACGATGTCACTTCCGAGGACAGGTACGCAAAAGTATGTACTTCAGGCGAATTCGGACACAGCATAAGGTTCATTTCAATAGTGCTTACTTTATCGTGAAGTGAACAGCCTTTATGCACTCTACTCGGAGTTTGTGAGTCCATCTTTAATGTACGGAGCGAGCTAAATGCAAGCAAATGTGCGGGTAATGTCGTCATGGGCGATGTAGTAAAAAAAATGATAAGTGCAGTGTTGTTGCGGCCGCGAGGAGAAGGTAAGTTGGGCTGCACAGCACAGCACAGCAGGCAGAACGAGCGGACTGAAGTGGCATGGTGGTTGTCGTGACTGCCTCGTTAGAGGCAGAGTCCTGCTTGCGCTGGCAATTAACACGTGCGGGGAGCAGACCTTGCCATCTGCCCGACTAGCCCCACTCTTACGTGCACCTCTCTCGGCTGAAAATATACCTATGCCTTCCCGTACCCGCGCACAACGCAGGCAGCATGACGTCACTAACGCCCCTCCCACAATCATCCCCGTGCGATACAGGTGATAGTAGGCTATTCACGGTAATGTGAAATACAGTTGATTGTAGGCTATTCACGGTAATGTGGGATACAGTTGATTGTAGGCTATTCACGGTAATGTGAGATAAAGTTGGTTGTAGGCTATTCACGGTAGTATGAAATACAGTTGATTGCAGGCTATTCACTGTAATGTGAGATACAGTTGGCTGTGGGCTATTCATGGTAATGAGTGATACAGTTGATTGCAAGCTATTCACGGTAATGTCAGAACTTTTGAAAGCCCTAGCATTTGGAATGATATTCGATAAACGTATTTTATTTTAGCGTTAGGCGTTAAGGTTGAAGTAAAGCAACTGCCTATGGAGCACTGCAGCCGACTATACAACATGAATAACTCATAAAAAATTAGCACAGATGCCATAAAAATTGTTATAAAAGTGCGATTTATACTGTGTATTAAAGAAGAGTGTATATATTTTGCAACATTGTAAATTATTTAAGTGAAATATACTTTTAAATGTAAAAATTTAATCGATTGGTAGAGTCGATATTTTTAAAAGAATTTAAGTGCATTTCAATTTTAGATACTTCGGAAAGCAGATTTTACCAGAAAATCTTCGTCATGGAATATCGTCACAATATTTACTATGACTGAATGCAATTAAATTGTAATAATAACGTAGGAAATAATTTTTATAATTGATTTTACGTGCGTCCATTTGTAACAAACATTTATGGCTGAAACTGACGTAAATAAAGTTAATTAAAAAATTGATATGCTACATTATTACTATGATTTTCTTACATACAATCATAGTAAATATTATGACGATATTTCTTGAAGAAAATTTTCTTGAAAATTCAGCTTTTTAAAGCATTAAAAGCGGAAATGCGCTTAAATTTGGTATAAAAAAACTATCGATTGTTTTAATTTTTACATTAAAAAAGTATATTTCAGTAAAATGTTTTATAATGTTGCAAAATATATGTATTGTTCTTCCATATACAGCATAAATCGCACTTTTATGATAATTTTTATGGTAAATGTAATAATTTTTTATGAGTTATTTACGTTTTATACTCAGGTGCAGTGCTCCATAGGCAGTTGCTTTACTTCAATTTAACTTCCAAGTGCGTTGGAATATACACATTACTTACATGATAATATCGTTGAAAAAAGTGGTTAAAGTAAAAAAAAAAAAATTGTTGAAAGGAAAAAGAAATAGGCTAACTAGGGCCTCAAAATGCTCACTTTACCGTGAACAGCCTGTAGCAACACTTACACTTGAGCAAAATTTAACATTTTTGTACCAAGTATACGACACGCAACATCGCCATTTCTGGCTGGAAAATATAATTTCGCATCCACAAGGACGGGTGAAAAGCATTACTAGTTTCGCCCGAGTGGAGTGGGCGGCTCTTAACATCGAGAACTTGAGAGCCGATGAGGTTGAAGTGAGTTGAGTATGGAGCAGCGCTGGAATGCAAGGGCGGGGGAAACGGGAGATCGTCGAGGAAACCCGCCGATCAGTGACATCGTACGGCATGACTCCCACATGCGAAAATTCCGAGAGCAAACCCAGTTCGCCCATGTAGAAGGCGAGTAGTCTAACGACTACACCACCGCGGCCCATTGTATCTCCCGACACAATTGTTTCATGTTTTTCCAAATGTATCTATATGGGTCTAACATATTCACTTGGTGTCACTGTGATATTTCGTTGCTCTGATGATATTTCGTACGCAATTATTGCTGATCTTCAAAATGAACTTCAACGTCCCCGCCTTTTTAAACTAAAATCTCATAACAGGCGTTGAACATTTTTATGTATACGCCATTCACGGTAAAGTGTGTACGTTTTAAGGCCCTGCTAAAAATTTCCCTTCAAGCCAATTTTTATTTTTTCCCCTCTTTTTAAATATAAACAGTGTAATGTGATTAAAACACACGGTGTATACAATTCACCACTCTTAAAATTTTACTTCTGAGCATGCAATAAAACATATTTATTAGTGGTTAATGCATGTTGGGAGGGCCTTAAAAAGTGCTCACTTTGCCGTGAACGGCCTATACTCTTCTACAGCCTATCTTCTGTCTACGTAACTGCACACGTTTTAACGTAAAACTGACGGGCATGTCAACAATTATACTGGCAACGATTTACCAAACTTCTGATTATAAGTAGGGCCTATATTTTGTGAGTTAGTGAGCATAAAAAAAAAATTACGTTTAACGCCTTGAACGCTGTTTTAATAGCCTCAATATATAATCATGCCTATGACAGTATTGACATTTACATTTGAAGACAACAGGAGGGAAACCGTACCTATATAATCTATTCACGGTTACATTTTTCTGAAGCCATGCTAAAGATCTACTTCCAGGGTACTACTCTGCCTCGTGCAAACTAAGCTGAACTAATCCAGAAAATTACACCAAAGGACAAAGCACCGAATTTGTGCGCACTCAGTTGTAATGATGTTTTGCATGAGAACTATTTATTACTAGGCGCTACCAAAACATATGTTTTCTCGTTGATTTTATTCATATTTATTATAAGTAAAATGAAATATCATTATTAATAAATCAAATATATGTAAAACATCAATTTAACAAGGTATAAGATAATTTTATATTAATAAAGGTATAAAACGTTTATTATACATAACATATATAGGAAATAACTAAACATGTTATACATATGGTGATTTTTCAAAACTTTGATTCAGAAAGTGTGAAGAAACAGCGTATTATAGACTATAAGTCACATTTTGATAATCTTACAGAAGAGCAATTTTAAGTTTAACACTTGTGTTCTTCCACTGTATGCTGATATAAAAAATGGCTGTATCTTGTGACTCATCACTCTCTTCCCCACTACTGAAACACAATAATAAGCCGGCTCAATCTAGAAGCAAATTACATAACCATCCAGAAATCTAAAAAGTATGGACTAATAAAGCTTTCCCCAGTGATCTTTATTTGGAATAAAAATGCTCGATGAGTTGGATAAACTAAATTTACCAGTGCAGTGGTGTTTGTTTTTTTCGACCCAGGTCCTTGGTAGCCGTAATTTCTAAATGTGTCACGGTTTGTTAACGAGGAGGCCGAAAACGTAGTGCTTTATTTTATTTTAACCTCCAGAGTGATGTGGCTAACGGTTCACTACTCCACGAGCGATAACACCAATGCACCCACGACGCCAAGCGCGGAAATCCAAACCATAAGAAAACGGTGGTTTCGACGATATTGAAGGATGGTTCCACGACCGCGCCTACCTGGCGCTTGAAATGCGATGCAGTGTGCTTGAAACACACGTGTTTCTGCGAAACTCTTGTACGTGAGTCCAACGTGCTGATCGACGAAAAGACACCCACTTTAGACGAGAGCTGTCGAGTGCTTTCAAGACGTCACGCACATTATAGGCTATTCACGGTAAAGTCAGCACTTTTTAAGGCCCTCCCAACAGGCTTTATTAACTAATAAATATATCTTATTGCAGCCTTAGGCGTTAATTTTTGAGAGTGGTGAAATGTATACATTGTGTTTATTGGTCACATTGCAATGTTTATATTAAAAAGCAGCAGGAAGATAGAAATTAAGTGCAAATAAAAATTTCGAATGGCCTTAAAAAGTACTCACTTTACCGTGAACAGCCTATACAAACACCATTTCACAGTACTCCAAAATGTCTATAAACGGGATTTTTCAAAGTGCTGTATCCCGAAAATGCACGCGTCAGATACATGCAAAAATACTGGAGGGCCCTGCACTAAACCTTGCTACAGGCTTCTCGCCAATAAAATAATACGGTCACCTTTGAAAGTCCCATAAGTACACGCAGTGCAACGAGAACACTGCCCGCTGATTGTAACAGTGTCCGAAATGGCATATGTTGACAAATCTAGCTGATGTTAGCAAAAATACAAAATGACAAAATCAACGCCCTGTTGGTTTTTACCTTCAAAACACATGCGTGAATGCGTAAATATTTTTTTTATAAATAATTGTTCATTAAAAACACTAGGCATATTAAAAAGAAAAACAAGTGTTGTGCTTTATTTATATATTTTGTAAAAATTTTATTTTCAAGTCGTTAAGACATAATTTATTACTATCTTATTTGTTAACGTTTTCGCAGCATTCTAGTGATGGTTGTAGAAATATTACGTCCGCTTTAAGCATTAAATTTAGATAAAAAATATTTTTCACTGTTTCCGCGAGTGCTAAACAAGTGACTGTCGACAACGTCCGAATTGAAATTACGAAATGACAAATTACAAAATAATGAATTTGTCATTTCGGACTCGGCCTGAGAGCAGTCTGCTTAACGGCGATGGCTCACTTGACGCGCGTGAAATTGCAGTGTCGCCCGTATCGCTACCACACTTCTCGGTCTCAAAAGAAGAAAAATACGCCAGGTAGGCGGGGACCTTAAGAGTTATATGGACCTGCACATATTTTTCTGAAATAGTTGTTTGCGCGAATACGCGTATCTCGGTAAATATATGTTCTGCGCATTCGACTTTTTATCAGAAGAGATAAAAAAAAAAAAGAAAACAATTATCTGTGTTTTTTTTTTTGTCATATTAAGTATATTCTTGGAGAAAAAAATTCGTGGAGATGGTTAAATATCACATTTTTAAAGCTTGCCTGTGCAGTTTCCGTAAGGTGGAGCACTAGTTACAGTTTTAACGGCCGATTTAGATGAAATTTCGTACCCTACTTTGTTAAGCTATTGTTGTTATGTGTACCTGATTTTGTTATTTTTTTAATAGTAAAGATATTTAACAATCAATTTCATTAATCTGTCAATTCATAATACTAGATCTGTTGAAAATATGTGTACGGGGTTTGATCATATGAACATACAACCTTCTGCTTTGTTTTGATAAAATTTGGATTACGTAAGTAGAATATTTCTGTAATTAAATAATATTTATTTGCACCTCCGCATAAGACCAATGTGCAGACTTCGGAGAAATTATCCACTATAGATTATACAATACTGGGATACAGACAAAAATAAGACATGATACATTAAAGTCATTATGCTGGCATTGTATGGCTATAAAACACCTTTACAACATCCGAGAAAGCCAAACTAGTGTACATAAAAAGCATCAAAATTATGCTGGCGATGATTGCAGGGTCGTAGGAAATTACTTCCTACTCAGCACATACACACTCTACCAAGGTAATAACTACGGCATTCTACAGAAGAAACAATAACCAACATTTTTATTGCTGCCACACATCAGTCCCATGTCCGAAAATGCCAAATTAATTGCCATTAGAAGCATAAAATTGATCGATTTAAAGACAAATCTGTTCAGACTTTAGGACATTCTACCATTAATGAAGTGCTGCTGCAGAAATCGCAGCGGCGAGCCTTGGGACTTTTTCAGGCTAGTGGCTGGCAGGGATGCAAAGGTAGGAGGGTGGAAGGATGTGGAAAGCACTTAGGAGGCCAGGCTGGCTCGTTATCTCTTCTCGCGATCGGATTTCTGTTTAGGAGTGAATGTTTCTCAGAATGCTTGTGGTTTCTGTGGCTGGTAGACCACGCAGACTGACACACAGTTTCACTAGACTTTGGATCTTTTGCATGAGCTTGCAGCACCATAAAGTACTACAGTAATTTTTTTAATGAAAATGTACATTGCCCATTTCATTTGAAAGAGCTTAAGTATTTGTATTTGATGTTCAAAGTATATACACACAAATCCGTGCATACTGTCATATTAGCAATTTGTTGTAGGTGGTATCTTACTCGCAATGAGAGAGGTGCAGTTGTGAAGAAACCAGACTCACTTTCATGAGTATTCTGTTTTGATTTCCGGCCCTACCATCCTGAGACTTTCCGTGATCACTCCTAGCGAATGCTGGGCTGGTTTATATGGTATTTATTTTTCGCTCCAGACATAAACAGTTCCCTATCCCTACTTCTCCAATCCACTTGCTCCGTTTCTGACGACCCTGCTGTCAACGTAACGTAAAGCTCTATGTACCTACCTACTGTAACAAACTCGCAATAAATAAATTGCAACATATAATACAGAAATAATACCAGAATTATGGAGTGGGATGCACAGCTCCCTAATAATGGCGTTAATGTATAACAAATTCTAAGTTCTAGAAAGGAAAGGACTGAACAAACATGTTTGTGAAAGAGACATACACTCATGATTACAGTTCAGTTATACATTGGGCCTCTTTTTCATTTCACTCATTTGGTTATTAATTTTACAGTAATTTTTTTAATGTTCTTTTAATTTAGCTTGAATATAGTTTATTTTAGTGTTACAATAAATCTTTTTGATTTTAAGGCTAACTTTAATTCATTCTTTAAGCTTGGCTTTATAACAAGTCCTCTTTTTCGCTACCAATTTACTTCCAACCAAGAGAGCATTCATTGCCTCCCGTATAATAGAGTATAGTGGCGGCTCCTGAGGTAGGGGTACCGTACAAGCAGAGGTAAAACTGTGATTGTTGTACGTAACCGAAATGTAAGTGATCAGATATCGCCTTTATAAAAAATATATGTATACAGACATATAATTTTATATATATATATATATATATATATATATAAAATCGCTAAACCTTCTCCTTTGGTATGAAGCAAGATTTATTTATTTAAAAAAAAAAAAAAACCCTCAGAGAATGTGTATTTGCTATAAATAATGTAGTATTACAATAACAAAAACATATAAAGATAAATTAAAACAACAGGAAACTTGTCTGTAACCCTCTCTTTAAATTAAACATAGGGCCTATAGTATGTAACATCTGGGAATTTGTATGTGTCCTATTTGTTTGTATTAGTAACGTAAGGTAGAATATTTAATTAATTGATTTTTTTCTATCTTATTAACTAGGGTATTAAAAATAATACTGCAGTAAATATGTTACTAGGATGTTTTACTATTGTTCAATTTTTAATTTGCCAGAAAAACTGACATAAATATGGTCATTTTTTAAAGAATAAATATTTGTTTACTTGTAAAAAGGAACGGCACTACTCATAGAAAACATTTGTCAGTTAGTCATATGTTTTTGTTTGACTGTTAGGAATGTTGGATTAAGTTAAGAACGATTTTGGGCTACAGAAGACTCACGTGAGATATGTCAAATCACTAACTACATGAATATATCACTTCCCTGATGAGCCCAAAGGTACTAATTCGACAACTGATTTTTTCTAACACAAGAGAGGAATATTATATTATTGGAATATTCAAGATTCGAGGAAATGCAGCTTCACATCTCGACAAAGGACCCACTGACGTTTCCTAATGACAGCAGTCTAATGGTGTCCCAGCCACTGTGGTAGTTTCGAGAACCTCATCCTATTACCAGTTCTTTTGGAGATCGATGGAACTACTGGCGGATTTCATCTTCATCGTGGACACAATGGTTTAAGGGTATTTGTTTGTTTGTTTAATTAATTTACAATGTGGTTGTCACTATTGTTTGTGTTATTGTCCGCATTTAACTATATGCTAAGTACTAAGAAAACTAGTTGCAAGGGTTTTGTGTAACATTTGTTTTCAACTTGTAGTTGGCATCGACAGTTACCATTAGCACCATGAAAAATTTATATTTATAGTTAAAATATGAAGAACCACTGTCAGCTGGCTTCCTAATCGTGACATGTTTACCATCAATCGCTTCTGTGCAGTTCGGGAATCGCAATCGTTGTTTGAAATCACGTGCAATGTTTTCCCACATCTCAGTCGTTGTTTGGGGTAGATATAATGATTGCATAACCTTCCATATTGCAGTCGATATTTCATTAACAATGTTTGAGACCGTGCGATCATTCATTCTGTAGCTGTAGGCTATGCTTTTGTAGCTGTTTCCTATAGCCAAATACCTAGAGACAAAACAGACAATTATTATCGAGGTCCAATGCGACAGTGTAAAGCTATCTTAATACATCTACAAAGAATTGCAGCTACCGTAGATACCCTTTTGCTCAGTGAATAAGTCCAAAGTTTTCTTTCATAGGAATAATATTTTTAATAATAAAATTACACCTTGAATTAGATAAAGTATTTTTTTATGAGAAGTAAAATGGTGTCGTTTCTTTAGTTTGTTGATGTCGCAAATGATGTTGTTTAATGGTCCAACTTTGCATTACTTCTTTGGCTTGTTAACACAATTAAGGACCATAAAAGCGTTATAATCTTGTGTAGTTTATTTGTATAATTTATCAAATTAATGATTATAGATTTGTGCTAGATATGTGTTGTTGAAATATTTGGGAAATAATTTAAATCAGATTGGCTCTTATTAGTGTTGTGTTGGTCCTAAAAGACAACATAGAGTTTGTTTAATTAATTTACAATGTGGTTGTCACTATTGTTTGTGTTATTGTCCGCATTTAACTATATGCTAAGTACTAAGAAAACTAGTTGCAAGGGTTTTGTGTAACATTTGTTTTTAACTGATTGCTAGGGTTTTGCTGAATAAGTGTTCTTTTTCACATTACTAATAATTAGTATAAACTAATTTGTTCTCATTCTCATAACTTATTCCAAGAGCTTAGCCGAGGTAATAAATCGATAAAATAGTTGTTTGTAGTGCACGCCTCAACATCGACAGCGTGCAATGGCAGGAATTTTATAGTGCCATACATGTGGCAAGTAGATATATTTAGAGTTCTCCAAATAATTACAGTTAATTACAATTGATTTATAATTAATTAGAATTTAGATCCTCTACTGAAGCCATAAAAATTAAAGAGATATTGCAAACTGTACTGTTCAAAAGCTACCAAGTCAAATCTGGCCATGTGTGCCTATACTTAATTAGATTCATAACACCGGTGTTAGAAAGTCTCATAAATTAAAACGAATATTAATTCAATAAACAACAGCGCGTGGATAAAAACAGGAAACTAAATATTAAATAATATTTGCTTATATGCTGCCTTCACTATTAAGAAATATTCTGGAGCATCGAATAGTTGTGCTAATGTATCGAAGCTCACCAAATTATGTCTTACAGAGTACTTTATGTAACTGTATGATTTAGAACGCGAAAAAAATATAACAGGAATATCTTATTATTCGTCAGCAATTGAACGCTAAATAACTAACCACATTTTCAGTTAGTTGTAAATTCCAATTAAATAAATATGGCAGTTATTATTAATCCCTTTTCTTTATTAACAAACGGAATTACATTTTCAGTTTATGTCAGCAGATTAATCTATCTATTTTCTCGTTGCTTAAAACTAAACATTTTTTAAGACGAATTAAAACGGCGCTGGGAATACATTGTAACATTGCAATTTTTAGGGGTTACGTTTATTTTAGGGGTTACGTTTAACATTAGTTATAGATATTTTAATTATAGTACTTGCTTATGTGGTCACTATCTTTAATATCATTTCCAAATTATGTTTCCAATATTTGGATAATTTAATTGTTTAATAAAATAGAGATCATGTGTAAGTATTTTCTTTGTTTCTAAACGTTATTCAGGATTAATATTTTATTTCTTATTTTTCATTTCTTTCCTAGAGGACGGTCAGTATTACACGTTAATTAAACCAAAGTACTAAATAAAACTATCCTGGTTGTCTCTGGTCTCGCTATTGCCGGTTGGGGGAGATATGTTTCATGGTCAGGCAACAGCCAGTTGGA
This sequence comes from Dryococelus australis, assembly GCA_029891345.1. Classification (NCBI taxonomy): domain Eukaryota; kingdom Metazoa; phylum Arthropoda; class Insecta; order Phasmatodea; family Phasmatidae; genus Dryococelus; species Dryococelus australis. Next base: position 116,866,353 of record CM056996.1, read on the forward strand.
GGACAGGAGACAACATAAGTAAGGTAGAAGTAAAATATAACTAATTTTTTCTCACGGAATTTTTTTCACCACGGCCAAAGATGGACGTGTGTACACGAAAAAAAAAAAAAATTATATAATAAGAAATAATATAATGTTAATATTAATTAAATAATTACGGCAAGGCGTTTTTTAAAGATTAATTTTTAATAATTGAAAAGAAATAAGATTAATTTTATTATATTTGAGAAAATTGATTAATAATTTGTTGAATTTGCTGAAGAAGAAAACGAGTTCAATAAAATTAATTTAAGTTAAGAATTGCGACATTGTGATTTTAAATGAAATGTTATAAACTGCGCCCAACGTGATAATTGTAAGTTTGTGATTTGTATGAAACTAGCGACCCTGCCCGGCTTTGCCTGGGTACATTTCTGTGGCCTCCCTTAAGATCGCTCTATCCACTGAGCCTCTGTGGCCCCACTTTTTATATTCATAGAGAAAGGATTATAACAATCGGCCCTGCAGTTTTGGTAGATCATGCTTAGAAAGCAGCAAAATGACTCACTTTTTTTCACACATTTTGAAATTTCTCATCTCTTATAAGTGCTACGACAATTTTTAATACGCATAAACCTTCCCCGAAAAATGCAGACCATAACAGTAAAAACCGGATCCAAATCGATTATTTATTGCTACTACAGAAACGTATTTCGCCTAGCTACTGTTGTTAGAATATTGCCGAAATGGGAAAATACTAGGCGTATATGTACACAAACGTTGTCTACATTGTATACGCATTTGGTGGCAACAGTGCACAGTTTAACGCACACGCCAACACAGTACGTGTGGTACAAGATGTGTGATATATGCGGTTTCAAAAAGGCATCAATGAAGGAAATTAATTTAAAACTTCCCCCGTAATACGCTTTCGGCTTGACACGGCGCACTTCCAACTGTGTTGAAGTATTCTGTGAACTTTTGTCTCACAGCAAAAGCACTCGATGGACTTCTGGTATTGTTGCGGGTGACTGGAAGCAGTTGATTCGCGGGCATGACTTCAATGGCATTATCCATGTTGCTTTCGCATGTTGGATTGTTCCTTAAATAGTTGTGCAAAACACATGCCTCCTTCACAATATCACAACCTTTATTTCAAAAGATTTTCTGAACGCACGGAATCGTGATGCTAAAATACCGAACGCACATTCAACAGGTTGTCGTGCACGCTAAAGTCTGTAGTTGAAGACTTTATTTTCTTGATTTCCTGTAACACTTTTCTTCGGATAAGGCCTCATCAGATATTACGATAGCGGGAAAGCCTCATCTCCAACGAAAACGTAAGGAAGCGTGTGTTAAAATGCAGGCAGTGATTTAGGTGCTGGAAGTTGTAAAGTTTGTTCATTTAATTTTTTTGCCAAAATACTGCTTGCAAAAATACTGCCCTCACTGAACCGTCCCATAGATTCCACATCGATTGTGACAAACTTGTAGTTGGCATCGACAGTTACCATTAGCACCATGAAAAATTTATATTTATAGTTAAAATATGAAGAACCACTGTCAGCTGGCTTCCTAATCGTGACATGTTTACCATCAATCGCTTCTGTGCAGTTCGGGAATCGCAATCGTTGTTTGAAATCACGTGCAATGTTTTCCCACATCTCAGTCGTTGTTTGGGGTAGATATAATGATTGCATAACCTTCCATATTGCAGTCGATATTTCATTAACAATGTTTGAGACCGTGCGATCATTCATTCTGTAGCTGTAGGCTATGCTTTTGTAGCTGTTTCCTATAGCCAAATACCTAGAGACAAAACAGACAATTATTATCGAGGTCCAATGCGACAGTGTAAAGCTATCTTAATACATCTACAAAGAATTGTTCGTTAATAACACACAATACAATAATGTCATTTTTCCTGTGTTGTCCCAATATCAGTAATAATAAAATGTTGGCACGGATAATAACTGTGATAATTGTGTAGTAGCTAATAGTATTCAATGTGTATTAAGTAATATCACTGTAACTAAATATAAAATCGCAATAACAGATAAAACGTGTAAGTAAATTATAACAGCAACTCGGGAATATTGCAATGTTTCAGGCGAAGAAGCCAAAGCCATATGGACGAAATTAAGGTGCTGCCATCGTGATGCGCTACGTAGGCAACGAAAATGCCTAACAAGTGGAGCCGCTGGTGGGACAATGAAGTTGGGAAATTTACAAAACAAATGATGATTTTGCTGACGTACATGGCGAACAGGAAACGTGCTGACAATTTGCAGAACAGTGATGAAGAGTCACAAACCCTGTCGGTAACGTCCGACTCAGTGCGACACGTGCAAATCTTGAAGGTGACAGTATGGCACCTGTAAATGAAGGCAATGATGAGGATCCTGCAAATAACAACGAACATGAAGATGATATTGCGGACACTGACCATGTTGTGCAAACCACATCAAACCGGCAAAGCAGAACGTCAAAAGCGCCTCCCAGGAAGCAACATAAACACGATATTACTACTCTTTTACAGTGATCTATTGAACAGCGCGAAGAAAGGGCAAAAGAGAGGGCGCATGAACGTAAGAGGTTGGAGGACTTGAGACAGCCAAATTACCCTTTGTTTCATTTTTTTATGTCTATGTACCAAACCACCCGACAAATAACCCCAGCATCACAGCATTTCGTCCGTACGAAGATATTTGGAGTCGTGTAACAAACAGAGACTTCTCTACTGAATATAGAGCTGTCAACATTACAGCAACCTGAATTCCAGGCACCTCTCGTGTATAACTCAATTACTGATAATCTTAATTGTTTTCATCCACACGTGTCTCGCCTCAACCTTCAAAACGCGAGCGTATGGGGAGAATCGTCGTTTCAACCTGCTGGAAGTGTATCTCATATTACGAATTACTATCTCATATTACGAACTACATCAAAACTTTCAGCAGTAATAATGCAAAAAGACCTTTTTGTAACCATCCATATTATTGAAACAGTAATGTTCCAGTATTTACGTGTTTGTAAGTTGACGTCTACACATTACCACACCAACGGATGCATCGTAAATGTCTTATCACAAGATCGTCACTATACGTTAATGTACTACAACTGATTTCTGTATTGTGTTAATGTGTTTAGTGTAGCACCAATGTAGCATTCATATATTGTTTGTATTCTTTTCTATGTCTTAATATGTAGCTAGTAGGTTAATAATAAACGTACCTTAAGAATAAAGCCAGTTTTCCTTCTCTTTCGGTGGCCCGTTGTGTATTACAACCATCAGAGCGAATTACATATTTCAGTAGCTGATTCACTTCACTGAACTGGTCTCTATTTACACGGAAGTAATTACTAAATTGATTGACCGAAAATTCCGATGTCAACACGATTTCACCATGGGTTTTTCTCTTTTGCATGTACGACTTTTCCACACTGTTTTCTTACGTTTCGATGTAACGTACACTAACATTTCTGTGTTCATATTCTCGTTGGAATCAGATTCTGAACTGAGACTTAAACGTTCTGCCATTGTTCACGTCGGCAGCCTACATGCAACTGCGTCTCAGTATATACTCACACTGTGTCGCACAGGTGTTTCTGTGCTGTGCTGCGCTGCTCTGCGGTACCCTAACCTGCCCTGCTCTGCGTTTCAGTATACGCTCACACTGTGTGGCACAGGTGTTCCTGTACTGTGTCGCACTGACCTGCTCTACCCTGCCCTGCCCTACTCAACATCTCAGTATACGTTCACACTGTGTCGCACAGGTGTTCCTGAGTTGTGCTGCACTGCCCTGCTCTACCCTGCCCTGCCCTGCTCTGCATTTCTGTATACGCTCACACTGTGTCGCACAGGTGTTCCTGTGCTGTGCTGCGCTGCCCTGTGCTACCCTGTCCTGCCCTACTCTGCATCCCAGTATACGCTCACACTATGTCGCATAGGTGTTCCTGTGCTGTGCTGTGCTGCACTTCCCTGCGCTGCCCTCCGCTGCACTGCCCAGCTCTTAATCTCAGTATACGCTCACACTGTGTCGCACAGGTGTTCCTGAGCTGTGCTGCACTGCCCTGCGATACCCTGCCTTACCCTGCTCTGCGTTTCTGTATACTCTCACACTGTGTCGCACAGGTGTTCCTGTACTGTGCTGCACTGACCTGCTCTACCCTGCCCTGCCCTGCTCTGCATCTCAGTATACGCTCACACTGTGTCGCACAGGTGTTCTTGTGCTGTGCTGCGCTGCCCTGTGCTACCCTGCCCTGCCCTACTCTGCATCTCAGTATACGCTCACACTGTATCGCACAGGTGTTCCTGTGCTGTGCTGCACTGCACTGCGCTGCCCTGCCCTGCTCTGCTCTTAATCTCAGTATACGTTCACACTGTGTCGCACAGGTGTTCATGTGCTGTGCTGCACTACACTGCGCTGCCCTGCCCTGCCCTGCTCTTAATCTCAGTATTCGTTCACACTGTGTCGCACAGGTGTTCATGTGCTGTCCTGCCCTGCCCTGCTCTGCGTTTCTGTATACGCTCACACTGTGTCGCACAGGTGTTTCTGTGCGGTGTTGCACTGCACTGCGATACCCTGCCCTGCGTTTCAGTATACGCTCACACTGTATCGCACAGGTGTTCCTGTGCTGTGCTGCGCTGGCCTGTGCTACCTTGCCTTGCCCTGCTCTGTATCTCAGTGTGCGCTCACACTGTATCGCACAGGTGTTCCTGTACTGTGCTGCACTGCCCTGCGCTACTTTGCCCTGCCCTGCTCTGCGTTTCAGTATACGCTCACACTGTGTCGCACAGGTGTATCTGAGCTGTGCTGCACTGCCCTGTGATACCCTGCCCTGCTCTGCGCCTCAGTGTACACCCGGCCTAACTCGGTAACAGCTTTGTAGTTTTTTTCCATTTACATCTACAAGAACACTGTCGGTCATGCACCACATTTCATGTCAATATCTACGAAACTCATATCGTGTTTATTCTTTTCACCGTATCCACGAAACACATATGGCAAGTGCAGAGGCATACTAAACTGCGAAACCACAAGGAAAATTTGTCACAAGCAATATCAGCGTTAATTTTAATTAGGCCTAGCCCATTCAGACCTAGTGAACACATTTGTGTACACTACGCACATGTATAGACTGTTCATGGTAAATGAACACTTTTGAAAGTCCTGAGTAAGATCTACTTGTATGCACGTTGTGTATTTACCGCCTTATGTAAAATTAGCATTGTCATATGCCTTATCACTTTATTCATGCTTCGGTCATGTGAGACTGGAATTATTGGGAAAGAGAAATATTTTACGAATCTGGTCATTTTTACACTTCGATGCATGTACAAAAACAGAAAGCCTAAGGAATAATTTAAATTATCTCTAATGGTTGCCTAACACTTTTTATTCGACTTTAAGATAATATGGACTACTTTCTATCCATCATTACCAACTTTACTGGGCGCATGTCGCTCAGTGCGCCCGTTAATATATGTGCAGTCAGGGCCAGTGACTTTTTTCTATGGTTGATTTCAAAAGTGCTTACTTCATCGTGAACCGTGTTTAGGTAATTTTAGATCTGCACTGCACACTGCGTAGCTCAATGACCAATGATCTTACCAGTGAGTAAATGATTTGCAAACCGTCTTACTGGTCTAGATCATAATCGGTTCATATAACTGTAGCTGGAAGTATAGCCTACCTGTTCATTGGCTGAGACAACGAAACAAGTATCATGTCGACTTAAGTACAGTACGCATCATAAAATGTATTGTTTGCAACAGCAGAAACCGTAAGTAATAGTTGGGGGGTGACAGGGTTAACATCTGCTGGATAATTTGAGTTCTTCAGGCAGACCTTGGACGCACGAGAAAACCAGAACTACATCGCCGCGCCTCTGGAGTCTTCGGTGGCGAGGCAGATTAACACATGCTCGCTAATGTCTGGTCGCAGGCTTGAGTCAGTCTTTTGAGCGGGAAAAAGCGAGTGTGTGGCGATAACCAGGCAGTTTTCCGAGCGTGTCGGTGGGCGACAGTGAGAGTGTTGACTAATGTAGAATATCTCAAGGCAGCGGGGCTGTATGTCAAGCAGGTCAGTATGGTCCTGGCGAAACCAAGTCCTAAGAACTCTGATCATATACGACGCCTGACAACCGATCAACTTAAGGTTGAAGTAAAGCAACTGCCTATGGAGCACTGCACCCGACTATACAACGTGAAGAACTCATAAAAAAAGTTGCACAGACACCATTAAAGTTGTCGGAAAAAGTGCGATTTATACTTTATATGAAAGAAAAATTTATATAATTTGCAAACATTATAAAATATTTTTCTAAAATATACTTTTTGAATGTAAAAAGTATTTGATTAAGATAGTCTGTATTTTTAACAAAATTTAAGCGCATCTCCATACTGGATGCTTCGGAAAGCAGAATTTGCAAGAAAATCTTTGTCCTGGAATATCGTCATAATATGTACTATGATTGTGTGTAAGGAAATCGAAATGATAATGTAGGAAATAATTTTTATAGTTATTTTTATGTGCGTCCATTTGTCACAAGCATTTATCGCTGAAACTTACGTAAATAAAGTTAATTATAAAATTGATATGATACATTATTACTATGATTTTATTACAAATGATCACAATAAATATCATGACGATCTTTCTTGAAAAAGATTTTCTTCCAAATTCTGCTTTTCGAAGCATCCAGAATAGAAATGCGCTTAAATTTTGTTAAGAATACAGACTATTTTAATAGATTTTTTTTTGCATTTAGAAAGTAGGTTTTAGTAAAAAGTTATATAATGTTGCAAAATATATACATTCTTCTTTCATATACAGCATAAATCGCACTTTTCTGACAAGTTTTGTTGTGTCTGTACAACTTTTTTATGAGTTCTTCAAATTGTATAGTCGGGTGCAGTGCTCCATAGGCAGTTGCTTTACTTCAACCTTAAGGGGCTGTGGCACATAAATAAAAACTAAAATATTGATAAAAATCCACAGGTTTTTGGAAGCCATTGTAGAAAAGTGAAGAAACGGCAATCCTAGATACTATTTTTCGCTAACTCTGTGAGCAAATATTTGGCCAGAGTGACGCATTACTCTCGAGCTATTTCTTACGCTGTAAATTTACACATTTTATTGCGACGTAAGACATCGCGCTCAAGGAATGTATGACAGCGTCAAAATATTTGCCCACATAGTAGGCGGGGCCACGGTGTTGTGGTGGTTAAACTACTCGCCTCCCACCTAGGTGAACCAGATTCGATTCCCGGTGGGGTCGCTCTCGGATGTTCGCATGTGGGAATTGTGTCGGACGATGCCGCTGGTCGGCGGGTTTTCTCGGGGATCTGCAGTTTCCTTTCCCCTTAAATTCCGACGTTCCTCCCAACTCACCTCGACTTGCCGGCGTCGGCTCTCAAGACCTCGAGGTTAAGCACCACCTAAATATCTTCATTATCACTCTCTTCACTGACAAAGTCAGCACAAAGTGTTATTTCGGATCTCCTGTTCTTAATTTTCCAATATTATCTTCCAGAAACCTGTATACTTCAATTAACGTGTTCAGTGTTGATTTATGCACGCCCTTTTAAAACACACAATGGCTCGGAAAACGATATTAAATAGCATGAAACATGTTCTTCGCTAGTTGTGTTCGCATCTTGCTGCTGGTAACTCCGGCTCTGCAGATCTCCTCCGACCACGCCATACGGAAACTTGGGAAGCAGGTTGAGTGGAGGTTTTGATCGGCGCTTTTAATAGCGTCGTTGAGGGTAAAAACCCGGTAAAGGTGGGGCAGCGAAGGAATGCCCTGAGAAAACCCGCCTGCTAACGACAGCGTCCACCACGTTTCTCCGAGGTGAAAATCCGAGTGGCTTCGCTAGAAATCGAACCCGGTTCTCCTTGATGTAAGGTGAGTAGTCTGACTACCTAACTACCGCGGCCCCCTTGAAAGCGAGTGTGGTGCGATATGACTTGGGAATCGAACGTACTATCGCGTCACGACATGAATGTCCATGTAGACAGAGATTGTCAGGAAATACAATGGACAACGACTTTACGAACCATCGGTGAGAATAAGAATAGTTATTTAGCGTATATTTCGTACTAAATTAAACACTAGCAAGCTTGGTTAAGAAATGTTTATTTGCTTAACTGATACAAACAGTCGTAGAGCTGTGAGTAATAATTAATTTTACAGAGAATTATGTGCGTGTAAACATTCTGGTAAGGTGGCCACCTGTGTAGGCCGTCGAACGGTGTACAGAGCTCCAGCGGTAAACGTTCTATTAAAAAACCGTCCAACGTGTGCAAGTGAGATCTGCTTACGAATAGCATTTAAGAAAACTTTCGGATCTATATGTTTTACATCTCCTCCATTTCTCTCTAAAGCATATTTTGTGACAGTGAAAATGGCTCAAACGGGTGTTTTCACGGTCATTTTCAGGTATGAACAATCCGGTACAAACCATTTAAAAAAAAGGAATATAGACGTTCATAAAACTGTACGCCAATTCAGTGATTTGCGCGTAGAGGCGATGAGAGAGTTGATGCGCATGTCTCAGTGGCCCCTAGCGCTCCCACGCTTTCACTCCTCAGACGTGCAAAATTCCTTCAACCAGGCGGCCACCTTAAATGGTGACCTTTGTCAGTTATGGACCTCAAATGTTCGTATCACATGTACTTCGTGCTTTGGGACATGGAGATGATTATTGTTGTTACTGGTACAAATTAGAATAGCTGAGCTGCCGTCCGATCGTGGCAACTCTTAGAAGTTTTACAGATCGGCAGGTTTCCATTCCTCGTCTCTGAACGACTACAAGTCTTACAGCACTGGGAGCTGCTTGAGTGTCTCTTCGTGCAAGGTGGATGGAGCGAACAAGCGCATGAGCAGTCCTGACAAATCTGTTAGCTGCAAGGTGCGTGAGCACGAACTAGCAGGAGGGTAAGGCAGGTGTGAATGTTCTTCGTTAGCAGTTTCCAAAAGTCACGCAACCAGGCAAGTGTGCTTGCACGCAGAAAAGTGTTTCACGCAAAACCCTGTTGGCAATAAGAAAAATAAGAAGTACGTGCATAGGTGCATAGGTCCCATCGTTCCACAATTTTTATCAACCTTCTCTTGGCAAGCTTAAGGTCCCTGCCAAAATCGCCCACATGCGATTGTCTCTGCTTCCGACAAATCACGATATACCCCATGGTGTCTTCTGCCCATAGGTTAACTGTCTGGCCAATCTAACAGCAAGACGTCCTACAAATGGCTTTCTGATGCCAAGTTATTCGGTTCGTAGGCTGATATACGCGATTATCCTAAACTCAAGGTTAAAACTCTGTGGAGTAATCCCTAGGGGCGCCTGTTTTTCGCCAAAAGATTTGAGGACAAGTTATGTTCCAACGTACTTTAGTTCAGAACCACCTTCGTGACTGGATCATTTGAATTGTCACGCGTCTTATCTGTCTGCCCGCGAATCACGGACGGTCAGCATCGGATAAACTTAATTCTGATTGGCTCACTCTTGTTACAGGCTGTCTTCACGCAAAGACAAGCGGCCAATAGTCAAATGGAGACAGTAATTGTGCACATAAGATATTAAAGTCTAACATCTGCGTACATTTTTTCGCGTAAAACAGGTGGCCCTAGTAATTTCCTATGCAAAATTAAAAATTAAACATAGCCCTCCTTGTGACATAAAATGATCAATGTGTGTCCGAGAAAACTGAGATTTTCAAACAATCTTGTTGCAAAATATGATTAGCAACTAGGCCTTCTCTTGATGAAATAACAGATTCCTGAATATAATAGTGTTGCATATGACCGGGCATAGTCAAGTTCGTGAACGGATGGAGGTCATAACTAAACATAGTAGCTAAATTAAATCCCAAATTTATTTACAACGGTACAAAAATGCTATACAACCTGTGGTCCCTAACACCTTAGCTCAGATACACTACAGCGATCGGATGATCTAGGTGTTACGCGTGTTAGGTGTCTGCCCGCGAATCACAGGCGTACAGTAGCGGGGTAACCTTATTCTGATTGGCCAGTCAAGTAAGACTCTGTCTACTCACAGACACACGCCGCCAATAAGCAAAGGATGCCGGTATGCCCATAGGATATTGACATCTAGCATGTGCAGAAATCTTTTCGCGAAATCCGGGTGTTCCTATATATCACATTAAGGGCCGGTTTCACCAACGAAGATTCACTTTTCAGAATATCGAGATAATTTTATCCAGATGAAAGGCTTAACTTCGATTTTAATCTCGATAATGTTCTGCGTGTTTCACCACGTTTAATTTCAGTAAAGAATATCTCGTTAAAATTATCTCGATATTCTGACTTAATCGCGATTTTCTCTGTTTAAACATTACAGATTTTCGCTTTGGTCTTGTGCGGAGAAATCATTTTGAGGAAGTATGGCGAGTCGTGAAGGTATTGTGGTCGTAAGGAAATAGCGAAGCAGAAATTTTTCATCCCATGAAAAACACATTTTGCTAGAATTAGTTACAGAGCATTTCTATATCATTGAAAATAAACGAACTGAAGCTGTGACCCAACAAAATAAAATGAAATAGTGGCAAACGATTGCGAATAGTTTCAATTGAACATCTCGTGATCACTACAGGATAGCAGACAACTTGAAGACGGTGTGGGATAACCTAAAAAAAAAAAAAAAAACATACGTGAAAAGCATATGTAGAAGAACGTGTCCATGCTAAGGGGTCCAGTGTTTTCTGCCTTCAAAATAGCCACCCAAGATCACTGTATACTGCCCACCAGTAAAGCCAGTGGAATGTCATTCCAGTAAAGACTCAGCTGTCATGAACACAGCTCAGATAACTATGCCTCGACTGGGTCCGATGGTTGGAGGACAGTCTCTGCCAGCCATGTGAGAAACCGTATGGCAACATCTTCCTGGACTAGTAAACGACTACCAGCAATGCACTCAAACAAAAATGCTGAAATAAGTGCTAGGCCTAGAGCCAAAATGAGTTAATTGAATTAGAAAAAAAGTTTGCAATTGAAGAAAACGAGGCAATGAAAGAGATCCGTTAACTAAAGTTACAACAGGAATAAGAAGTAACTAAACAGGAGAAGCTTCAAACAGAGCTCTTAACTTCGCAGATCCTAAAAACTAAATACAGAACTAAGTAACTAATGTGTTATCTGTTGTGGTCTAGTTCACAACATCTGTTTCTTGAGTATATTCAAAGACCTTTTTAATTAAAAACACTACTGGTGTTAGTCACATTCAAGATTTGAATTAGGCCTACAAAATTAACTTTTTTATTTTACATCTATATCTAATGTAAATGCAGACTAGTTGTCGTAAAGGAAAATAATAAAACAATATACCTAGTTAGTTTGACAATCACATGTTTGACTTAAACATACAATCATCTTTTTGACGAAAGGCGAAAGTGTACTTTAAACTCATCATAAAGTTCAAAATTATTTATTCTTTCATCTAAACATCGCGGACGACAAACAATAAAATCCTAGTCATCACTTTCCTTTTCAAAAATTAAATTGTACATCGCCTGAGCCATTTTCTCGTTATTCTCGATTAAATAACTTTGCCCTCTCGTCACCTTCCCAAAACATTTGTTTATGTTTTACACTTTAATACCGATAATGTGACTAAAACCACCGAAATCGGCGGGTTAGTATTTTATCGAGATACTCAGAGAAAATCGAGTTTAATGTGTGTGGTGGAACATAACATACAGATAATCGAGTTTTTTTGTCAGTTAATCTCTATAAACTATCATTATCTCGCGTGGTGAAACCGGCCCTAATAAAGTTACGGAGTCCAGTATTCTAGTTTACTCAGAGTTTACCAATAGAATCACTCTGTCGTGAACTCCTTCCACATATACTTTGACGTCTACGTGGATGACAGATATCGCAGCGCTGGCCTGGGAGTATCTGCGATGACTCCTCGCAGACGCTCCGGGCACAAAGCCACGGCTAATACCCTACTCTCGCCGGACCCACGCAACACTCGCTAGTCACTTTCCTTCCATGCATGCTCAAGAACTCCCTTTGGCGGGGTAAAGGACTTCATTTGTACATGTATTGAACTCTTTGTTTATTATTCCACACGTAAGCTCGCCCAAATATGGTCTAATGAGAATCAAGAGACAATCTCCGACGACCTGGAAGGTGTTGATAACCGCCAGGTCTGAGTCGTCAATGCCAGGCGCGTTGCAACGTCACATCCGCCATCCCCGCACCACACGCAGTTAAAGGTTGCACTGGAATTGAAACCTGGAATTTGTGATTATTTAGTGCGGAATTATATTCCCTTTCATTAAGAGCATTAAATACTCTCCGAAAGGTGGCTAAGCAGACGGTCATACAAAACTTCGCCATTTCAAACTTGGCGCTTTCATTTTCTCGAGAACTCTTTCGCCTTGACACTGCACCAGGGAACTTCTTTCCGTATAGCTTAAACGCGAAATTTCATATTCATAATTTCAGCAAATACGATGGAGATTAATACCGGACAGCTGGCGATTTTCCGTGCGAAAAGTGATGGCCCTGCACTCTGCCGGCTTGGGGAGGCGAAACATTTCTTTGCATTTACCGTCGTGTGTTTTAGACTGGGAATTGCTTATGTTTTATATAGTTTTAATGATTTTAGTGGTTCTCGTTCATTAAATTACCATGGCAGGTGGCATTTGCACTGTGTATAATTATTTCAGTTACACCATTAGTTCTGCAAAATCTATTCCATTTTCGGATTTGCTTTTCCACTAACAGATATATTTGTAATAATTTTACTCCTTATTTCCACATGAAACACAAGTTCCGAAGCTTGACATTCATGTTCTTGTATAAACACTTTACTGAGAAAAAAAACCTCACTTTAGAATTGAAAATAAAAAAGGGGTGCGGGCAGACGCCAACTGCCCCCCCCCCCCCCCAAACCATAAAAAACCTACTTAGATCCAACACTGGCCAGTAAAACAAAAATTAATGGAATTAATATACCCTTGGTTTAAAAAAAGGGTAATTATAAATATTTAGGATAAATTTTTCCTTGCTTTTTCGGACTACAAGGTCGTGTGGATCACAAACACATAAGCAGCTTTCAAGAAACTAATTTCAAAAAATGTTCACTTTTTATTTTTGCAATGAGGAAGGTCACTAATATTGTTTTTATAACATGATTCTTGTACGAAAATTACCAGCTCAATAGTATTAATTCGCGACAAATGTTGCGAAACGGTATGTCAAAAACGTATGTGTGTTGTAGGTTAGTTATTAGGCCTAGTGAGGAAAAACAAGCATGTATTTTTTTATGTATTTCTGTAGTATACACACATGTACAAAAATTAAAAACAAATCACAGTGTGTTCCAGATATTCAGATGCGTCCCGAACATTATAAAATAAATTGTATAGTTATTATTATAAGGATTGTAGAGTTCACTTGTTATTCGAGATTTTCGGCATTAAATGCCGCTTTTTTTAAAATCAAAAATACTGTACACGTATTAAGACAGCTGTACTACAATATAAAACAAAAAGAAAATGTTCCAAACAAAATACGTTGTTGGAACACTGCATTTAGTGCACAAATGCACTCGTTATGTCCACTGTGCGTATACACAGATACAAAGTTCGCGGGTGTTTGCCACCTCAAGCCGCTAGGTTCGCTGCTGCTGCTGTTCACACGCTCGCCCGTGTTGTTCGTATACAGCTGTCCGGTATTAGTCTCTTTTAAATTTGATTTCAGCTTTGATCTCAGCCCAGGGTTTTCAAGGTTCTGTACGATAATTACTTCACGAGTCATATTTACTGGATGATGGGAAGAGGATGATATTACGCATGGAACACTCACAGATTACAACTCTCCATTTATGATAACACTATTCTGATAATCTATTAAGATGACACTATTCTGATAATCTATTAAGATGACACTATTCTGATAATCTTATTAGAAAATCACAGTGTTAAAGGACGTATACTTCCCTTAATAATCGCTGCATTTCATAAGTCCCATTACATTATCTCTACCTTTTTCATAGGGGATCATCTCACAGTACTTTGATATACAATTTAAAATAAACCTGTAATTATTTCAGCACTACAGATCGCCAGTGCGGTAGGTTTTGTTTCATTTCGTATGCTTCTGGCCACTATTTTCCTTGAAATTTTTTTCGTTTGGCTTTATACTAGACTAATGAAAAGTTTAAACGAGATGTCGCTGGTTTCGTTTCTAACATGTTACCACGCACTAGGTGTCATTCAAGTGGACTCTTTCTTGGGATAGGCAATATTAAGTGCTTAATTACGTACACAATTTTGCAAATAATAGGATAGGTGTATCCCCATCTTTAGACCTCATGCAGCGACAGTCCTTACACAGAAGCCAACTCCGTCCGGTCAAAAACACAACACGTTGATCACACTCACTCCAGGTTTTCGACAGTGCGCGACGTGCACTGTTAGGAGTTGTCTGTAGTGACATGTGGCGTGTTCTCGACACAGGACTAAGTAGGGAGTCTTGCTTGGAAGCACCTACCGTCTGCAGAAGTCACGTTCCCACGTGGCAGACCAGTCATACGAGATAATGCTGCTACAGATCCTCACACGAGTCGTGAACAACGTCAACGTAGAGCCGAAGGGCTATTGTACTCGGTTTGGGAAGAAAACGAGACTTCTTGTTACAGAGTTTCCGTCACCAGGTGCGCTGCTGTTTCAAAGAGGGCATTTGTAAGGAGGCCAGCAAATTGAGAAATCCCGTTTATTTGTGTGTAAAAATGTCTGTCTGGTTCGAAATGCGATATGTTCTTGCCCGTATCAAAGTAATAAGTATTAGCTTTATTTTGTAACTATTATCGACGTTAACTAATAGTGTTTAGAAGCGTAAACCATTAAAATACTTTTGGTGTTTGGCAATGAACTTTCGCGAACATGCTAATTGCGAGGGAGTTGGGGAGGGGTGTGTGTGGATAAGTTATAAAGATAGATGTTATCAAAAGGAATTTTTCATTTATGTTGGTACAAATAAAGTAAATGTTCATTTAACATTTTGTTGCAACAGAATAATAAACAACATGTTGACAAATTTCGTTAGATTTCCACACTATGGTGAAGAACAAAGTTTATTACTCATGTTGGCTCCGACACAATACAAATCGAACATTTATTCGATTAGAATTGCAATCTAAAACGCGGTAAAGTTGGTATACTTACGACACTAGTCCTACCTGCTGACAAAAATTTTTATTTGCTCTATTAACACTGAGCTTCCAAACACGAGTTGAATCAACCTTACTATGATCTATAACTTAGAGAGAGATTTGTTGCACGGTGGAAGAATTTGATATCTATCATTCAAGGGAAATCAATAAGATTCCATCAATAACGTTAACGCATGTCGAAGCAATATTTTAAAGTGTACGTTTCTGTTGTCAACAAATATGTGGACCCCAGGCCACATGTTTGTTGGCTTGTTATCCCAAGCAGAATTAGCTGTATTTTCTGAAAAGTAGTTCAGACCACATCCATAATGAAATCATCGCGTGAGCTCCTGGATTTGAATTCCGGGTAAGGTTAGAGCACCAATGTGTAAGTAAAGCCCAGTCCAGAAGTGTAGAAACTCACATTTTGGTTTTTTCCCTCCGTAATGGCCGCACCTCCTTCGCGTAGTGAGAACTGCACGCGAAGTGCCGCATAGCGCTGAAGCAGACAGTAGCCTAATACCCACGGTACAACCTGCCCTGCCTAGTCTGTGGCCAGCAATCAGGCTGACCTCCCTCGATGCAGTGTAGACCGACCGGACCCTCCGAGAGCGGCCGCCCCAGCGAGCGGCCATTTTCTCGCCAACATGGGGGACCGTCCATCTGCTGGAACAGCTCGTTACCGAATGCCACCTATTTGTTATTATAAGCTATTCACGGTCAAATGAGCACTTTTGAAAGCCCTGCTTAAGAACTTCTTGTATGCATGTTGTGTATTCTGCCGTCTTATGTAAAATCGACATTGCCGTAGGCGATGGGCCTCATCACTTTATCCATGCGTCGGTCAGGTGAAACTGTGAAATTATTGAGAAAGTAAACATTTTTCAAATTTGCTCATTTTTTACACTTTGGTGAATTAATAAAAACCTAAAGCGAAAGAAATAATATAAGTTATCACAAATGGTTACCTGACATTCTTTATTTGAAGTTAAGATATGGAATTACTTTCCCTCTATCGTTACCAACTTTACTGGGCGCGTGTCACTCAGTGCGCCAGTTAAAATATATGCAGGTAGGTGCAGTGATTTTTTCTAAGGTTGATTTCAAAAGTGTTCACTCTATCGCGAACAGCCTTTACGCAGCTGGCAAGACCTGCACTTGTCTACGATTCAGACGCACCGCATAAACAAACTCTCTCAGTGAACAAACACGTACGCTTAGGTTTAATTAGTATGACCGGGGAGGGTGGGTGTTCCAGTAAGGCCGGGAACACACGGCACCGGAAAATGCCTGGCGCCCGGGCCAGTTTCAGCCTTGCACCGTGCCAGGCCCGGTCCGTGCAGCTTGCCGTGTGTCCCCGGCCTAAGCCTGCCACCATAAAGCAAAAAATATTATATAACCCAACTAAAAATTACAGGTCCAATCACGTGACGAAAATGTAGAACCATTTAAGTTTCCAGCACAACCCCGGTGAATGTCATAATTTATAAACACCACGTCAGTCATTAACTGGTGCGGAGCAAACTATAATTGCCACGTAGTCTTTATCCTTACTTTACACACTCACATGGCATTATTGTTTATTAACGTAAAACTTCCCTTCGATAGCGTTCTAAAGTACGAGGTTTCAGTTTTATGAAGCTATAAAGCATTTAAAATATTTAAAAATAGTTCTTAGGAGAAAAAGAAATCCATTGCTAATGTTAGGATTACGGGAAAGTTTCTGAGATGTAAATTCAAGGTGAGTATGGCTATAGTCCATTCACGGTTACTTCAAGCCATTTCTGAAGCCCTGCTTAAGTTCTACTTCCAGGATATTCCTCCGCATCATGCAAACTAAGCTTAACGAATCCTGGAGAATTACACCAGTGGGACAACGCACCACATTCGTGTGCACTAAGTGTAACAGTATTTTGTATAACTATTTCTTACTAGGCGCTTCCAACATAACTATTTTCTCCCTGATTTTAATTAGGATTTTTTATAAACGAAGCATTATAATTTATAGATAAAATATGAATAACAATTCAATGTAACAGAAAAAAAGTAACTTTTATGAACACAAGAATAAACCGCTTGTGACACAGGGCGTAATTAGGAAATAACTAAACACGTCATACATGGGGAGATTTTCCAAAGGTTTGATTCAAAAAGGCCTAAGATCCCGGAATGGACTATATATAACCTTACAAACACAAATAATTAATGATATAGGCTGTTCACGGTAAAGTGAGCACTTTTTAAGGCCCTTATAAATTTTTCCTTTCATCCAATTTTCATCTTCCTGCTGCTTTTTAATATAAGCATTGCAATGTGAGCAATAGCACAGTGTACACATTTCACCACCCTCAAAATTTAATACCTGAGGCTTCAATAAGATATATTTATTAGTCGTTAATGCCTGTTTGGAGGGCCTTAAAAAGTGCTCACTTTATCGCAAACAGCCTATAGTGTTGTAACTGGAAGGTCAGTTTTTCCCACTTCGGCCGCTTGTCGCCTGCGAACAGCTTGCGTGACTCGGCTTATAGTGCAAGGAGAAGAGTCCCCACATGATTAAGTGGAGCGGGCTGGGGAAGAACAGCTGTGACGTTGCTGCAACACGCTTGTGCCTCATAAAACTCACCTGGCGGCGACTGGCACTTTCCACAAAGCCAGCGGATTCTATCAACTCTTCAGAAACATGTGAATGCCGGATAGTCATATCTGGACGTGCACAACTGCGGAAGGAATCATCAAGAAGGGACATTGACGCAGATATGAATGCAGACAATTTACCTCGCCGAGGCAGTTCTTGAGAACGTGTAGACGATGGTGAGTCGGCGAGTGTTCCGGTGAACTGTTAAAAAAAAAAATTTCTTCATTTTACGGAAAAGTGCTGGTAAAAAGTTATACAGAAGTGTTCGTAAACGCTCCATAAAATCACGGACACGTTGATTTTCAGAAACGGACTTTCCGTAAATTTCACGGAGCCTCTCCGTTAATTTCCAAGTTAGTTTTTTTGTACTTTCCGTTTAAAATAAAAATAGATAATGAAAACGTCTTTAATTTTAGTTATGTGGGTATTCTACCGTGTATAAAAAAATGATATTCACCTACAACTCTCACTTGGAAATTGTGGTGTAACTTTTATAATTGTATTCAAAAGACAAAAGGAGAAATTCAGTTTCTATTAAATTTAGTGTATTTTTAGTGTTGCCAAATGTTAGAGACGCTGATGCTATTTATTAATGTTTGAAAGAATAGGCCATAGCCACGTGTATAAACTTAACTGCCGCAGAAACGATAATGTTCTTGTTACAGTGGCGAAGAAAGCTCCGTGTAGAATCGGCATTGTTTGTCCCCGTAACTCGAAGCCAAAGGGCATACGGAGAATCTCCGTATTTTGTATTTACGGACCTAACTCCGTTTTTCGTCATTACGGATTGCCTTTCCGTATATACACTGTACATTTCCGTATAACATTCCGTAAATATACAGAAATTTTGAATAGTGTGTATTCGGAGAGCGACGGCGATTGTTGGCGAGGAGACAGAGACCTGCGAGTCGAAGCGACCGCTTGAAGTAACAGGGATGCTCCTGGAGGAATGCTCTGGTGTCTTTGATACACCTAGGACCGGTTACACCACAGAAGTTCATCGCTCGATTAAAGATCATGCCCAAACTTGATCTAAGATCGTCACAAAATACTGACGCACCATTCGAGTTCAGTCCATGACTGGATATCGAGATGAACATCATTCAGATCCACCGATCAAATAAGTGTCTAAAAGCACTGCTAAATACACCAATTTACCAGAAATAAACTTCACAAACTTTGAATTGTTTACCTATGGATTTGGTGGTTGTTTACTGTGGAAAAATATGAATTGATGCATATAAAATAAAGGCATAAAATTTCGTGCATTTCTTTAATTCAAAATATATTGATTTTTGTAAAGAGAAACGAAATTTAGAATTTTCTCCCTCTGAGCAGGAAAATACACTGGAAAACTATAATAGTCACTCAGAATATCAGCAACTGGCAACTTACCCCACGAGCCACTTCAAAAAGTTAATTTTACATCGAAATTTTTGCTCGCGAAAGAGCAGACCTCACCGAGAAATTTAGTTTGAAAACACACCCACTGAAACAAGTCTGGCGAATATTTGCAGTGCATTTAACAAGGTTATACAGTTAAAATCTACTAGTGTTAAAAATAATGTCCACACAAACTCATTAATTTTCTCCTAACTTAAAAAAAAAAAAAAAAAACAATTGCATCATGACGTCACCAAATAAAAAGTTAGTCGAAGTGTTTCATCCAAATTCTGGTTCTGAACTGAGATCAGGAGATCTACGATCGGAACTCGGCCAGTCGCGTTGGTGCAACACTTGTAGATTGCAACTTGAATCTAACTGAAGATCGTGTTTGAACCAAGATCTTAGGATCTCGGTTCAGGGCAGTTTTTGGTGCAACCAGACACTAGATTCCGGAGCATAGGTAGGAGTAGTTCACGAAAGACTGAATCACTGGTGTACTCAAAATAACCTAAAAAAATGGAGTGTGAATTTTTGTTATTACGACTATTTTACATATCTAGTTAAGTAATAGGGGCGTGAAGGTTTCAGATACAAAGAGATGCTGCCTTTATTGATATGTAAGGGTTAAATTGATGAAAGGGTTAATTAAATTGATTGAAAGGGTCAATTAAATAGAAAATATTAAATGTATTGAAGGGTTAATTTTTAATCGGATTAAATCCGATCAAATTTTTTTATCTGATTTTAATCCCATTAATTTATTTTGTGTTTGGTGCAAGAGTGTAGTAAGGGTATTTTTTTTTTTTTAATTTCAGTTTGTGGGTTGGGGAGCAGCTCTGGTAGATGTTCACTCTCTGAACTCTAGCACTCGACTGAGATGTGGCATGTAGGGGGTAGGGTATATATATGTAGTGAGTTTTGAGCAAGAGTGACATAAGTGTACATTTTTTTGATTGGTAGTGATATTGCTCATAGAAGGTGTTGGGAGACAGGTGACTTTGAAAGATACGATTTATGCCCGGTATGTTAGTAATGACAAAGGATTAAATAGACCAATGCAATTAAAGCGGTGATGTTAAACATGAGAGAAATTAATGGAAATACTAATTTCAAATTAACACAACTACATGAATAACCCGGTGTCGACAAGTGTTAACGATCACAACTACGTGAGTCTCCAGTATGAACTTAAATAACGAAGCAAAACTGTCCATATAAATTGAACGGCTAACAAACACAATAACAAGTATCTTGAAAAAATTTTCACTACTTGATTCCTCTTGCACATACCTGACATGATTTTGAAACACGTCCGTCTGCCTGTGAGATTGGTGAGGAACTTTAGAAACGGAATCCACATGTTAAAAGAAATGTATTTATTAACACACGTAAAAAAGAAAACGTTTAATATATGTCCATTCACTCAGGAGGTCGCTGCAGCACTGACTTGGATATAGCACTTACGTCAACTTATAAGCTGTGTTGACAGCAAACATAACTTGCGTCGGCCTACATTTGATAATAGACTGAGGTGGAAAGCTCGGAAATTTTAATGAAAATACAAAACGAATGTTTCCAAATAAATTAAATGGCCAACGAACACAAGTAGATGAAAATGACTAAACGAATTTAAAAACATATAATGAAATCGTACCAGGAGCCCCCCACCCACCAAACATATCCGTCATCCTCAGAGGCTGGTGAATGAATGAGTCGATCTTACGTCGAGAGCCTGACTATATACATAGAATGTGGCTGAATTGAAATTTACGAAAAAACTCTGAATACGGCTGACATAACTTATTTCGCTACCAAACTACTATTGATTACACTACATCCTATAACAGACAACAAAACTATAATTTATTTTTAAAAAAAACTTACCTAGATATTTAATGTGAGATTCAATATTGTAAGAATAATTCACTTTTAACACAAATTTCTTCCGTCAAAGCTTAGGGACGCCCGGATGACTTAATCCCCGTAAAGCGTAATCCTGTAATTCTTTATAGAAATGTACTATATATTATTTTTAATTATTTAAAATAATGGACGTACTACAAATTTTTCCATGAAGTCTGTGAAATTCGCCTCACTAGTTAGCGAAACGATAGTTCAAAATGCTACCAAGTTTCGTCGACCGAACTCAGAAATGGGGTTTACACAAAAATTATTTTATTCCGGATAAATTATTTTGTTTGCGATAAATTTAAAAACTTAGAAAAAAAAATTTATATTAGAAAGAGAATCGCAGCTAACACTCAGGTGTATTATATGTCTAAACTCTTCGAAGTCCGCTCTCCCAGTGATATTCAGTGTCGCCCAAGGACCTACTCTCCTCCCCTCCAACACAGAACACATTTCTGCACGAAAATATGGTTTCTATCCAAGGCCACGCACCTTGATATCGATCCAACATTGCAAAAACCTTTTAGCACCAACCACCATCTCCATGTACACCAGCCCAGAGTGTGTTTCCGGATGGCTGCCCTTTCCAAGGCCATGCAGCCCCCTCCCCTTCCCCAACAAAGAATGTGTTTTTTCAGATATCTCGCGAACTGGCCGGTCTATGTAGTACCGAGCCCCCTCCCTTCATTCCCCATCTCAGAGTGTACGTTTTCCAACACGAGAGCTGCCTCGGCCAGTAACGGAGGTTTGCCTCAAGACCAAAGCACGTCTTTTGTGCAAAACGTCGGGAAGCCTCCATCCCTCGGGGCAGCGGATTTTGAACTGACCTTGGCTATTTCTCCTTTTCTCTACAAACTGCTACTTTCGCTCGAACACTGAAGTTTCTCCCTATTTTTCGAGATGCTAGAGCCTGGTGTATTCCCAGAGAAATAAAATTTCAAAAGTCCCACTGATGAAATTTATATCCCTGAAGTTAAATGTTACCCGATATTGTGATCCACACAAGATATTCCCAAAGATTTAACATTCCAACCAAAACTTTATATTTTAATTCTGTAAACTTTATCCCGTTTTCCAGCAAACTATAACTAACTATTAAGACATATTTTGACTAGTTAAATTTCTGTAACTAATGAAAACCATGCATCTTTCCACTTACACAAGTTAAACTTAGAACACCATTCACGCCTCATTCGATTAAAGCAATACGCAAGTAAATGTTTTTAATTTCAATCTGTTTTTAAATATTCTATGTGTAGTTTTTCCCAGTCTAGAATTTCTACTCTACTATGTACCATAAAATGTGTATATATTTGAACTTATTTTATTTACAAATTGTTTTCCCTGGAAAATAATTTCGACATGATATTACTTAGATAGCATGTATCCGTCTTGAAATGACTGTTAGCGAAGCTGAAATCTGTTAAATTTCACGATATTTCAAAAGGCCAAATTTAAGCAAATTTAAGGGAAATCTTTTAACACTTAGTGAGTTTAGTTATACTGTTTGGAAAAACCTTTAATTATGGTTTCTGAGTTTGTGTAAAATATGATTATGTTTTTTCACCACCAGACATCATTGTGTTGAATCTTCATCAGCTATAGTAGTAATCTGGTTGCTGTGAGAAAATAACTTTTATTTCAAAGTTCGATGGACTTTGCCACTGCCTGCTGTAGAGTTGAAGGGCAGCGGGAAACACTGTGGTGTATCGCTAAGAGGTCTTTCTACCTACCTTTCAAAACGATATTTGTGTAAATAGACTCTCAGTTTTGTTAAATTCCCCAAGGTTCTTCAAGTTGACCAGCGGGTCGACAGATGTTTTCTGAAGATACTAGACTGTTCCCTCACCATTCGTTTCCTATTCATTCATTCTGACGTGTTGGATTCTCTCCAACATATTTTGTAATTTACCTTTCAGAGTGAGTTTTATTATTATATTTCATTAATGGAAATTTCATAATTTATTTTTTATCCTCCCTTATCAAGAAGAAAGCACACAACTTGTATACATATATATATATATATTTGTGTGAAAATGAGCAAACAAATAACCTGATTTTAAATTCTTTTCAAGTTCCAGGTCTGAAAATCTTACTTGACTCTTGTGTACCAAGAAATATTTTTTGTTTAGAAAATAAACACTCATTCACAAGAGATATAATTAAATGAGGAATCTTCAAACTAATAAATAACAAGTCACAGTATAGCATTTTAACATTGATATATTTTTTATTTAAAAAAATTTCATAAAACATACCATACCTTAGTTAACATTCGTAAAACAAATTCTCTATATATTCACATCAAATATGGTAGTATAGTAAAACTTTAAATGTGTTACTACTGAACATCTTACAAGCTTAAAAAAAAAAAAAAAAAAATCATTTCCTCGTGCTACATTACAAATAATACAATTAATTACAAACATTTATCAATATGTCGCCAATGAAAGTCATGCAAAATTTTTAAGCAAAAACTTGATATCACGTCATAAAACTGTAAAAAAATCACAACAAATCCAGTTACGACTAAACACAATCATTTTTACCATTTATGTGTGAAAGTCATACAAGATTTTTAACCTAAAACTTCAACTTACATCATAAAACTGCAAAAATAATCACAACAAATCCTGTTACAACAGAAAACAATTACACATTTGTACCATTTACATGTGAAAACCATACAAGCTTTTTAACCTAAAACTTCACCTTACAGCATATAACTGTAAAAAACCACAACAAATCCTGTACCCGACTGAAAACTATTTAACATTTTTAACATTTATGGGTGAACGTCATACAAGCTTTTAACCTATAGTTTAATCTTCCGTCATAAAACTGCAAAAATAATCACAACAAATCCTGTTACAATTAAAAACAATTAAATATTTTTACCATTTGCATGTGAAATCCATACAAGCTTTTTAACCTAAAACTTCATCTTACATCATAAAACTGTAAACCAAATCACAACAAATCCTGCTATGACTGAAAACAGTTAAACATTTTTACCATTTATGTGTGAAAGCCATTCAAGTTTTAAAAAAAAACTCCATCTTACGTCATAAAACTGTAAAATACTCACAACAAATCCATTATGACTGAAAAACTCTCCAACATTTTATGATTGAAATCATAAAGTATATTAAAACTTTCCAACATTTTACGTCAGAAATCACTAAAATCATTATCTTTCTTAGCAAATCCTTCCAACTTTTAACAAACTGAATGAAATTTTCTTGAATTCACTGCACATCGTTAAAACTTTTCATCCTTTCGTCTGAAATCTTAAAATTCTTTAAAATCGTTAAAACTTTTCATCATTTTACATCTGAAATCTTAAGATTCTTTAAAATCTTTACAACTTTTCATCATCATATGTCTGAAATCTTAAAAATCTTTAAAATCGTTACAAAATTTTACAAACTGAATGAAATTTCCTTGAAATTATTGCAAATCGTAAAACTTTTCATCATTTTAAGTCTGAAATTCTAAAATTCTTTAAAACCGTTAAAACTTTTCATCATTTTAGGTCTGAAATCTTTAAAATCATTAAAATTGTTAAAGCTTTTCATCATTTTTTGTCTGAAATCTTAAAATTCTTTAAAATTGTTACAATTTTTCATCTCTTTACATCTGAAATCTTGAAATTATTTAAATCTGTTAAAATTTCAACTAAGTGAATGAAATTTTATAAACTTTTTAAACAAATATTTACAAATTTGAATGAAATTTCGTATACTTTTTTACAAATCATTAAAGCGTTATAGTTTCAAGTATTAAAACTGTAAAAAAAACTTCTCACCTTATTGCAAGTGAAAATCATTAATTCTATAAAAACTGCACATCATATTATGCCTGAAAACCGTGTCACCATATCACATATGAAGATCCTTACAATTGTAAAACTGAAAAATTTATTGAATTATGCTGCATCAGAAAGCATCACTTCATATTACGTCTTAAAATCATTGATCATTGTAAGTTTGAATTTTCATTAAAATTTCCGTTTAGAGTTAAGAGATAAGCTGAATTTGTGTTTCTTTACAGGAACAAAAGGTGGTGGTGGTGGTGGCGGTGGTGATATTGGTGATCAAGTTAAGAATAAACAAAGCTCCTGCCCCTTCTCTACTAGTCTTTCAAACTTTATTAACGAAGAGCATGTTTTCCAAACACACTGTCTCCTGTAGCATTCTATTAAATTTAATTTTATTTAATTTAATGCATGCAATATTTTTTTCATTTCTACTTCTCTGTCGCAAGGGTTTTTACGTCTCTCTTAACGGTTTTCCCCTTGCTCTTCCTAGTTAACACTAACTCTAAGTACACTTAGGGAGGTAGCAATGGCCCCAAAGGGCAGGCCATGGCTGCCCAATCCCTCTTTGCCGCGATGCATGTTTCCTTGCAAGATTTTCGTTCCTAGTAGGGGTAAGGGGTTAGCTCTGAGACGCAATAAAATCCCGCCCTACCTTCGGGCCTTAACTTCACATAACACTTAGAATAAGGTAGTTTAGAAAAAAAAAGGCGAAGCGTTGTGTTCAGTGATGAGCCCCTGTTCTGTTTTGGAGCTAATGATGATCGTGTGCGTATTCGGCGTTGTTCTGGTAAGCGGCATCTTCCACATTGTACTGTACATGGCAGCGACACTCGAGACCAATTACTGAGATAACGGTTTGGGGAGTCATCATGCGATGGCCTTTAGCCTCTCGTGTTAATACAGGGAACATTGACCAGTGCATGATATACATCCATGACGTCATCCAGCCCGTTCCGCTACCAATTTTTGGAGTGGCGGGGGGATGTACTATTTCAGCAGGAAAATACTCATTCACATTCCGCTCGTGCGAATCCACATACTCTTCAACGAAAGCGATGTTTGTCACCCGCGTTAACATTACATCGTTTTTAAGGATCACTTTTGTATCGCTAATCCAAAGGAAAAAATCGTTTCAAAGATTGTTTTAACATTGTTTTAAAGATACAGTCGCTTAAGTTTCCTCTGTTGTCTTCGAAATGTGACGTTACGATCTCAGTTAAAACTGGATTAATTAACAGCATAAGTAAAAGTGGTCTCTGAACGTATATAATGTATCGATTGTTAATAAGAACTAAGTATCGGACTGCATGTGTCTTAGTTACACAAGGCCAAACCGATAACTCGATAACTGGACCCCGTGGTTGTACTGAACCCGACGTTTCCGAATCGGTGCTCAAATTCCGAGTCATGTCGTGGGTGTAAAGGCTGTTCACGATAAAGTGAGCACTTTGAAATTAACCTTAGAAAAAAGGTCACTGCTCCTACCTGCATATATTACAACGGGCACACTGATGGTCATGAGCCCAGTAGAGTAGGTAACGATGGACGGAAAGTAGCTCCATATCTTAACGTCGAATAAAAAGTTTTAGGTTACCATTTGTGATAACTTTAATTATTTCCTTCCTTTCAGTTTTTTATAATTCATCGAAGTTGTAAAAATGAACAGATTTGCCAGCTATCAGCTTTTCTTATAATTTCGCAGTTTCACTTGACCGACGCATTAATAAAGTAATGAGGCCCATGGCAATGTTAATTTTACATAGGGCGGAAGAATACACAACCTGCATACAAGTTTATCTTAACCGGGGTTTTCAAAAATGCTCATTTTACCGTGAACACTCTTACCTTCTTGATACGCGAGTGTGTCAGGGCCCTTATGGAACGCTTCCCCCCCCCCCTAACCCCCGCCCTGCCACACAGGAAACACGACACATCACGATGTTCCAGAAACCACTACAATGGGCCTTGTGAGTGCGATGTGAAGCCTAACAGACCAGATGTGTGAGCAGACTTTGTAGGTGGGACCCAGGCCTATAGGCCATTCACAGTTACTCACACTTTTCTGAAGCCCTGCTAAAGTTATATCTTTGGTTACCGATTACGTGTCCTTCCGCTATGTGTAAACATAAACACTGCCACGTGACTTCTATGATTTAAATGTCAAATACTTTGTTTACAGCTGTTCAAAAAATCCTGCCATATTTTGAAAACTATTTCGTACGAATTGTCACAGTTCAGACCTATAACCATATTTATGTCAGCTTTATGACTTTTTAACAACGTCTGTATTGACGATAGTTCTTATGGTAATTATTTTACATTGTTAACACATTTTTATACACGATATAGCACATTACACGTACACGTTAATATTTTGCCGCGATTGTGTATAACCCTGTTACAATTGCAGGTGAAAGAACTGCAGTATTTAACATTTTGTTATTGATATATGTTGGGTTATTTCGTTTAAAGGACGACCTCAGTTGCAATAAAAATTAAAACGAACAAACCCCCAGTCCATCGAAAAGACTTGGTGAATTGAAGCACGCAACTGGTGTCGCTAATATTTTGTACGTAGCGGCGACAAACTTAGAAGATATTGGTGGACATGCGCAAGACTTACCGTAACTTTGATTAACTTTAAAGTATTGTATTCTTGAATAAACGAAACTTTTAACTTAGTATCTTATATAACTTGTAATATTTATTTTGTATTAAATACGAATTAAATGCAATGAGAGCAGCGATGTGTTTGCAACGGCTAGTAAGAAATAGTTTACAGTTAAAATATTGTTTTGGCCTAGTTTTTTGACATGCTATTTGTAAATTAAACGTCTTTTCAGTTGTAAATTACAAATTCAAAATTAATCATTTTTGCGGTAATAAGTATGAAATATGCTAAAACTGAAAATACGTATAATCTTCCTGCTACTACGGGCGCTGCAAAAAACTTTCCAAGAGAGACAGAGATAGAGAAAAAGAGAGTGACAAACTCCGCTCCGCCTATTGAATTTTCTCCCTCGAAAAAAAAAAAAAAAAAAAACCCATGTTACTAGGGGCCACGCACGGTAATTTGCACTGATATTTTTTAACTGTAACAATGAAATAAATTTCTTTCAGTGATACCTAAAAATTCAAATATATCGACAGGCAAAGTTTAATTTACAAATGTCATACCAAAAAACTAGGTTGAAACAATATTTATATGTATTTCTTACTAGCCGTTGCCAACTGTTACGATGTTGTGGGAGGGCCTTAGTTCGACGGCCCACCTGAACACGCCATCACATTTGAGCAGTAAATGGACAAATATATAACACTGTGATTAACTTTTAAGTACAGTATTCTTTAGTAAATCAAACTTTAACTTAGTGTCTTCTATAACTTGTAATATTTATTTCGTATTAAATACGATTGAAAAAAAAGTGAGAGCAGGAATATGTCCAAGGAATATGATAATCAGAAGGCATCTACAAGTCCATGGAAATGTTAGAAATTATCTTGATTTCTCTTGATTTCTCAAATGTAATTTCTTTATTGCAGTAACAAGAATTATATTAAGGTACTAAGTTTCTTTCTGATCTTGTTTCAAGAGTTGATGTGTTATTTCTGTACTAATTTTATAAACAACTGAAAAATTTAGTTTTAAGGCATCTACGGCTTCTGCTGGGGAGGACTACTTGGTTTTGGACAGAGAAATTGCAGTGAAACTACAGGGTATTCTAAATTTTTGTAGTTTCTTCAAGCACCGCATTTCTTACTGAGTTGCTCTTACGAAATATGCACGTACACTACACTATGACAAAAACTGTATCTAATATCATATTATAATTTACTCGTGATGCAGAGGCATCAGCGGAAGCTAGTTTGAAACAGTGTGTATAGCAATGCACATACAGCAGTCAAGTCAGACATATTCCCCCGCCCCCCTTTTTTCCTCAGTCTGAACGAGCGAGTGAAGAGATTTCGGCGGCTCTTAACATCGAGGTCTTCAGAGCAGATGAGGGTGATCGAAGTGAGGATGGAGCAGCGCCGTAATGAAAGGGCGCGGGAGACGGGAGATACCCGAGAAAACCCGCCGACCAACGGCATCGTCCGGCACGATTCCCACATGCGAAAATCCGGAGTGACCCGGCCGTGGATTGAACCCAGATCGCCTTGGTGTGAGGCGAGCAGGCTAACCGTTCAGTCACCGTGGCCCCCTCAGACTGAACTTCACTCATATTACCAGGTAATGTTGATGTGCCATCAAAGCATGTGGAGAACAGATAAGAACATGAAATATTCTAAACAACAAAAAATATTCTCAGCATCTACATACCGACTCGCGACAGAAAGGTTTACACAAACTCTTTGACTTTGCATAATAAAAGAAGCGTACTACAATCACAAGTTGTTCTGTGTGGTCGTGTTAGGATATTTAGTTCAGTTAATATTGTAATTTTCTGCCCAACTAATATAATCAACAGTAGATTTCGGAACAAGGCTGTGAAGGACGGGAAATGCAATGTGCCTCAACAATCGCGTTCAAGATTACAATATACACTCATGCGCAGTTGAATATTATAGGCACATACTTTGTTGGCGAAATGGCGCTGTAGTCACCGTCGAACGGTACAGTGCCCAGCCACTCTTGACTGAGATGTCAGATATTACACTGACCGTCTGTGTAACACACAAGCGACGGGCGGTAATCGATAACTAACTAGTGCCATGGAAATTAAGTGGTAGCAAGGGACGGTCGGTTGGCTCATCAGAGGTTTCCTCTGGCCACTGATCAGAGTGGTTGGGCTAATGCTGGCAATGTTTAACTCCATATGCTGGAGAAGGTCTAGAGAGATCCCCACTCTCATTGAAAGACCGGGCGGTGAGCGGCAACCTGCTCCGGTTGTGCCCTGGAAAGGCACTAGGGGTATAGATAGAACCCCGGCCAGACCTAGGGCTTGGCAGGTCTGAGGGCTAGGGTCTCAAGAGCCTTGAGGAAGGGCGGGCCCGGATGTGCGTGCGTTCCGGGTTTGGGCTTCGGATCTCGTCAACGTAGGCATTAATCCATGTCGGCCTGCGTTGAGAGGGCGTGATCCTTCTTCCCAACTGACTGGGCAGCCGCGACGACGTAATGGCTATATAGGCTGGGCATACGCCGCGTAAATAATAAAAATGAAGAGGATTTGACTTTATTTGTAGCGTTCAAGCGCAGAATGGGGAGGAAACAAGGTTTCAGAACATCTGGTCGTGGTCAGATCGTTGGGGTCAGGTATATGGCAAACTCCACTTCCGGATTTGTGAACGCACTAGGATTTCCACAGACCACCGTGTTAGGAGTGCATTGCGAGTTTATGGATTCGGGTTAAACAACCGCCGCCAGGGACAACTGCCTGTTGTACAACGCATCGATAACAGGGGTCGCCGTCGGCTAGCTCGGTTGGTTACAGCGGCTAAGGCCACAGTGCTGCAGATCACTCGCCAATCCAATGCTGGACCACAACGACCTGTCATCGGCCATGTCGCATCGCCGTCTCATCAGGCGACACGCTACTAGGCAGATATCTATAATTCAACAGCTTGCGAGTGTATGATGTAATCTCGAATGCTAGTTGTTATGAAGTAGCATTTTGTTAACTCCATACAAGAAAGTGTTAGGGGCATAGCTGAATGAGAAGAGATGGTATGGTAGGGAACTACTGTGAATGATTGGGTTTATTAGCCATGTTGAACACACAATAACATATTACGTTACTACTACTTAATCGGGGGAGCTTATATTGAATTTATTGTATGATTAACCTAATACGAAATAGTTACCACAGTCACTAATATGACAATCTAACTGGAATGCCCCGCCTTAAACATTGTTCCGGAGGCTGTTATGGCAGGCGGCTATCGGCAATCGGACACACCCAATCCGCGTGATCTTCTCTCGTTGCTGCCCTGATGAGGAAAGATGACGCACCCAGCCTTCTGATGGCCTATATCGGCGCATTGTTTGGTATAGTTGCCCCCGATCGCTGGCCGGTGGAGGGGATTTCTGTTGTTACCTTTTTTCGCAATAAGTTGTTATTTCTGCTGTTACCTTTTTTCGCAATAAGTTGTTGCAATTACGATCGCGTCCTAGCTTAATGTGAAAAGGCGTTAGGCCGTGTTCAGACGGACCGTTGAGCCAAGGCTCGCCCATACCATCATACCAGAGTGTTGAGGCACGTTGCATTTGCCCGTCCTTATTCTATGTGTTTGTGTCGCTCATCACCACACTGCGATGAAAGGTCTACTATGTCAAGAAAAGTGCCTTTGTCACATGTTGAGAAGAATCATAATGTTTCTCGGAATGGTCTTCCTCAAGTTACTAAACATCACACAATCTCCACCAGCCCTTGCATTACTTCTTCTCGATTCCTAGTCCACTCATGGTGAAAGTCAAACGAAATAGTCCACTCTATTTCGTTTGACTTTCACCATGAACCTCAGCACTGCCCTTATTTAGATATGTCGGCCTCTTCGAAACTTGAAAGTGAGCACGTGACATGGGCTTCGACACTGTTGTGAGCAGGCAGATGGGAGGGGGAGATGCCGTCTTTCCCAAACGAAAGGCTGGAGAGGGAAAATTTTTCCTTAGCACGAAATTAAGGGCAACATTTTCCTCAGTAGTAAATGAACTATAACTTGAACTGTATTCTCTGTTCGTAAAATCACTTTCACACAGCCTAGCATTAGGCATGTTTACCAGCTGAACATTATATTATTTGTCTACAAATAATCGTCCCTTTTTTTCACAATATATTCTTGTGAGGAGCGCAGAGACACATTCGACTGACATCGTTGTTTAAGTCTATAGTAACAACAGTGTTTCGCGTTGCCTTGTTTCCTGATAGGCATCTGTACCTGCATATCTCTTCTTTTTCCCGACCCTCTAGCCATTAGACAAATGGTAAATCCTAATGGTTTTTTCTGACGAGTGTCGAGTACTTTTCCATTGGTCAGCAAGTTTTCTAGGATTCAAAACAGAGCGAATATGTTGGGCGTTATTTATAGTGTATGAATATTCAGCCGGCAACAAACCAAGCGAAATCTTTGAAATGTGCTGCAAATAAGTGCCCTTTCACAAACATTAAGATAAAAGACAACCATGCACAACTATAATTGTTATTTATAATATGTTAACGAACAGAATAAATGCAAATGCATTGCTGAAATAAGTAAATTACTGAAAATATTGTTACGTGGCCAATTTCAGTGAGTTGGAGGATGGGGGTGTCTCACCACGATCCGCCTTTCCCTCAGGTAGACCCAGCCACCACTGGATCACCAGACCGACGTAGCAAGCGAATTTTACCCATGCTATTCTTACCTCATTTGTGCTTGAGTGACGCACAGTATATGTCAAAGCAGTTTGGCGGTCCGCTGACAACCGCGACAATAGTATAATACTGTTTATAACCCTCAACTGACCATAATAAGTTAGGTTGAGATTAATCTCCAAAAACTTTATCCTCGTCACTTTCTCGCCAGAATGTGTCCCTGGGTAGAATAACAATTTAAAGAACAAGTGTAGCCGCCTCGCAAATTAAATTACTGTTCAAGCGTAGCCAATTATTACGCACCGAGCCAGAGTCCTCAGCGCCAGCAGGGGAGATAATACTCAAAACAGTGATTCAAGGCACGGGGGCTGTCTTTTAAGCTTAGAGTTTCACTGGAAATGGTTTTCAATCATAGTAAATGCATGCTCTGTGGAATTAGTAGAGCTGAATTATATCACTTTCCGCGAAATATATAATTTGCGAAAAGTCCCTATTCTGAACATTTACACTTTTCTTTCCGTACGGTACCTCACTGTGCCGACGTCTCATAAATTGTGTAATGGTGTACTTACTACGATATTTTCCTGTCTCGATCACGAGGGTGTCCGTCCTTTCCTACCTGTAAGTAAAATCCGCCTGGGGATAAGATTCGCCGGTTACACCGGCTTAACTAAGCTGACATCACTGCCCCACCCCCCTGGAGCAGTCGACGACTTGAGAGCACGTGACAGAACCTTCTAGCTAACACATTCCTCGGGGTGCCCCGATGTGTGAAGAAGGTTCTGGGTCAGGGTACATACAATATAAATACGGCAGCAGCTGAAGGCTTGGCAGTCTGTGATAGTCATTTGTCTTAAGTGCGGCGAGTGTCTAGCACATAGGCCTATAGGGGCATCGAAGGACTTCGAAGAAAAGTACCGGCGGCGAACGAGAGCGAGAAAGACTGCAGTGGACGGTTTATGTACAGTGGCTATGAAAGAAAGTGAGCGAGTGCTACTGAGGGTGAGGTATCCGACGAATGAAGGACTACTGTGTAGGGAGCGCTCGGGATGTTCCAGAATATTCCGCACAGGAAAAACTGACGATAACTGGACTGAAACCAAGTGGAACTGTATGGATGAGTGATACAGACTTGGTTGTAAATACTGGAACTGTCAGATATAAAATAAATAGTTTTCAATAGTAATTCAATGGGTGTTAGTAAAAACGTTTACAGAGACTGATTTAAACTATTTCATTGTATTAATTTCTGTTAGATGACGGACGATTATGTAAATATTAGCTGAAAATAGCAGTGAGAGACATTAACGGTACAATATTAAGTTTTGAATATGTCTTTTGTGTATTGCTTGTAAATAAATTAGGGAATTATTATTAGCTCTTTTATTTAATTACGAACTCTCCTTCCTTAAAGAACCGGGCTATGCCCAGAGGCTTCAAAAATTGTAACATGATTTTGCAAAAAAAAAAAAAAAAAAAAAAAAACCATTTGAATAGCTGACAACATTTAAATGCATAAATCGATAAAGTTTGGTTTAAACGTGAAATTGGTCATTTATTAATCGTCAAAAGTTCTCTAGACCTACTGAACGTAAAGTATAAGACAGAAGCTAATAAACTGGTAATAAAATGTAAAATAATCTAGGAAAAATTCTACACGCAAAAGGTTAAAATAATTACAGTAGAATGCTTCAGGATGTTTTGGCGCAATGTATTTTAAATGGGAGTTGAGGCTTGAGACTGTGACTGTGGCTTTGATTGAAGCTCGCCTACTGAGGATCGCTTCTTCAGTGTACTTGGAGCCCCGCTACTTCGGCTCGACTCGGGATTGCCGGACGTACCAGAAGCTGCTCAACAGTTATGACCACTAACTCTTAAAAAAATATGTTTGTTTCTGGCAGCCATATTGGTTTTATAGGCATAGGGTATGTCAAATCAAAATCTATATTTATTATTCAATTTTTTATATTTTTTATTACAAAATTATTTATTTATTTTTTAATTTTCACCGAAATTGTATATAGAGTATTGCGGAACCATGCAAAAATATCTCATTCAGTTACGTCATTCATTTTTGGTCTCCACTCTTGAAGTCTTAATTATTATACGATATTATAATATGTAAATTATTCAATGTCGCGACTATTTTGTAGGCATAAATATACTACTAAGATATTTTTAATATATGCATATGTGACCAATCTAATCCCTTCATACGTGTAGCAACCATCTGTACAAGTTTGTTATAATCGTGGTATGGAACAGCATATAACAGCAATTTTATAGGCATACTTGGCAGTAATTGCAATGCCAATACTGCTATGACCTTAAGACTAGGAATGTACGAGGGTAGCTTGGGTTATAGTCAGTTTTATCTTCCGTGCTCTTCTTGATCATCGATCCGTCAATAACCGAACCATTCCACAAATCTTTCGCATTTTTCGCAGTCTTCCGTAATCTTCGCCAATCCTAACCAATCTTTCAATCAATCTTTCGCAATCTTCCAATCAATTTGTCCATCAATTTTTCTATAACTATTCCAATATTCCCATCAATCTACCGATCTTTCCATCAATCTTTTAATTTGTCCATCCATCTTTCCATCACTCTTTCAATCGTTCGATCAATTTTTCAATCTTTCAATCAATATTTCAATCTTAGGTCCAATCTTTCGATCAATCTCGCAATATTTCGATCAATATTTCGATCGATATCGCAATATTTCCATCAATCTTTCGGTCAGTCTTACAATCTTTCCCCCAATCTTCCCATCCATTTTTCGTCCAATGTTTCGACCAATCATCAATCCTACTCAGCCAACTTGAAATTAGTTCCCAAGAACTGCCATATTTTTAAAAAGAAGATTCATTTCTTGGGCCTTGTTGCATCGGTCCACGGGATTGAAACAGACCCTGCATGAATTGACCGAGGCAAAAAGAAAATTTTATTAGACCCCCCAGAGAGTACGAAATTGATTTTAATAGACTAAGGGAAATTCTGATATCACCCACAACACTGGGCTTCCCGAGTAGAGAGGGTGAATTCATTATCGATATTGATGCTAGTGATGTTGGTATCAGGGTGGTGTTATCTCAGATTCAGGATGGAAAATTAAGACCATTGGAATACTTCAGTAAGGTGCCACACAAGCCCGAGAGGAACTACTGTATTACACGCAGGGATATTCTAGCAGAAGTGAAGGCAATTGCACATTTTCACCCATATATTAATGGCAGACACTTCATCCTAAGAACTGATCATGCTTCATTATACTGGCTGCTAAATTTCAAGAATTCTGAAGGTCAAATAGCCTGGTGGATACAGAATCTGCAAGAATATGACTTTGAAATACATCACAGGCCTGAATGCCTTCACAGCAAATCAGATGCACTGTCGAGGAGACCATGCCAACCTTTCTGTCATCATTGTGAACGCCAGGAGGAAAAGGTTGGTGTATCATGAAAGCAAGGAGGACAAGAATTCAAAGCCCTGTATGTTGCGATAGGTCACCTAAATGGGACGAAGAGGACATAATAAATAATCAGCTAAGTGACCTCACCTTGCATCCAGTATTGGAGTGGAAGGAAACCGGGCGTCGACCAAGATAGGAGGAGATATCTAGCCTAGGCGTGACAGTCGAGGCATACTGGGCACAGTGGAATTCCCTTGTTCTAAATAATGGCGTGCTTTACGGGAACTGTGAAAGTAATGACGGGAAACAAAGTAATTTACGATAGGTCCTACCAGAATGCTGATCCCAGAAGTGCTAAGAGAATTGCACAACACAGCAGCAGGTGGTCACTTCGGTGTAAATAAGACTCTTGACAGAGTTCGAATGAGCTTCTGTTGGCTGCCTTGTCAGGAGGATTTTGAGAAGTGGTGCCGTCTGTGTGATGCATGTACCATGAGGAAGGGTCCGAGGGTTAAGAGGCGAGGTCCCGTTCAAAAATATAATGTTGGGCCCCATTCAAGAGGATGGCAGAGGATATTCTCGGATCGCTACTAATCATTGCGAGAGGGGTAATAGGTACCTTCTGGTAGCAAAAGACTATTTTACAAAGTGGCCGAGGTCATACCGGTGCCAAACCAAGAGGCTGGCATGGTAGCTGATGCACTTGCAGAGCATGTTTTCTCCAGGTTTGGAATGCTACCTGGGCTTCATTCTGATCAAGGACGGAATATTGAAGTAACTCTTTTCCAAGAGGTAACAAGGGTTTTAGGAATGAAGAAAACCTTTATCACAGCATTACACCCTTAGTCGGATGGGATGGTTGAGAGGCTAAATCGAACCCTGGATCAGTATCTGGCGATCTACATAGAAAACAACCAGAAATATTGGGGCTCCAAGGTACCCTTATTTCTCCTGGCATATCGCTCGGCAGTCCACGAGTCTACAAGGGTAACACCTGCAAGGATGTTGTTTGAGAGAAAGCTCCGCCTGCCTGGTGACTTGCTGTTCGGACGTCCAATGGAAGAAGAAGCAGCCACTCCAGACTATGCCATTAAATTAGTTCAAAAGTTAACCCACATCCATGAGTTTGCCCGGAGGCACCTTAAAATTAGTAGTGACAGAATGAAAATTCGATATGACCGAAGACTGCCTGAGGAGACTTTACAAGAAGGATAGCAGGTGTGGTTGTACAACCCTCAAAGGAAGAAGGGATATTGCCCGAAGCTACAGAAATGTTGGGAGGGCTCGTACAGGATCCTGAAACAGATAAATGAGATGGTCTACCTGATTTGTTGACAGGGCTCTCAGGCGAAGCCTAAAGTGGTATACATCGACCGACTGGCATTGTATGAAGGTCCTGATGTTGGAGAGTCTGATCGGGATGAACAAACTTAAGGAGGGGGCAGTGTTACGCGCTGTGGCTCACACAGGCCACGAGCTCCCGTTATGTGCGGTCCACACTGTTGGGGGGACCTACATCTATCCTCCCCTACCCTGACAGATGCGCTCGCCGCCTCGTTGCTTCCCTTCCTCGGGGGCTGCAGGGAAATGATTGACAGTGGAGAGACCTGGCTGGCGTCACATCCCCTTCTCCTCCCACCCCCTGGAGAAGCCGACAAACGTAGAGGCGGCGCAATAATATTCTGGAAATTAGGAGCCTCGGCGCAATGCGAGATTTAGCGAAATTTCTGGGTGATGGCCTACGACCCTATAAATACTGCAGCGGTCCAACGCCCAGCAGTCTTGGTAGAAGCATTTTAGCTGAGTGCTGTAATCGAGCGACGTGCGAGACGACGGCGAAGAGGTGTTTTGTGGTGTGAATGGACGAGAGGACGTGAAACCCGACAAGTGAAAGCTACTGTGCGTGAGGCGCTCGGAGAACTCTATAAAGTCGTGGAGTGGCGGGACATGGACTAAACGGATGTGGGACTGAATGATGAACATCTATTGCGGATTTTATTGTAAATATTGCAACTGTCAATTATGGACACATTATTTATAAAATAATTTAATAGCTTTTGATACACTGTCTATTGGGAATGATTTTTAATTATCTAATTTCATAGGTTTCTTTGAGGTAATTATAAATTGTATTAATTTAAGTAATTAATTAGAAATAGTGAGTAATATCTATTTATTGTGAGAGGTTGAGCTGAGAGAATTTTGTTTGTAGTTATTGTAAGAAAAATTAGGAAATTTTAATTAAATATTTTATCTAATTAAGACTTTCATCCCGTAACGAACTTGATTAAGCCCACTGATTTTTGTGAGAGAAACTGTAACAATATGTTAAAATATTCATGGTGATTTCTCGCGAAACTAGTACAGAGTTGTACTTTGCTACAGAACTTTCGACAATAAAACTGTAGGGTCGCCGCTTAAAGGCACACGCACCACAATGAGAACACTGCAGGCCAGTTCAGAGCC
Organism: Dryococelus australis; assembly: GCA_029891345.1. NCBI lineage: Eukaryota > Metazoa > Arthropoda > Insecta > Phasmatodea > Phasmatidae > Dryococelus > Dryococelus australis. Next base: position 116,904,447 of record CM056996.1, read on the forward strand.
CTGCGTGTAGCGGCGTTGGTACCCTTGATACGTGTGGCAAAGTCACCTGTATTGTACCCGCTCTTCTCGGCCTCAAACAAGGAAACAGCTACAGGTCTACGGGCCACCGATAGTTGCCAAAATGGTCTCGTTACAAGCAGTTATGTCTATTCTGAATGTAAAAAAAACTACCGTAAACTAATGTAAACCGTTTTTCAGGATAGAAATGAAAAGTCAATATTTTGTTCCCCTTCCATATGTTTGGTTACCGAAACAAAAACGTGGTCGTTGAAAAGTGTCACAGTGTGCATAAATCGCTGTAAGTAGCCTTCTGTTTACGATAGTTCTGCGTACTTCTGTAGAACAATGTTTTTAACTTTAGCGATAGCTGCTGTCTTAAAACCCTATAATCAGCGCTAAAAATTTAGAGGAAACAGATTACTGCGAAACATATTTGCGCTGTTTCCCATCGCCGCTGTTGCTGCAACAAAATCTTACAAGGAGCACGAATTTTTTCATCCCGATGTTGGGAAATGCGCATTCCAAGATTTGGACGAACGGTACTACGATGTTACTGTTTTTGGAGAAAATATTCGAATGAGTATCATTGTGCCAGTTTTGTTAAGAGAGTGTGCGATGGAATATACGTTCTTTTACGAGTGAAAGAGGGTTTGGGGAATGTTATTACATGGAAGAATCCCATTTGGTTTATATCTAATGACCATCCCCTAAACAAAGATTGGTTTCTTAATCGTGTTACTGTTGTAGAAGCGAATCGCCCCTTTTGGGAATGCGAAAGAAGGCCCACTACTAAAAGAGAAAATTTTGACGAGACGGAAATAATAAGTGCTTCTTCGGAAAATTCAGATTCTTCATCGAGCTTAACAGAATTATTGGAGGAATCTGCAAAACTAGTATTTCCTGATTGTGATGATGGGCCTTCCGGAATGCCATGTCCTTTGACGTCCCCTATCGCTGCTGCTAGACCTAATAATGAATTACCTGAGAGAATGTTAGATAGACGTTTGGACAGAAGCAGTGATTCTGACTTTGAGGGCTGGCCTTCGAGTCGCCTCTCAGGTACCAATAGTAGCATACAGTAGTGATGTTGTGTATTATGGAAGTGGCTAAATATGATCAAACATATGAGCATAACCAGGTTTTCGCAAGTGGGAATCCTGCCGGACGATGTCGCTGATCGGCGGGTTTTCTCGGGGATCTCCCCGTTTCCCCGCCCTTGCATTCCTTTCTCACCTCATTTTACCCTAATCGGCTCCCAATACCTCGTTATTACAAGCTGTAAAATCGCTCAACTCAATTCAACCTAAAGTAGGATGTGACCTTGAGGTGTTTAAAATTGTTTAATAGGGATTTTCCTTAAAAGATTCTACAGTTTTAAGTATTACAATAAGAAGCCACTCATACAGGCTCAGGCCGTGTGCGAAATGGCAGATTTTTTTGACAAAATGATCACGTGACCGGAATTGTATACAAAGATGGTGATGTATTTCGTAATTTGGTATTTCGTATTTTGTGTCTAACGGATGCTAGTAAAATAAAAAATGACAGTGCCATGTTGGTTTTGACCTTCAAAATACATAATCGAATGCGTAATTGAAAAGTTTTTTTAAAACAAATAACTGTTCATAATATACCCTTTACATGTTTTGAAAAGCAAGGAAGTCCCGTGCTTTGTTTATATATTTCACAACAATTTTTTTTAAAATCGCTATTACATCAATTTTCACATTTATTAACATATTTGCAGTTTTCCAGTAATGATTGTAAAAATATCACGTCAGTTTATGCATTAAATTAAGATAAGAATTATTTCTACAGTTATGCCGGAATCACATAGATCCGACGCGCACGACACGACGGCCAACAGCCAATGAAATACAAGATAGATTGTCGTAAGCCCAACCGATTTTGTCGTCCGACCTGCAATTTTGGATTAGAAATGATTTCTATTCCTCGCCGTGTCGTGCGGCACGACGCACCGAATGTACAACATTGGGACTGAAATTGTATTGCAAGCTTTCCCTACAATGGCAAATACGCAGCTTAAGAGAAAAATAAATTGAGACTTATTGTATCTAACTCTTAAAAATAATAATTTTACCTTTGTATGCATTAGCGATACCAATTTGTCACCATTATGTATTACAAATTTCCCTCTTGTTCACCGTCTTTGAAACTAACGTAGCCTATCAGCGCCTTCTAAATAGTTAGGTTAAATGCCGAGAGCGTGGTGTCGGTCGTGATGTAAATTCAAGTAGTCACATTGAAATGTGTCGTGGTTGCGTTTTTGGTCGTGTCGTGCTGTGTTGGTCGGGGCTATGTGGTTCCAGCATTAATGTAAAAATGCGTTGCCGCGACAACGTCTGAATTCAAACTTAGGAAAGACAATTTACAAAATTTCAAAATAACGAATTTTCATTTCCAGGCACGGCCTCTGTGCTGTGACCGTAGTGGTGATGAGGCAGGCGTCTGCCTTTCTTCGGCGTATCAGACATGGAAAACAACTGGGGGTACGTGGGCACCGTATAACAGGCTTTACGTTTACTTTCCGACATGTTGTTTCTTATGGAGATTAACACAATGGAACTGTCAACGGTAAAGTCAAGCTCTCTTGACTCAACGATTTCGAAAAGTTGAAATTTAAAGTCAAAGTCAAGCAGCCATTTTGCCGAGAATCTAACAGAGGTTATGTGGAAAGTGCGTTATTTTATTGTGGTACAATTTTAATGTCGGTATATTAAACAAAGTTCGTCTTAAATTAAAAAGATGGCAAACGAATATAATGTGCAGTGGAAATATATGAATTTACATATTTTAATATATTAAACAAATGAGTTTTTTTGTTTTGATATAAACTTCTAATATAAATTTTTAAGTCTATTTTTGAAAATGGTACGTAAAATACATTCCAGGATATTATCATAATTATTTTCATAACAAGATACACATTTTTACGAAGCTCGCAGAACCGATGTTCAATTGTCTGAACTCTGACTTTACAATTCTATTGTGTATTGGTGTTTTCGTCAGGGGAAACGAAACGTAAAGTCAAATGCTAAAGTTTTCTATTGTGTAAGAAGCTTTACGCAGGATTTATAACGACCTATCACGTCCGTCCTTTCGTCAATCACGTGACCAACAGCCAATCAGAGGTGGCCATTAATTCTATCCATCCGTCCGTCAAAACCTTGGCAAGCTTTCGACGGACAAACGGGTGAAATTACAGCCTTCTAAATGTGCATGTTTTGTTACTTGTTCATCCCGAGTTCTTTACAAGGCTGTCTAGTGTGCACAGTGCTTTGTTTTTGCTGTCCTTTGTTTTCATATGTTTGTTTACGTAACTGTGAAATGAATTTAAGTTACATTTTTCCTGAAGAATAATTGATAATTGCGTTCGAAAACCCGAGCTGCTTTTTTGTAATAGTAAAAATAATAAAATTATGCTTGATATGCAATTAATATTTTACATCGATTAATTTCCGTTACGTACGTGTATGGTTGTTTTTGGTATTTAGAAACACAATACCGGAAAAGATTTTCTCTTTTTGTGGATAATTTTTTTCCTATTTGTAAAGTTTTTTTTTTTTTTTGGTTTGCAACAAACGACGGACGTACGAAGTTTGGTTGTAAAGCTTTTTATACAATAGAAAACTTCAGCATTTGACTTTACGTTTCCTTTCCTCTGACGAAACCATGAATATACAATACAATTTTAAAGTCAGAGTTCAGACAATTGGACATCGGTTCTGTGAGCTTCGTAAAAATGTGTATCTTGCTATGTAAATAATTATGATATTATCCAGGAATGCATTTTACGTAACTTTTCTTAAAAATATTGTTAAAATTTATATTAAAAGTTTATTTGGAAACAAAAAACTCATTAGTTTACTTTAGTAAAATATGTCGATTCGTATATTTCTTCTTCACACTATAGTTGTTTTCCTTTTATTTAATTTAAAAAGAGCTTTGTATAATATACCGAGATTAAAATCGCCCTATAGTAAAATAGCGCACTTTCCACATAACCTCTGTTAGATTCTCGGCAAAATGGCTGCTTGACTTTGACTTTAAATTTCAACTTTTCGAAAACGTAAAGTCAGGAGTGCTTGACTTGACTTGACTTTTGACAGTTCCATTGTGTCAAGCTCCATAAGAAACAACACGTCGGAAAGCAAACGTAAAGTCAAATGTCAAAGTTTTCAATTGTGTAAGGGACTTTAAATCGCTCGGCTGGGAGACGGACGAACGTATGACGGATGACGGACGGACGCAACGGGCTGTTGTAAATCCTGCTTCACTTGCAACTTCTGTCAAGTGACAAAGGTGAAATACCAAACGGAACTACTGTGCATGGCTGTGTAGGAGGGGGGAGCCACCAAATAGGCGGCGTCCCTACGCCGGCCGGTGGGCTGGGGCCGCTATAATCCCGGAAGTGTCACCGTCCTGAGTGAGGAAGAAAAGGAGGGGGGGGGGGGAGAAGAGAGAGAAGAGAGGAGAAGACGACGATGGCCGCTCATTACTCATTCCTCGCACAGTGCTGGTTATTGCTGAGTAAACAGAGGCGGCGGCCATGTTGCCCTCGCGGCAGAAAACGGCGCGGCCGGCGGCCGAAGCGCCTCAGTGCCGGGCCGGGAGTCTCGCGGCGAGGGACTGGCACTCCACTTCCGGTGTGTCGAGGGCGCGTGCGTACTCACTCGTCCTCCTGCTCCACCTCGGCTAGTACGTAAGTAACCACCACGAGCTCCCCGAGGAACTGCGTGCTCTTCCACTACATTGTCCAGTGCAGACGACGAGAAACGTGGTCGTGGCGGCTGCCAAGTTAAGTGAATGTTGCAAATGGACGAATCATGAAAAAAATAAATAATAACTCGGTACTATTAGAATTTTGTGTACTGTGTAGCTGTAGATTTTTATTTTCGATACTTTTTTTTAATCACTGCAAAATAACCACTCATTAATTTTTGAAGAAGTTGTGGTTGCACTTGCGATGAATTCACTTCATCTAAGAACCTGAAGTGCTACTTGCTGCTCAAATCGAGTCTACCGGTGCGGTCTACTCGACACCAGGACTGTGCGATACACCCCTGTATCGCTCACTACAGTTTTGACTGACTAGGTATGGCACAAAGATGTTCTAGCAATCCTACGAGGTGTACTGTAATGCAATATTGGTAGTCTCATTAAGTTATTTGTATAACAATATGTGCGCATAGTAGTGGGTACACTACTATGCGCAAGTGTATGTGATTATAAGACACACATGATATCGAGTGTTGATGCTTATCGGGAGCGATATATCGAATTAATATCGATGTTAGCACTCACTACATGAGCCATATCGAGAATCACAACGAAATCACGTTCGCACACAGTTCTGGTGGCTGGTGAACAAGCAAATACGTTTCGCTGGCTATGCTTCATTCAACAGCATTCCTGTCCGGAGGTTTGGAAATGCACAGGTAATCTGCGTAGAGGCTGTTCACGGTAAAGTGAGCACTTTTGGGGCCCTAGTTACTTTTTCCTTTCAGCCAATTTTTTAATACTTTAACCGACTTTTAAAATAAATATTACCATGTAATTAACAAACACAGCGTGTATAATCCACCGCAAACGAACGTTTACGTCTAAGGCTAAAATGAAATATACTCATTGGCTATTATTGCAAATGAGAGGCCGTTCAAAAGTGCTCACTTTACCGCGAATTGCCTATAGTTTTTGGGAAGTGACAAGGCTGCCCACCTGTCGTTATTTTTGGTGCCGCTGAGGCGACTTACTGAATTGCGCGGAAAACACGTGATAAACGTTACGGTAAAAGTTTCCAGGCAACTGCAGTCACATCTGATGCTTTCATTGTTAAATCCACGTATTAGTTACCTTAAATGGTGTTTGTTTATTTCTTACGCTATTTACACTTTCCCTAACACCGCACACTGTAGAAATCGCTGGATGCCATGCATTCTAACGGACTTGGTGGGTGTGATAAATATTTTTCACTTTGTGGAGTTTTATTGATGTTATTTTTTATGAAACACATTTAAATAGCGTAGTTGTACAGGACGACAGTAGTACTTGGAGCATGCTACGAAACCATCGCTACCTACAGAGGCCGTTTCCGAAATTGCAGATTTCGTTGACAAAATGATCACGTGACCCGATCTTGTATACAAAAATGGTGACATATTTGGTAATTTGGTATTTCATATTTTGTATCTAGCGGATGTTAGGAAAAACAGAAAATGACAAAATCAGCGTCATGTTGGTTTTGGCGTTCAAAACACATAGTCTAATGCGTAATAAAACATTTTTTTAAAACAAATAGCTGTTCAAAAATACACTAAGCATGTTTTGAAAAGCAAGTAAGTGTTGTGCATTGTTTATGTACTTCGCAACAAAAATTTTTAAAAGTCGTTACAGCATAATTTATTGTTATATTATTTATTAACATATTCGCAGCATACCAGTAATGGTTGCAGAAATATTACGTCAATTTTAAGCAATAAACTTAGATTTAAAAATATTTCCACTGTTAATGTAAAAATGAATTGCTCGGAATGCTAAACAAGTTGCTGTCGACAACGCCCGAATTGAAACTTACGAAATGACAAATTACAAAATAACGAATCTGTCATTTCGGACACGGCCTGAAGCTAAGCGTGGGCGGAATACTTAGCTAACTAGAAGTGCGCCAGCTCCTCCTCTCCACCCACAGCGGCCATGAATAGCCGTGACATGAAAAGTTGACGCGTGTTTGAAATGTCGGCGCGTCACGTAACTAGTGATTCAGGAGACCTTTTTTTTAAAAAAAAACAAGACCAGTTGCAACTGCCGCTATTTCACCTATTCCGAGTGCAAATGGCGAACTTGGGTGAGTTGAGTTGTGAAACATTTCTAATGAGTACGTTAAACTTGCGTGCTGTTAATAGTTTGCTGTTGGGCGTGGCCCTCGGATGAACGTCGCGCATCGCCACAGCTCAATTCACTATGTCAATTCTTTATGGACTAAAGGTTCTAACGTGTTGAATAAGGAATATTAAAATCACAGTCAACGTAAGTGCACTAAAATTAATGTGACGCCATAAAGCGGGTGTTAATCTCAAGTTACTCCGAAGTCGCTCCCAAGGTTTTGCGCTTAGCCCACGTGGTTGTGTCTTACTGGCATGCTTTGCGTCAGTATGAAATTTTTTTAAAAATATGTGTTAGTCAAATTTGTTTTCGTGACGTCTCAGGTTGTTTCAAAACCATAATGAAAGTAAAAACTGAGAATTTATAGTTTTCTTAGACAATTCGTTTTTGACCTAAAAGCTTATATTACAAGAGCATCGTGTAAAATAATGTATTTAAGTGATATTAATCTTTAGTCCCAGTATCGAAAATAATATTACCCTAATTTAATCGATTCAAAGTGACACAACATTGTATCCTAAAAAGTTGCGACGGAACAAAGAAAAACACAAATTTCGTATTACAGTATATATTTTTGGTCATTGAACTATATGTTGTAAATGCTCCAGCAAAGGTTTCATTTCATTAAATGTGTAACTACAGTTGCAATAGGAACTACCCTCCGAACATACATGAAATTGTGCAGATTTTTATCCTACTCTTAGACAGGGCATCGGCCCACAGGGAAATGCCAGCGAATTTGCCAAGTGACATATGGCCTATACGCACAAAATTAAGTATTTTTGCGTTTCTAATGGACACTCGTGTGAAGTCAATAGCATGTATCGCCTCTCAGGTACGAATAGTAACATACTGTAGTGATTTGTGTATTGTGGAAGTGGCTAAATATGCTCAAACATATGTGCATAACCAGGTTTTCGCAAGTGGGAATCGTGCCAGACGATGTCGCTGGTCGGCAAAATTTACCAAGTTTATTCAGGTTTACTTTCAAAATAGTTTTGTTAGAACTGCAAAATTGTCGCCAAGGTGATTAGTAAGGCATTGATTTCATTTTGTCGCTTGGTTTGACAAATCATACTGGTGCAGTTTATGGTCCCATCCTCTTAGTTTTAAGGTAGGTTAGATAGTATGATATGTTGTAAATTCTAAATTGGTGGATGTGGACAGAGTGTGAAGTAATGGAAAATAAAACCGTTAACTGCGAAATAACACACGAGAAGCCATATTTGCCACACGTATCACACAACACTTCAAAGCAATAGGTTATTCGAAAATTAAAATATTTTATACACCTTCTAACTTAACATTGAATGTATTTTATAAAAGAAATTGTACAACTAGAGTTCTGAATAAAATTCTGACAATGTTTAATATGATCAGATACCTTGCAGTATTTAACATCTGATCAACATAATATGTCCGACCTTTTTTCTTAAGGTGCGCAACATTTAGAATATTTCGTTTCAAGTGTGCTACCAAAAGTATATAGGCCTATGGTTATTCTAAGAATAACAAATTGAAAATGCTGTACACATAATATATTTTATTAGTGTCGCGTAGTACAGAATTTTTGAATGAATGGTTTGATTAATACACCAATAACTATTATGTAGTAACAACTTTTAATGAAATACAATGAAGTGATACAAAAACCTCCCATGCAACATGCCACTTGCGTGCCACTTGTTGCCAGCTTACCATGGTTTGGATACCCCTGAATTTACATAATGTGAGATTACAACTGTTTCAAGTTTCTTATAACTGTAGTGATGCGAGTTTCAACCGTTATGACAATTATATTTACTTGCGTTGAGTTTATGATTTATATTGAGGTAAGGACATAATACAATTAATTTACACAACGTGATTCACTTAAGAAGATAATTTAGAAACAACGCGGAAGGTAGCACTAAACAATAAAATTGTGAACGAACTGGAGTGCTGTTGTTTGAAAAAAAAAAAGTCCAAAACAGTTGCACGTTTTTATGCCTTCTGAATTAAGGAAAAAAGTAAATTAAATAGTGACAGACATTAACCATAACTTGGAGATAAAAAAAAATCTGGTTACCTACTCATAATGTATCTTGCCAATATTCTTGGGGGGGAGGGGGGGGGGGAAATTTGGTTCGAAAGAATTCTTGTCACTATGGGCCGGGGGGGGGGGGGAATCCCTTCTGTCATGCGCTATCACCACATGCCTTATACAGCAAAACGAAATATAAAATTACCCAAGTTGTATATTTTAAATTTTGAATGTCGCAAACATGATGTACAGTAAGGTTAAATCTCGCATATGAAATAAACATAATATTTCTCATACAACTGTATGTTCACTAGCGAAGTTTCTGTTAGCAATACGAGCCTTAGAACTAGCGCAAAGATAATTTTCTTATCAAGCTAATAATACATAAACCTACACTGAGTTTTGGCCCAGAAAAAAAACACTATAATGTTTCGTATTCTTGAAACTATGCCGTTATAATGTTTCGTATTCTTGAAACTATGCCGTTGCTTACACCGAATACCTACCTCTAGCGAAGACAGTAAAGCACTTTACCTAAGATGAGGACAAAAATGTCAGGACTCCAAAATATTCTGTAGGGTAGACTTTCACATTTATTTTTTATTTAATTATTTGTTATAGTGCACTCCATTGACCCCTAAGTTTGGGATATGGAGCATGTCAAAGTAATGTTTACAACAAATACATTGCACGGGATTTTAGTTATTACAAATAGTACTCACTCAGATCATACGTAATATAGAACAAGCGTATGTAATAAAAACAGCTTTAGGTAAGTTTTTTATTAATATCGTTTGAGTCTTAGTACTTGATTTTTACTTGAATGATATATTTCCAGATACATTTTGTGGGTTATTCAAAGAACTACGTCCAGAAACCAGCTTTAATTCGTCTTTGTTACGTCTGTTACTTGCCCTTCGTTTATAAATGTATAAAAAAGAAAGGTTTTGTCAGATTGAGCATCTGGAACAAATTGTACTACTTGTAATTTAGCAGGTTTTGACATACAAGAAAGCACTTTATAAAACTGAGACCATGTTCCATTTGGTTTGGAGTTTGTTTCTGTAATCGTGCTCTGCATATCTTGTAATGTTTCTAAACAAACGCCATCGCCGTTCAGCTATTCAGTGTACACGTGCTTGCTGCTATTTGAGAGTACAACACGACGTTGCAGATTACAGCTTAGTGTGGAATCTAAATTAACACATTAAACAAGTCTCGAATTCTTAAAAATAAATCCTGCATGTACAAAACTGTTTAGCACATTTTATTACAGTCTATATAAGTGTGTAATTAATATGTAATTTCAATTGATAGTTTTTGGCTTACGCAATAAATTATTAATACTTCAATAATACTTTTATATATTTACAATAATCAATTTAATTGGGGCATGATTTTGATATTATGTAAGTAAAATTAATATGATGGTTATATTTAAAAATGTTGTACCTTGGAAATAAAAACGAAACCCTGAAAATACGTTATTAGTTTTGTAGATACAGTTTTGGGTTACGTTACAATTTTGTTAAATAAAAAAATGTAAAGTGTAAATTGGATAAGGCAGAATCATGTTCGGGTTTTTATGAAACTCTTTGGGTAGTTCGGTCCAAGCCTCAGTGTGCGAGTAGCTGACAGTATGGGAGTCTGCCAAGGTTGAAGATGTGTTTGTATACCTTCAGAGTGAAGCACGTTCACAAGTATCTACACAGCTTCCGCGTGCAAGAATGTGACGTAAAGCATTAACAGCAAGTCTAGTTGCGCAATCTTCTGCCTTGCTCTGTCGTACTGCCTAGCTCATGGTTCAAGTCTTCGTTGGTCACTGGAGAGTAACAAAACTGTTCAGTAGGCTATCTTAAGTTTTGATTCTCTTTGCACTAGACTAAGAGTATTTACTTTCCTGTTTTTAGAATAAATAATTTTATAGATGCAGGTATGTATGACAGTCAGAAAAATTGTACTGGCAGAATTTAAAGGAACTTCAAATACGATGTGTGTACTTACGCGAAAGTTGCGTCAAGAACTCAAGTTAATAATTTATTCTACAAAAAATTCCAAGTTAGGCAATTTTTTTGTAAAACTTTGAAACTTTTCAGGAACCATATTTCTTAGCAAGTAACTGCGTGAATCCTGATTTTGGCAATTAACGTACACAAAATTACTGACTTCAAGAAGTTAGTCTATTACATTCCTTCTGAATATAAAGAGTTCTATCATCAGATTATGCAATGGCCAACCAAGCAAACGGACTGAGTTAACAGACATCTTTTGAACATGCCAATGAAACCTTTGTTGAAGCATTATAATGTCACACAATAATGTGGAATATGGAATACATTATGTCGTACATGTTTAACTGTAAAACTTTAGTTTTAATAAAATCACCAATGTTTTATTGGAAGGTTAGTCAGAGGACGTAAGTGTAAGATATTTAACATTGTATTTCACCAGGGGGAAAAAAAAAAAACAATTAATAGGTATGCGATTGTCACAGAAATGATATTACGTGACACCATACTGAAATAATATTTATTTGGTTGTATGAAACCTAACACAGAAATTATTATTATTTTTTTTTTGCATTTTCCCACAGCTTGCGGTAGGCCTTTAATGATTTAATCCCTTTCATAAATAAGTGATTCATGTGTAGTCTATTCGCGGTTTCTTCACTCTTTTTGAATCAAACCTTTGGAAAATCACCCCTTGTATGACGTGTTTGGATTCCCCTCCCCCCTCCCCTAAATATGGCATATATCAGAAGCGTCTTGTACTTCCTTTAACATAAGTCTCTTATTTTTGGTTAAATTAAACTTTTACTAAATTATAACATTTCATTATGTAAAAACACTGCGAAAATAGGCGTGTTAGTAATGCCTAGTAAGACATAGTTCTTATGAGAAATATTATTAAAGTGGTTGCGCACGAATATGGTGCGTTGTCCCTTTGGTGTAAACTTTCTGTACTTGATGAGGGTTCGCTTGCATGAGGCGGAGGAACAACCTGCAAGTAGAATTTTAGCAGCGAGTGCTTCAGGAAAGTTTGAAGTAACCGTGAATGGACTGCTATAACAGTGATATGTGGAAGAGTTGTGTGGACGCCAAGACGCGGCGGGCCAGACGGACGTCTGGCAACATGGTCGCCGCGACCCTGTTTACTGAATAGTTCCCTCGGAACAGGGTTGCTACAACGGTACTGCCACGTCACTCGGCTCTCCTCCGAAGACAAAGGTCGCAAATTGAACAGCGCCGGTGAGGTGAGGGAGGACCGCTACGACGCTGGCTGCAGGAAACGCGCAGCCATACGTAGTCGTAGTCACGGCGGTTCGGAACATTTCATAAATGAAGGCTGTTCACGATAAAGTGAGCACTTTGGAAATCAACTTTAGAATAATGTCGCTGCCCCTATCGGCTATTCACGGTAAAGTGAGCACTTTTCAAAGCCCTCTCTCATTTGGAATAATAGTCAATAAATATATATTGTTTTAGCTTTAGAAGTTAAAATCCAAGTGCGATGGAATATACACAATGTGTTTATTAAATACATTGGAATATTTATTTTAAATAAGTTATTAAAATACTAAATATGGCTGAAGGGAAAAAGCAACTAGGTCCTCAAAAGTGCTCACTTTACCGTGAACAGCCTATACTTACATTTATACAGTATTTTAACGGGCGCCCTGAGTGACATGCGCCAAGTTGGTAACGATGGATGGGAAAGTAGTTCCGTATCTTAACGTCGAATAGAAAATGGTAGGACGTAACCATTTCTGTTAACTTAAATTATTTCTTCATCTTCTGTTTCTTTTTTAATGCATCGAAGTGTAAATATGAGCAGATTTGTAAAATATTTACTTTTGTAATAATTTCAATTTCATAGACCGACGCATGAATAAAGTGATGACGCCTATCACGATGTTAATATTACATAAGGCGGAAGAATACACAACGTGTATACAAGTAGATCTTAAAGCAGGGCTTTCAAAAGTGTTCATTTTTTCGTGAATAGCCTATACAATGTTATAGGCCGTTCATGGTAAAGTGAGCACTTTTTGAAGCTGTTTCATCAGACATAATAACCAATAAATCCATGTTATTGTGGCCTCGGACTTTTGGTTTTGGGTATGGTGAATGTATACATTACACTTATTACTCACATGGCAGGATTTACATTAACAAGTGGGGGAAGGATATAAATTGGTTGAAAGGAAAAAGTAACTAGGGCTTCAAAAGTGCTCACTTTATCGTGAACGGCCTATACTATGCAGTAAACATTCCCCTGGAATTATTTCGCTATAATCTGAGAACGTGCTCTTTTAGAAAGCTCGTGAACGTAATAAAACTATGTCAACAGGCAAGACTAAAGAGGCTCAAAATGACATTTAAAAAATTAATCATATTAAATCCGACATATTTCTTTATTATTTAAAAAATGAAATGCATAGTTCTTGTATGAGTAAGAATACACTTCTGTTGAAGATGGGGAGATGCAGACTTTTAATTACGTGCCTGTCTTGTTTCCAATTGCTGATAATTCAAAGGTAATAAATGATGTATATTACGACTTATTTCGGGAACTGCAACAGTTATAAAATTTTGTAATAATTTGAGGGGAGAGTTTAATGATATTTGTCACTATAGGCAGTTCACGGTAAAATGAGCACTTTTAAAAACCCTGCTTAAATCTACTTGTATACACGTTGTGTATTCCTCCACCTTATGTAAAATTAACATTGCTATGGGCATCGTCACTTTATTCATGCGTCGGTAAAATGAAACTATGAAATTATTATGTAAGTATATACTTTACGAATTCGTTGATTTTTACTCTTCGATGCATTAAAAAAAAACGTGAAATTATTAATTTTAAGTTATCACAAATGATTACCTAACACTTTTTATTTGACGTTAAGATATGGAACTACTTCCCATCCATCGTTACCAACTTTACTGGGCAAATGTCACTCAGTGCGCCCATTAAAATATGCGCAGGTCGGTGCAGTCTTACTTTATCGTGAACAGCCTTTAAAAATGCATTATTTTATATTTGAAGCAAGTGACGTTCAGCCAGTTGACATTACTTATAAATATTCGTTTTTTCGCATATAAATTTTTTTAGAACGCATAGTTTTTGTGTTACGACATGTCAGAATAAAAATTTTAGTGTTTTTTTTCTTCGAATGTACAAAGAACATAAACTAAAACATTTATAGATAATTTAACAAGTGTGACTAAAAGATTTTTGTCGTAACTCATTTTAAGGTATGATTGTAAAATCTATTTTACAAGTAATCATAGACTGCTGGAATAAAAAAAAAAAAAAGCGAAATGTTCTTATTTAAGCAATTCTTAAAAGTTGTGGAAACATTTCATAGCTTGATTTCAAATATTTCTTGAATTAGATCATTGTATCTTATTTCAACGTGAATTATGTCATTTCGATGTATTATTTGTACGTCCCACAAACACTAAAATTATGACATGTCATTATACAAAATATATGTGCGATAAAAAAATTTTTATGCGGGGAAACAGTACTCAAAAGTAATGTCTACAAGTTGAGATATCAAATAATACACATATATACAAAATAATGAATGTTCTCGTGAGACTGCTACACATTGGAACTAAGTCTAGAACAGACCCGATTTAATCAGTTTACTGTAGAACTTCAAGAGGTTAAGGTTGGGGCGCTTAAGAACTAAATCAACTTAATTTCAATTTGATTTCTTTGACTGAGACCGGAATCTAGCCAGTTATCCAGAAAAGTCGCATTCCAAGCTGTGCAGGTCTTGTAAGCAACCCACCAGAGTCTAAAACGTTGCACCTGGGAATAACTCGTGGTTAGGTTGTGTGTTCAGCGTTGCTGTCATTAAATTGTTTAAGATGCTAAGTATAGGCTGTTTATTGTTACTTCCGACTTTCCTTAAGCCCATCTAAAGATCTACTTCCATGATATAAACAAAGCTTAATTAAGTATAGAAAATTACGTCAATGGGACAACGCAATAAAAAACGTGCACATTCAATGTAATATTATTTTGTATAAGCAAAATTTCTTGCCAGGAGTCACCAACAGACATATTTTCGCCCCGTATTTATTTTTATTATTCATTAATGAAATATTACAATTTCTAGATGACGTATAAGTAAAAGTTCATTTTAACAAAAAAAAAATACTTTTATGTTAACACATGTATAAAACGCTTATAATATGTGACACATTTAGGAAACAACCAAGCACGGCTTGCATAGGGTGATTTTTCAAAGGTTTGATTCGAAAAATGCGAAGAAACCGTGACTAGACTTATAGACAGTAATTGCCGTGATTTATTACGGTGGCGCAGTGAGGAAACGGTTGTTGGTAGTTACAAAGAATTCCCCCTGGCCACCAAACAAATAAAATACGCCTAGTAATTTGAATTAGACCAGTTAGTAGTATATTCGTGGGAATCGACTGCGCCCTGTGTATATTCAAACATCATTCATTTTATTCACTCTATAGCTACGTAGTCAAAAAGAGGGTCACGATTATAAATATTACTATATTTTGTTTATTTATTTGTTTATACATCACAAGGTTTAGCTCTTGGCCCGTTTACAATTTCAAATTTCAAGTGTAAACTTTTACTGTTAACTTACTTCACATAATAACAGAGATAGTTATGCACATTAATTTTACAAGTGTCAAACATTAGTTCTTTTTAATTAGCAAAATAAGAAAATTGTACTAAAACAATTAGTGTTACTTAAGGTAACCACGAAGAAATAGTTTGGCAACACTTATACAGCCAGAGCCATTGTTTTCTTATAACAATATCTATATGGTGTATAGATAACATAAAAAATACCGAAACATTTATATTTTTTATTTATATTTGAAGTTAGTCCAGCTACTTTTTTTAAATTTCTTATTGATTTCGTTGTTTTTTGGGCTCTGGCAGCTCGCTCCATGGTTAACTGGACGTTTTTGAAAGCTCTGCTTCATCTATTTTGTTTTACCTGTCTCGTTGCTACTTCAAATATAATGTAAAATTAGCACTGCCGTGGACCATGCGTGTTTTCTACGTCCAACGAAGTTGTTTATTTAAATTGGGAAATGAGTTATACTGCAAAAGCGAAAAAATGTTGCAACTTAGGTAAGAAGAGGTAGCAGTTTACTGGTGAAATCTTAAAGCTTATCCATACCTTTCTATAGCAAAAGCAAAGGTTTTTTAAAAAAGAAAAAGTATTAAATATTTTTAATCACTGTCAATTTCCAACACACTCTCTAACCTGTTACGAAAATTCCATATTTACTAACACTACCAAATGACGTCAGACTCGTCACAACATTTCGTTGTCTATAAATAATACATAAGTATTCATTTTGTGAATCAATATCACACAAGATTGTGGGCGTACGAATGTTCTACTGTTAAGTTCTATGCTATGTGCTTGTGTATTTTGATTGTGAACCCAGCGTTACCCCTAACTTACCTCGCTGCTCTTCTTTGCAACTTCTCCAGCTCCCATAATTCCTCTTCCACATATGAGTCTCAGACTACAACTGCATATTTTACTATCGGCCTAAACATAGCTTAATAAACCTTTTCATTTACCTACCAATTAACACCCTTGAAGACATTTACCAACATTCCCAAGGTCCTTCTTCCCTTTGATACCACTCCCTGTACTTGCTTTTCCCACCTAAAAACACCCTGATTCACTATCCTATCTCCCGCCCTTGCCATTCATAAGTGCCTTCATACCTTCCCCTCTACCTAGTGAACCTTACAATATTTGTTTTTCATATATAGTAATCTTTATTTTATTCCTTTCTGTCTACCTCCTTATTTGTCATATTCCTCCTGCTACTTATTCTCCCCATCCAGCTCTGTATACAGCACACAATCGTTCGCAAACAGCCTCACTTTGCCACTTTAAATGGAAAAGTTACGAATACAATCACTACCTCACCTGTAGCATTTATCTTGCAGACGCTTTACAAGGAAGACATGTCGTTTGAAGACCGTTTTATAATCGCGCTAATATATTTTGCACCGCTCGCGAATATCGTATTTTCCCTCGCCACTACGTTAAGACTCCGGAAATACTAGCATATAAGATTTGGCGCCAGTGATTCCTGTAGGCTAACAGAATGCGAGGGGAAGCGAGGATTGGCGATGGTCAGCAGTATCGGAACACACATTGTCATAGAAAGCATTTTTTTTTTTTTCACCCGGGGTCCATCTTTGAAAGAGGCTTTTCTTTTACCATACCGCCACAACTTGTACACCCCCGTCCATTAGCAAGCATTTATTACAGATTTACTTTTTAAAATGTTGTTAGTACAATGAACATTTTTAATTGTTTCTCATATATTAACTGCTGAGACATTTATTTCACCACAAAAACTGTTTTAGGAAGTAATTACCACTGATTCTAAATTTAAAAAGAGTATTAAATCACTCCTTTGCAATTATTTTACAAAACTTACTGAGAATTTAAGATAATATTGTGACTAGTTAACTACTTCAACTCAAAAATGATTTTTTTTTAACTGAACGTAGGAATTAAATTTAATATTACATCATTCATGCGAAATACAATTGAAATGTCGTTAATGTTAATTCACGAAAATAACATTCCGTGTGTCTTGTGGCTACGGCGTATTCTTGTGATCGTAGTCGTGTGCTCTTCGTAGCCTGCGTTGTCTTGTGGTGCTGACTTCATTTAGAACGCATACCATAAATAAACATGTTCGATCGTGAAAGGTGAAGTAATGGCAGCATTAGAAACTGATCCTATCTGTTATTTTAAGATATGAACTAGGCCTATAGCTATAGTAAACAAGGAAGTCTAGTTTCGGGAGTCTGTTGAGCTGAATGCCTTGTGGAGGTCGATAACCCCACGACTTATACATACGTCTATGGGAACACAGACCAAGGAGCTTACAAGAATACGAGTCGCAACTCGAAAGCTGGGTTTACAATTGAAAAAAATGTGAATGAAGAATTATGCAGTAACTGCAGTTCTAGCATACGTGACTACGCCTTCTTGGGTTAGGATTCCCAATCCACATGATAATTCTCAAGTCCAGACAATAAACATTCACAAGCCTGTCCTCTTTACTTTGATAATTAGTCATAACCTAACCTCGTATAACACAACCATAAGCAGATCAGTCTTCAAAGTAGATAAGTTTATTATTGTGAAATAAGTGTACGAATACAAGCATAAACATGGGCATTCACATGCCTTATTAATATTTTTAGAAGCTTATATTACTGCAAATAATAGTTTCCCGCCAACACCATGGAAGCCCCTGTTCTGATTGGTCACTACCACAAAACTTAAGATGTAAAATATAACTATTAATTTTAACGCTTAAGGAAATACCACCGCAAAGTGACCTGCTAAGTTGAACTGCAAAGCAACACACAAGGAGTATTTATTTTCAGTTCTTCTGTACACGCCATAGCCATAAGTAAACGCTTCCTTTTTATATTGTGAACCATGTCTCATTCATTTGTTTTCCGAAGTTGGTTCTACGGTACTGCCAACGTTG
Organism: Dryococelus australis; assembly: GCA_029891345.1. NCBI lineage: Eukaryota > Metazoa > Arthropoda > Insecta > Phasmatodea > Phasmatidae > Dryococelus > Dryococelus australis. The sequence continues at coordinate 116,922,918 of CM056996.1, forward strand.
TAACCGAGAAAACTACATATTGTCACTTTGTTATTTTGGCAGACAGCGCATGACATGACCAGCCTATATTATTATTATTTTGTTTATTTTATACTGGGCTACTTTTTGTGGGAAAAATTATTGATTAATTTATTTAGCCACAGTTAGTTCATAACAATAATGAATTTGAGAAAGCAATAATAACCGTGTGGGAGAAACACGTCTTTATATAGGCTGTTCATAGTTAAGTTTTCATTCCAATCATTTTTTCCCTTTAACCACCGTTCTAAATAAATATTGTCATGTATGTAATAAAACAGTGTGTATATTTCTCCGCAGTTGGAAGTTAACGTCTAAGGCTAAAATAAAATATAATTGACCGTTATTCCAAATGAGAGGACTTTCACCTTACCGTGAATAGCCTTCAGTACAAATAGTTTCAAGCAAATACTCGGGAACTAAACTGATGTGAGCGGCACATACTGTAGACAAAGACGGCTGTGTTACCGCCCTACATACTAAAAAGATGTAACCAAACACGTGTTTCTGCAATATCAAAAAAGAAAAACTACGTTACCGATTACTGTTCATTTCATCACGCGAAGCGCAAGTATAGGCCGTTCACGGTAAAGTGAGCACTTTTTGAAGCTGTTTCATCAGACATAATAACCAATAAATACATTTCATTGTGGCGTCGGTCCTTTGGCTTTAGGTGTGGTGTTTATTACTCGCATGGCAGGGTTTACATTAACAAGTGGTGGAAGGATATAAATTGTTTAAAAGAAAAAAGTAACTAGGGCTTCAAAAGTGCTCAATTAACCGTGAACGGCATGTAGTAGTAAAATGTCTATGTTGGTGTTTCCACGAACAGGCACTAACTTCAAATAACGAGATCGTAAGCCGTATGTGGCGTTTCCTCCCTAGCCCAGCTGCTCGAGTTGACGTGGCCTGACAGAATGATGGTGGTGCTGGGCGGGGTAGGCGGTCAGCTGACATTAGCCTTCCTAATGGGCACGTCATTACGGAGTCAGACGGCGGGCCTGGGGTAAATATATGGCGCGGTATGTGCGCTTGCTGAGGTGGTCGAATTCCCAGGGCGAGGGGGCCTAATGCCCCTGCCAAGGAGGCCGGGAAGCTATGCGGGGCACCGTTAGCAGCGCCGTGGTCAGGTATGCGCGGCCGCTGGTTGGTCGGGACGCCAGTCCTCGCGCTCTGCCCCCCGGCAAGAGACGACGTCGTCCGCCTGGCTGGTGAGTCTTCCCTGTGTTTCGTCGTGCGCCCCAGTGTTTGCTGTAACTCTCGTTCTGGTGGGTGTACGACTTGCCACGCCCCCGTCGTCTATACTGCTCCGTAGCGGTACAGATATTTCGCAGAAAGACTTCCAAGACAGGTTATACTTCAAAACACTGTAGCGTCGCTCACCTGTCTTGAACGGATCAACTGCTTTTTGCCACGTGTTAACTGTCTTGCACACGAACCACGCAGGAGCCTTGCCGATGTTGCCGAATTCATAGTGGCCCGGTCCAACGTGACAACGCCTACTCAAGCAGACAGCAACCAATGGTAACAGACAAAATGCTGTTGAGTGCTTACAGTATCGAAGTCTACCCTGTACTCAAAATTTTTTTTTAACGAAATATCACTAACGCTACTGACCCGGTATTGGTCCAAGAGGTGGCGGTGGTGTAGCGGTTAGACTACTCGCCTCCCACCTAGGCGAACCGGGTTCGATTACCGGCGGGCTCGCTCCCGGGTTTTCGCATGAGGGAATCGTGTCGGACGATGCCGCTGGTCGGCGGGTTTTCTCGGGGATCTCCCGTTTACCCTTGCATTCCGGCGCTGCTCCATACCCACCTGACTTCACCCCCATCGACTTTTAAGACCTTCAATGTTAAGAGCTGCCCAGATCTCTCCACTCTTCCCTCACCTTATTGGCCCAGTGGTTTTTCCAAAGTCCATGTCAGTCTCTTCTTTCCTCGTGATGTCCCCTCTTCTTCCACGTTAACAGTGTCACCGATGTGAGGAGCAGCCGTGCGTTGATTTAGTGACACGTTGGATTTTTAGTGACCTTCGACACTTAAACAAAAAGAAAATATGTATAGTCTGTATGAGACTCAGTTACCGATTGGTTAAAAATTACAGCACTGATAAGACGTCACTACTATCTCTAATTCGCTGCTGGCATTTATGTAAGTACAAGAGTTTTATTCAAATTATATGTAGTTATGGGAACGGGTTTGTATAGGCTGTTCACGCTAAAGTGAGCACTTTTGATGCCCTTGTTACTTTTTCTGTCGGCCATTTTTTATCCTTCCGCCACTTTTAAAAATAAATATTACTATGTAAGTAATAAACACAGTGTATATATTTCACCGGACTCGGAAAATTAACGCCTAAGGCTATAATGAAATATATTTATTGATTATTATTCCAAATGAAAGGGCTTCAAAAAGTGATCATCTTACCTTGAATGGCCTATATAAGTGTTTGATTTTAAAACGCGTGATTTGTTATGCATACGATAGAGGATGGTCGTTCGGCGCGCCAGCTACAATCCCGCGTATAGAGCAGACAGAATCGACCCGGCCGGCGCGGCGCTGCGGTAGGTCAAGATCCAGCCATGCCGTGAATCGGAATACCTCTCGCCTGTTCCCACGTGGCACCGCCAGCCAAGTGATGGAAACTCTTCGCCTTCAGTCCATACCAACCCCAGAAACACTGGATAGGAGTAAACAGAACGCTTGATTTATTTCTGATTCGATTTTGTTCATTTGCCCAATCCTATATTTGCAATATAAAAATGGAAAATTATTTCATATAATGTAAAATAAACTGCTTATTGTTTTATGAATATTTCTCAATGGAATTGAAATTAAAAATATAGTAATATTGATTCAATTGTAGACACTGAAGTACAATGATTGATATAAATCCACATTTCTTTTTACGATGTTGGTGGTGATGTGAGCATTGCAATCTTGTACGGCCGTGCATTCTCGTTTATGTGAGCTAGTTAGTGTTTTATCAACGATGTGGCGTTGTGTACTGATATTTGACAGCTCACAGTGGCCGTTTATTTCTGGATGGGGATGTAATTATTTACGTTTTAGATGTGAATATTAAACATATTTTTATTAAAATGGGTGGAATTAGACGATTGAAATGCTACGCTGAAACTGTTCATGTGTAGTTGTGCCAACCCGTGAACACAAAATTTTTTTGTTTTGACTTTGGCACATTTGCACTGGGCAAAATAACAAGCGTTCCGCTGCTTTGCCTTGAGTGACGTGTCCAGTACTTGTATGCTCTTCGGTGTATACATGCATGCCCGTGTCGTTAGTATAGGTTGTTCACGGTAAAGTGAGCACTTTTTAAGGCCCTTATAAATAAATTTTTCCTTTCATGCAATTTCCATCTTCCTGCTGCTTTTTAACATAAACATTGCAATGTGACCAATAAACACAGTGTATATATTTCACCACCATCAAAATTTAATGCCTAAGTCTGTAATAAGATATATTTATTAGCTGTTAATGCCTGTTGGGAGGGCCTTAAAAAGTGCTCACTTTATCGTGAACAGCCTATACCTATTGCAACTCACATGGTGGTGCGGTCGTCCAGGCGTTGACAAGCTGCGTACAGAGATCATCCACTACGCAGTGCAGTAAAGCACGTCAAAACATTGGGTAACTTTTCTCAGAACTAAATAATGAAAGTACATATGAAGTAAGTCAGGAAACTCATTTCCTTGCGGGAGCTCCCTTCGCAAAACACTTATTTACAGTCTGCGTTGCGCGGGGCTGCGTTGTTTTTGTGAGGAATGTCATCGCATGAGTTGTTTGTTGTTATCTGTGAAGAATGTAAAATGCAGCAATGGTGTATGTTCAAAATATTTAACTTAATGTCATCACAGTTATCATGTGCGTAAACAACCCAACCCCCGCACTGTACAGTATTCCGGACCTGCGCTCATATAACATGTTTTGTCCTTTAGATATGTTTCCCAAAGGATTGTGATATATATATATACTTTTTTTTGCTTATATAATTAGTGAGGAACTGGGATTTCATATTAAGGAGCTAAACTAACATTTGCCTTGGACAATAAAGACTTTTCGCGGTACACTGAGCATTTTTCAAAGCCCTATTTAAGATCTACTCGTATACACATGGTGTTATTCCGCGCATATGTAAAATTGACACCGACGTGGGCCTGATTACTTTGTTGATACGTCGGTCAAGTGAACGTGTGTAATTATTTTAAAAGTAAATATATATTTTTAATGTATCTTGTTCTTACACTTATTTACAACAAAAACAGAAGGCAAAATGAATAATTTGAGTGTTCACAAATGTTTACCTAGCACTTTTAATTCAACGTGAAGACACGGGACTACTTTCTCACCTTCGTTACCAACTTCACAGGCCTCAAGCCAGACGGCGTGCCAGTTAAAATATACACAGGTAGAGACATGTTTTGCATGTATCCAAATGCCTTGATAATCGGAGCCCCCTGTGCCTGATCCCATTGGGTATTACAGGGGGTACAACTTCCAGGGCTATATTTAAGAGGACGATTTGCCAGGCCGTCCTCTTGCCAGACTTTAGTTAGCACGTCACCGTAAGAACAGCCATCACGCTATTAAATTTATTGCAGTTGAATGCGACCAATAGAAGGAGTTACGCTCGTTCCAATCGCGGTGGGTGGAAGTGCAACCACCTCGCCTATCAACAGTGTTTGCCGGGTTTGCCGACACGCACTACCTTGATGGGGCCGAGGCCTATCCAACCTCTACTCATTCACTGAGTAAATGTGTCCTCTTCTTGGCGGACCAGACCTGCGCCCCTTCCTAGGAAAGTATCCTTACTTTTCCCAAGACTGTGGGTTCCCAGGTTGGGTCCAGTAAGGGCTTTCCTCCAGGACGTCTCCCCCAAGCATTTGGGTAATCAACCATTGCCACCCAGAGTCCAACCCTTGATCAGCACGGCCGAGGCCGAGGCTAATACCGCTGATCCCCTGGGTACCCACGATTTATTCTGCACATTGCTGTGCGCTGCATACCGAGTTTTCACCCAAGAGAGGCCCAACACCTCCGGGACGCCAGACAATCCCTTCATTAGTGCTCCGCCACCTCGAGATCCGCTATGAGCCTCAGTTTGGGACATGCAGCCGGCTCGCGGGTCATCACCGCAAGCGAGAAATACAAGCTACCTCTGGGAGCAGCATGTACTCTCGCCGTGAACGATCACCAGTGCACTGGTGGGGCCGTCACGCGCCCAGCGCTTCGTCTTCTCTCCGTCAGCCACAGCGTTGGCCACTGTGTTTCCAGCCCTTACCATCGTGGAGGTGGAGATGGACTTGAGCAAGAGAGGCTATGTAATCGCATCTTACCCCATTTCCAGGGGATAGGGCTTGACCTGCTCGAGAATACACTTGCGGCCGGACCACGCTCATGCACCCAAGAGTCAGGTCTCCACCGGAGGGATGAACGAGCAGGGACAATCGCTCCGCATGGGTCGCGAGTTGTCCCACCAGGCAAAACCTTACATCCATAACATGTTGGTTACCCAATTCACCCGTCTGGCTCCACCCCGGCCCTCAGGGCCACAGGTAGAGACAGTGACAAATTTCAAAGGTTTGTTTCAAAAGTTCTCAATAAACCCGCGAACCAGCTGTCGAGCGCCGCCAACCGAGATTGAACCCACGACACTAGAGTACGAGTCGGGCAACTTTGCCACATGTCCAGCGAGCGGTCACGAAGCTAAGGCGAGAAAGGAATTGCGCTTTCCAATATGGCGCCTATGCGTTTCCTAACCGCAATTGATACATTCGTACCAACTATGTGTATGGCGAACATACACGTCTGTAATACTGCAATTGTGTCTTTTCACTTGAGGCAAGAATTTTAGTGCAGTTACTGTGTCAACCTACTGCACGGCGTCGTAGAGTGAGTATGGATTAAAGCGCTGACGCTTGCTGCGCAGAACTAATTTCCGTGTTACAACGGGCTACTTTTCTGTCAATACGACTATCACAAGTGGCGTGGATAGGACTTGATGTCTGGACAATGTTTACGTAACAAATGTTTCTAGATGTTTGTACACTTCCTCTGACCAATTTGTAATCCAATTATATTAAATTCACCTAGTAAGAATATTTTATTCATATTAAAGAGCCTGTCTTTTGAAAACTAAGATATAAACAAACTCGTTCAACACTGTTGGCCATGCGACTTTGACAGTTGTGTTGTTTTGTGGGTAGATCAATGTCGGGTACATTCGCAGAAGATGAACAATCAGTCTACAAAATCTTTGGTCAGTAATCTACGTGTGTCATTTAGGGCCATCACTGGTGGAGTTATAAATGAAGCAGACAGTGAAGGAAATAAAATTCGTTTATTTCCAGAGGCTGCCGAATCTACTACATTTAAAGATACCATATCTGCAAACTTAATTATGTGTACGAAAAATACCTGCATAAGGTAATTTTCATCTGTGTAGGTGTATGCGTGTAAGAGCTTTGTGGGGAAAACTGCTGAACACGTTTGAATGAAATTGTATATTTAATAATGTATTTAATATCAGGTACACTTAATTACAAATTATTAACATAAATCGCCGGGCTTAAGAAAAAAATAAGTTCAAATGTTCCCATTTTTCAGTGGCTATTACGCATTCCTTAGACAAGCTGGGAGTTTGTGGTATGTAACCTATGACAAACACAGAGGGAAATTCGTGGGATAGTGGAGTTCCCAGCGTAGGATATAAGATACAAATCAACATGATTCGCAATTCCTCCACTTGGATCTTAGGCGACGGCAATACGCACGTGTACGTACATATTTAACGCTACTCTGCTTTGGAGTAACACACTGATGGAAAAAATTATTCGCATTCATGAATTTGGTGTAGTCCATTCACGGTTGTTTCCAATTTTTCTGAAGCCCTGCCGAAGTTCTACTTCCAGAATATTCCTCCGCCTCATGCAAATAAAGCTTAGAAAAGTTACATCAGAGGGTCAACGATCCACAATCGTGCGCACTCAGTGTAATGATATTTTGCGTAAGATCTATTTCTTACGAGGCATTGCCAACTAGTCTATTTTCTCTCTGCCTTTATTATTATTAGTTATAAATGAGATATAATTTGAAACCACAAATAGACTATATCCATGATAGTGTTCCTGTATTTTTCGGAATGGGATTACATTCTTACGACTTGCAGTTGACGTTGGACGAAAATAGTACTTCACTGGTAGCTTGATAGCACATTGGGTTGCAAATCTTGCAGTCGCTGGTTAAAATCGGACAGATTTTAACCAGCGACTGCAAGATTTGCAAGCATTTGTTGTCTACCAAGATAGAATTTTTTTGGCATTAAATTATTTTCTGAGCAATACATGCAGGATTTTGCTCAAAACTACGTTGCAATGAAATTTACATACATGATGAGGCAAAGTTCTTATTGCTTTATTATTTTTTTAATACTGGTGTGTGCGATGTTGTACTTAAAGAGAAAAAAACCGTTCTTAGATCACATAATTATTATTTTAGATTTAGCGTGTAAACATCATCTCACACCGCTAGTGGCACTAGTCCTATACAGGACGAGTCGGGAGGAAAGGGAAATATTTTGGGAGACGATAGCATAGATCACCATAATGAGAAAAGTGTATATTAACATGGCTGATATTTTCAATGGTTTCTGAGGCACAGCTCTTTCCATTTAGGGAATGACACATGTGTTACGTTCACAGGAAATGCTCAAAAGTCGAACCGTGAACCTCAGAACATATTACATCTCGTCACCTGAGGTCGATTGTCGTTTGGCGAAGTGCGATTTGTTCTTGTTTCAGACGAGTTACTTCATCAACAATGCGAGCAATCGATCCTTATCTTGTTGCCGGATTTGTAGTGTACACTTCCGTTTTCAGCCATGTTCATATAAACTTTTCTCTTTATGGTGACTTATAGTCTACTATCGTCTCCCAAAATAGCTCCTATGGTGACGTATACCCTCCTCAGCTATGATAAAAGGCCCAAGTTACCCATACTGCTCTTCTTAAAAAGGAATTAAAGTATATTTAATTATATTTGATAGGTTAATAGTGTCACTGTCACACGCGTTGAATAATTTTTGTACGCTAATTTAGAGTGTCGACGTACGTACGGCACACCCATCCACTAAACTAGGATACAAATACGGAACCTAGTTCGAAGGCAATGCCTCAGCGATTTTGCGGTCTCTCCCAGCAAGAATGTAAAATTAGCAGGACTAAAAATCTAGCATGGTGGGTGGTTTTCTTGGCGGTATTTAATTTTACACCTTCCCCTCTGATGAAATGAGGGGAAAAAAAAAAAAAAAAAAAAAAAACCGCAGCACGCTGGTCTAGACTATATGCGCAAAAATACATACATAGGCTGTTTGCAATTAGTTGACAACTTTTGAAAGTCTTTCTTTGTTTTTTCTTTCAAAAACTTTGTTTGACGTTATGCCATACGTGAAAGTTAACATTGTCCTGAACCTCGTGACTATAGACATATATTAAACAGGTAAAGTTCTGGAATTTATATAAACACAAACACGTAGGTATCGATGAACCGTATTTTCACACAATGGTGTAAAATAGTAAAAAAGATTTAATTCTAGGTTCTACAATTAAAACATTAAACTTTTAAATTAGATAAAAAATATTATTTCCGTATTCAATGCAATGCCAACCACAATGGAAGAACTGAAGTGAATGTTTGATATATATATATATAAATTAGGGAGAAAATAGGTATGTTGGTAACGCCTAGTGATAAATAGTCGTTATACAAAATACTGTTACACTTAGTGCGCACGAATGTGGTGCGTTGTCCCACTGGTGTAATTCTCCAGGATTAGTTAAACTTAGTTTGCACGAGGCGGAGGGATATACTGGAAGTAGAACTTAAGCAGGGCTTCAGAAAAGGCTGAAGTAACCGTGGATGGGCTATATTGATTTATTCCTTAAAAAACAACTTCCCCACCCTTCATGCCTTGTACAGGGTTCGAACACTGAGCCCCTCGCAACCAATCCGGCGTGTAACCAATCAACCGCGAAGGTAGGTGGCACACACTAACATGCTATCCTAAAGTGTGTGTGTATATATATATATATATATATATATATATATATATATATATATATATATATATATATATATATATATATATATATATATTGCAAAAAGGATTTTTTTTTTTTTTTTTTTTTTAACCGCTCAACGTAGGAGAGGTTAGAACATACGCACGCGTGGGTTATAATTCTGAGGTCTTAATCCGCGTGGAACTAACAAGTAGGCAGTTTAGGATTGTTGAAACGCACAACACAGGGGCTGAGTGCAGGCTATTAAAGGCTGTTCACGATTAAATGAGTAATTTTCAAATCAACCTTTGAAAAATGTCACTGCCCCAATGTGCATAAGTCTTAACGGGCACACCAAGTAACACTAGCCTAGTGGGGTTGGTAACGACGGAGGCAAATGCGTCGTAACGTTCATTGAAAAGTCTTAGCTAGACATATGTTAGTACTTAAAGTATTTACTTTCCTTTCCAGTTTTTAAATGGGTACAAGTGCAAGAAAAAGCAAATGTTAAAAATATTTACCGTTCTTATAATTTTACATTTTCACTTGACCGACGCATAAATAAAGTGACGAGGTCCACGGCAATGTTAATTTTACATATGGTGGAAGAATACATAATGTGCATGCAAATATATCTTGAGCAGGGCTTTCAAAAGTGCTCAGTTTAACGTAAACAGCCTACCTATACTCAAAGAACGTGAAACTACGGTTGGAGCGCCGCATACATGTGTCTGCTGGTCAAGTCCATTATATCACGTAACATTTGCTTATCGCCAATACAAACATGCGGGGAAACTCAAGATCGATCCCTGCAATAGTGTGTTGATACACATAATATGGAAGCTCTGTTATTTGTATTTATATTTGAAATGTGACGTGTACAGTACGTTTTGTATAATATGTTCAAATACAAATGTCACATGCTAATATAAAGAGTCACTTTGTCGAGTTTGAACATTATCTTCAGGAAAATCTGACGAAGCGGAGCCAACCTCGCTATTTGGCAACACTTATTTATTTATATATTGTAAAGGTTTTGGTCTGTACTTGACAGCGAAGTTTTTAGCTGTGGTGAGGGTGAAGTGAGGCGAAGATGAAGTAATGGTGGAATGCTAGGTAGAGAAAACCCATGGCCAAAGCCTGCCGCGTTTCACGCATACGAAAATCCCAGTGAACCCGCTTTGGTGGGAGACGAGTAGAGTCAGATTACTACACCACTACGGACCTCAAGTCTACAGTGACTGATGGGAACATCAGTAGGCATTGTAAAGACTAGGGTTATGGAACAGGCAGTTACAGGAAAAAAAAAAAAAAGTTTGGCTGTGTTGGGGACACGGCCATTTGTTTTGCGTGAATACGTCTACGTTGACGCGCTCGGACGCCTTGATGTTTATTTTACGTTCCCGGCACCGCTCCACTCGATCTTATGAAGTTTAATGGGTATCACTGGAATGCTTTCAAGATGCTCTTTCCAACTATGTACAATTTTTGTATTTACACTTGGCTATTTGATACGTATAGGTCGAAATTGTGTTAAAGTTTTTGTAGTTTTTTTTTTTTTTACATTAAACGCATACAATTATACAATTCCACCATAACCCACGCCACTCAAATATCTTTATTCGCACAATCGATTGATCTTGGCGAGAGCTTTCGCTTGAAACTTGAACAAGCGTCGTAGCTTCTCCTAGTCAAAAGTTGTACTAGGCGGAAGTTATGAGACGCGGCGAAACGAACTCAAAATTGCCCCCCCCCCCCAAATCGGCCGTACGTGTAACATATTCTTTGATCCTTTGGCAATCGAGTGGTGTAATTGAATTTTGAATAGAGACGATATATTCGGAGCTGCGGTGCTAAACTGTTTCCCCCGGTTTTGTTATCATCGGATTTTCTGGAGTGCCTCCCACTATGGTCGCAAATGTAAAGACGTATTCACGTCAAAAAAAAAAGAGGGGAGGGGGATGAGAAGAAAGCGTTTATTACTCTCCGCCAGACCGTTGTGAAATCGTGCATGCAAAATCGGCCGCGTGCCTGCCATAGTCGAGCCAAAAATTGTCATTTGTTTATATCACATTTGAGGGCATCATAAATCGTGAGTGGAGAGATGTATGACCACGGTGATTATAGAATCCTTTGGTAAATAAATTACTCTATCAAGTAATGCTCCTTGGGTTTCTTCTAATTATTGGAGATCTTCAAAACCCCGGCACATTATTAATTTTTAAGCATGATTTAAAATGCAGGAATTACAGGTGTGGTGTGCCTGTGGTGTGCCTTCCTGTGAGATTAAAATTCTCATCCGTAAAGCCATGCAATCGCCTCAATGTATTGGCACAACCACATTTTAGAGGATAGCAATATAGTTCAGTAAACAACACCTCTTATTGTTTACGCGCATAACGTAAATATTTCTGCACGTTTTGCCTGTCCATAACAAATACATTATAACCAGGGAACTGCAAAATTCGCGTTATTTCTTGGCATCAAGCTAAAATTGATACTACTGTATGTACACTCGAGCCGGCGTCTTTTCTCCATTGGTTGCTGCATAAATGTTAGGTCACGTCCTTTCTGAGTGAACTGCACGTGATTGGGGCACACAATTGTAAAGTGTTCATTTATTGGCGCAGAGTTACTTGGGGCGTGTTAAATAAAGAATGGTCCACTGACACTCGTATTGCAAAGGAAAAGTGTTTTAAGTTTAACATCTCCTCAAATATTAATGCTAATTTTGCAGGTCTGTGATTATAACCAACTCGATTACCTGCGCAGTTGAGTGATGTTTCCAAAGTAATTTTTCACCTTTAATTTAGATTCACGTCGATTAGTTTAAAAAAAATGATTGTCTTCAAAGTATAAGAGAAAATAATGATGATGGTCACAATGTTTGCCATCTCACGATATTCTGAAAACCGTTATTGCCCTGACAAACGACAAATGAGAACGGTGTACAGTATTTGAAGTACGTCAAAATCATGTCGCACCAACAAAAAAAAAAGTACACCGGAAATTACTGAAATAACATGTAAGTCTGTCGCAGATGGGGAATTTAACACAATATAGCTCGAGCACACTACCTTAAAGGCTATTCACGATAAAGTGAGCACTTTAGAAAGTAAAGTTGGTAACGATGGCTGGAAAGTAGTTCCATAACTTAACGTCAAATAAAAAGTGTTAGGTATTCATTTGTGATAACTTGAATTATTTCTTTCGCTTTCTTTTTTTTTTTTTTTTTTTTTAATTCATCGAAGTGTAAGAATGAGCAGAATTGTAATATATTTACTTTCCTAATAATTTCATAGTTTCACTCTACCGACGCATGAATAAAGTGAAGAGGCACGTGGCAATGTTAATTTTACATAAGGTGGAAGAATACACAACGTGTATACAAGTAGATCTTAGGTACGGCTTTCAAAAGTTCTCATTTTACCGTGAACAGGCTATAGGATGTGGAATACATTGCGGCTGCAGGTACCATGGCTGAAGAGGTGAATCTGACGCACTAAGCAAATATACGGAACGCGAAAGACGAACCGTCCACAAGTTGACAAGCGAGGCAAGCTGTGGGGCACCATCTACTGTTTGCTT